>CM025784.1:40218637-40333972 GCA_014636745.2 Centella asiatica | reverse complement strand
ATGCTAATCTTTTCGAGACAAAATAGATTATTCGAGTGCAACATATTTAATTAGAAAATATCATAAATAGTTAAATACAAATTGGCTGATCAATCATGAAGTCGATTGCAGAACAACTCTCCCGTCACAATAATGTACCTAGCAGTCTTGCTTCCTTGTTACAAGATTACTCCATCAGGTTTTTCTTCCATCGTGTAACAACACATTTGAGTGAATTTCGTTTTTCTTTCTATTAATATTACATCAAGTGAATTTCTTTTTTCGCTGGGCTCTAAGCCCCGAAAGTAACCAAAACCATTTTAATTTGTTTCCAACTAAAACATTTAAATGCATTTCGAATTTTGAAATTTCAAGGAAAAACTATTATTGTATTAATGAAAACAGACCAAAATAAACGGGAGTACACTCCGTTTGCTCATATTCCTATCTTTTTAATGATACCAATTACTGGACTACAGGAGAAACGAAATTTAAATTCCATTGCACAATCTTTTATATAAACCATGAGGGAACACCACAAAAGTTATACCGCCACTTTTATTTATTTATTTCGATAATGAAAATATCTCCACGACGAAGCTCATTATCAAGCACAAATGACAGTATCATATTTCACAGAAAACACACATCCCACACACACAGACATTACAACTTGAAGACATTACATCTGATTGACATGCTCATCCTCACGTGCACTTAACAACGAATTACTGAAGTCCCAAAAACTTAAAAAAAGAATTGCTTATATAAATCTGCACTTCCTGAGGAAATATACGGAGTATTAAGTGTAGTATAACAAAATCCGCAAAACATTATATCATTCAACGATGATTTGGGACATACTCGTGAACAAGGCCATAAATTACCCAATCAAGACTGAAGCATCAAATCTTCTGAAAATGGTAGCCAATTGTGCAGCCACTGGCAATATTAGTTAAACATCAGGAGAATACACCGTTCAGTCGGGCCATATATCAGAATCAAGGGTGTGCATTAAACTCTAAGTGATGCTGTGAGATGTGTACACCTTCTGTTTTGCTGCTATTGTGTGCACAAAAAATATCTCTCGCCTCAGTTTGCCTGAAATAAACAGACCCCTATGCGAAATTAGTAAAAAGAATTGAAATCATTTACACTTGAGAAGGAACAAATTAAAGTCAAAATGTGATCAACAGCGCATTTGGCACCAGATCAACAGTTGAGAGTCTAGCATTGAAAATTGAGTACAGAAAGAGACGTAAAAGCAATCTAATTTGTATAGCATCTAATTGTCAACAAGGACTTCAGAGTAAATACAAAAAATACACCTTGAATCCGGAGGTCCTCACAGCATTCAACAGTTATACAACCTCAAATTCATATATTTGTACGAGTGAAAAATATAGTAGCAAAAGAACTTACATTAAGATGTCTGATTACTAGTGACAACATGATAGAACCCTAAATTACACCTCTTAAGTAAAAATATCAAGCAAATTATATTTGCTCAGTTTCCAATAAACATGTTCAGTACTGTAACACAGCACAGCAAAGATAAATGAAGATGCAACGAAAATTTAAATTCTAACAATTTCATATAAAAAACAAGATAAACAAATCGCACCTATTCAGTAACCTTTCTGCCAAAAATTTCTCAAGCACTACCACTTGAGGAAGGAAGCTCAGTAACTTTCCCAACTGCAACTGTTTTTCCTGTAAATATGACGACACTGGTGAGAACATATTATTCTCATTTTCTTGTAACAGGTATAAGGTTTGACTACAGACTAATTAAAGACAATGTCACCTTCAGTACGGAGAGTGAACCGTCCCAACTGTGGGAAATCGGAAAACTTCTCAATACATATCAAATTATTCACCTGCATAACATTTACCAAGGATACAAGAATGTTGTTAACAAAATTGTTCTTGCACCACTTTACCTATATCTGAAAAGACAGACTGGAAAGGTCGGTGATGAAAATGAGCTCAGGTGAAATCAGCATTGGAATCAGCTGAGGTGTTCATAAAGCAAATAAGTGATAGTGAAGCAATGATGTCCAATGAAGGATAATAACATAGGTCAAATTTTTCATTTGTAATTGACACATCATTAGTAATGGCTACATAAAGGAACTGCAGACCCTGTCAAAGTCCCTTATTTCAACTTCATAAATTTATCAAGCAATGGAATCCCTGTATGGAAGGCCACATCCTTGTTTCCTAAGTTAAGAGGGAATGTTGGTCGGTTTGATGTTGTGCAAGGAAATAATGAACTGATGAAGCAAGGAGTACTGTCAACATTCATAAACATTTTACTTCGACTTTTCTTACTATAAATTCATAATCTTTCAATCTACTTGTTATTGACTTTCCATGAAAATAAGCTTTGAACAAGATATGCTCGAATTTTTCAATTAAAGCCTTTTAAAACTGTTAGTTAGGTTGAATTTTTGTGTTACTGTCAGGCCAGATGCCAGACAAATTAAGGTTTTAATTTGTTATATTATCATCCTTGGTACTGAGGTAATGAGAAACACCTGAATGCGGCACAAAACAATTGCACCATTCTTCACGAAAAGAACTTTTTTTTTCATAGGTTTTCTTGTCTTGGGATCAATCTGTTGCATAAGCTCAACAATCTCGCATTCCTCTACAACAGAATGAATATGCAATACTGCCTTGTACCCGGCTGTAAAAATTGCCTGAAATCACGATGTCAAATAGAAGCAATAATCAGGTAAATTTTACGATAAGAGATGTAAGTAAAAGAACCAGCTATAACAATCAGCCGTACATTATCCAGCAACTCTAGGAACTGCAACTGAGCAACAAACACACTAACAGCAGGTATCGGCATAGCTGCAAAATATTAAAACTTATTAAAAAATTCAATCAATAAAAATGCATCGAAATGGACAAAAGAGCGCCACGATGTAGACAAATAAAAGGATGTTAGATCACTAGAATTCAAAAGGCCATAGCATAGAATCTACCTATTCTAATCACTTTATAACCATCATTAAGCAAGATAATGGCAAAACATACTGGACTGCTTGAAATTTGAAACCCAGACATCTAAACTCTTAAAGCAACTACTTCAAGATGTTAAAGACAAGCTAATAAACTAAGACTACAGCTACAAAAATCAGTGACAAAAAAAGGAGAATTAACTGGCTTCAATCCATTAACAGTTACATATATCTAACAAAACTCAAAAGGGACCCGGCATTTGAAATTTCATGTTTAAGATAATAAGTTGTGGGTCCAATATATTTCAATTATATCAGAAATGTTTTCACTAATACTCTTTCAGTTTGAAAAAGAGAAAAATAAAACGCATAGTAGCAAAGAAGTCCAAATAATTTCAATTCTTTAACAAAAGCCACCATATGGTAGTGGTAGTGCCAGTCATCAACATGAGTTCCATTTTCATTCATAACCAAATAATGAAAATCAGCACAAAAAAGAATTATCCAAAAGAAAAACAAAAAATATGTCAGATAAGACTTACCAACGCTAGACAGGACGAAACCCGATAATATGTCTTCTTCCTCAATCCCAGACAACCTGATCCGTAAGTTCTCACCAGGTCCAGCACGCCTAACTTTATCCTCATCACAAAATATTGCAAGAACTTTCACATGAACCTGTAGGTGTTACAACCACATCCTCAATAACTTGAAGCCTCAAAAAAGCCGAATAAATGGCACCTCGTATGATTAACATGAAAAGGTCACGGTGTACCTTGTTAGGCATAACTATCAAGGTATCACCTTCGCACACACTACCAGATTCTACTTTGCCCATAGCAACAGTACCCATGTCTTTAAATTTATCAATAATAGGCATCCTACAGAAAAAAGATATCAGATAGATTTGCAACATCTCCATGCAATTGAACAGATATTAGATCAACAAAAATTAATAATTTTGCAAATATATCTGTAAAGTAAAATTAAAAGGCTCTAATAACTCGAGGACAAGGTGGTTGACTTCAGCAAACTCCCTTTCAGTTCTTCTGTTGTCAGCAACTAAGCCTGACCTTAGATCCTCTTTTAAGACTTACATTGGGTATCTTCTTCTTGGTTTCAAAGATCTCCCACAAATGCTACTATGCTACCTTAGATTCTCAGATAGATTCAAGATTGAGATGGAAAGGATCACACCTATGTCTGGAGTACCTTACTTAAGTGATATGATTCCGCCACTCAACCATCAACTCCGATGCTCACTAAAACAACTTACTGTGCGCCTAAGAAATTGTTCCATGTACGTTTTCACCCTAAATGATTGGCAGGCAGTACTATGCTCTAACCTAGTCCTTATCGGATTGAATAGTGCCAGCCAAAAATCACTGATGTAAACTACTGACCGCCCCCACCATCTCACAAACATCAAATTTTCACACCTTAATCGCAAATATCATCTTTGTTTCCCCAAATTTTCTTCTACAACAAAGGACAGAGAATTAGGGATAATCAAGTTAAAGTCAACAAATTCCTTAATTACATAAATTGTCAAACATTTCAAGAACACGTGTGTGTGGGAGAGAGAGAGCGAGTGTGTGTGTGTGCGCGAATGTGTGTGCATGTGCATATTGTGAAAACTTCAATATAGCTTCACAAAGGAAATATTGTACATTTATACCTAAATGGGCCTTTAGGGTCACGAGGTGGAACTTCAATAGCATCAAGGGCTTCGAATAGGCATGCACCATCCCACCATGGGCATACACTTTTGTCCACTCTTGTTTGCATATTGGAACCAAGAAGACCAGATATTGGAAGAAAATGAACATCTGCAAGTCCAACAAATGAATAGATTAGATTCATAGCAAGTGGTCAAAATTGAGGCATCCAACAAACAAATGTAACTCACTCTAACACATCCCTAAAAATATCTCATATAGTTTGGATTGAAATATCTCAAACATACATAATTTAAGATTTTCATATATACTAAATTTGTAGCTGTAGAAATTATACCTAGTAGTATAGTAAAACATAGGCAGATTTTAAAATTTTTATATAGTAACAAGGATTATTACTCTCTCCATCCTGAAATTAGCCTTGTATTTGCAGTTACATGCTGAGTAAAAAAGAAACTTATAATTATTTCCGCAGATTATATAATACAACAGATTAAACCTAATCCAATTTTTTATATAGTAACAAGACTTATTACTCTCCATCCTGAAATTAGCCTTGTATTTGCAGTTACATGCTGAGAAAAAAAGACAATTATAATTATTTCAGTTCGAATTAACAATTCCCATGCATTTTTATTTTTTACTAAATTACTTTTAATAAATGTAACTTTGAAAAGGATTAGTGAAGATAGATAAATCAAGAGGGAGAGGGAGGCTGAGAAAGGGGGAAGGGATGGAGAGAGGGAGGGAGGGAGGGAGGGAGGGAAAGAGCATTCATAACCCCAAGTTCCATGTAAGAGTGACCTTAATTTTAAGGTTTAAACAAATTCAAGAGAATAGGGCAAATTTGACAAAAAGTATAACCTTTATAGGAAAAGAGTATTATTTAGGGTCAACTCACTATGGAACTTAGGACCTTTACCTTAAAATGAAGATATTATACTTTCATCAAAATGCACTCCCTCCATTGATGAAAGGGCAACACTAGCACCAAAAATAAAAATAAAAAATGTCCGTTGAACAAATAAACAATGGGAGAAGTATTCTTCGTACTCTCTTTATTATGATTTTCTCAATTTGCATGACAGTGTACTGAATATCATCATTTATTGGGGGGTATATGTAAACATGCATACGAGTGTCTACGCAGGCAACAGTACATCATACGTGTAAACAACAATCAACATCACCCACCAATTCAAGCCACATAACCCACCAACCAAGCATCATCAGACAGTCAGACTCAACATCTGCTGTACATCAACAGCCACAAACCCATCATAGCTAACAGCAAATGCCCATTACTCTGTCCTACTTCTCCGCCAACGACCACTGTATGTAATTTCTTCAATGCCGTCAATGGCCTTAGTGAATCTTAATCAACCTACTTTTTGTGTTTGAGAGGAAGAGGCATTCCTAACCTACAGTTTACACTGCAAAGGTTTCTTATAGTACACAACCAACCCATGCAGTTTTTAAGTTCAACATTGGCCCTGTCAGAATGCCCAGTCTCCTATATCATTGCTGCCAAGTAATCTACTAAAGAATGCTACTAGTAAATCAAATTGTCAAAAATTAACAGTAACCATCCGTGCTTGTCAAACCTTAAGTTTAACAGAGACAATTACCAACTACCAATAGTTAGACATGTTCAGAGATGGGTAACTGTTAACAAAGTCTCTACATTGCTGGTCTAAAACGAGGGAGACAAGTAACCAAAAATTGAAAAATCAAAACAAGGAGGGAGTTGAAAACAAAGCCAGCCAAATAGAGGCAAAAATGAGATAGATTTCTCCAAATTGAAATTTTTTGGTTACCTTTCTTCACATTGTAACCTGAAGACTTTAGGAATGGTATCATTTTCGATTCAATTTCATTATACCTGGGAAAACAGTTTACAGTTAAAATGATATCAAAATTTAAACACAACCAGAAACCTTGTCAAGTACCTCTCCTTTGACCATCCCACTGTAGGATCATCCATTTTATTTACAACAACGAGCAATTTAGATACACCCAAAGTTTTTGCAAGCTGGACATGTTCACGGGTCTGCCCACCTTTCTCATATCCAGTTTCAAATTCTCCTTTTCGTGCAGATATTACCTGAGTAACAAACATTTGAGAGACCAAAATCCAAAACTCATGCTACATTAAGGAAGTAGGTTGTTCCAGTAACTTACAAGTACACCTATATCAGCTTGAGATGCCCCACTAATCATATTTGGAACATAACTTTTGTGACCCTGAAGAATCAAAAAATTTGATATCAGAACCATTCAATATAAGGGCCAAGTTCTTAGAAGGGCATATAAAGGTACCACAATATATTTAATAGTACAAACTAGATTGAAGTCATTGAACCTGGTCCAACTTAATCTATTAAGTATCTTTACTAAAATCAGAAACAATAACATGTTCAAAAATCAAGAATTCTACCTATAAGAGAACTTCAATTCAAAAGGGAAAACTTCTTCCCAAATGAGAATTAAACAAAAGTAATAAAACTGAAACAAAAAAGTAAAAATACACATTACTTGTACCAAGACAGGCTACATTGAGATGTAAAGAAACATTTTGACATGATTTTATTCCATTGGATAAAAATAAGGGGCCCAATTTCCTGCCGATTATAGTTTTAAACTTCCAGAGTAACTCGAGGTGTCTGTAGAACTATAGACTCAATAATAACAAGAAGTTCTACAAATAAGTACAGATTCCTTTTTCACATGTAATAAAGGTGTTAAAAGCTTATATTTAATTTCAAACTCTAAAGGCATTTTACAACCAATATATTGCTTGAGAATGCAGTGGCACTAAGGAACCTGGTGGATAAAAACTGCATATTACCAACAACTCTGGTTAGAACCAGTGACAGAAGACCACTCGAGATGCTGTTTGTGGCAGCTCACTAGGCTCCCTTATAGCTTCCTCATTACCATGATATAACCTTACAGTGCCCAAGGGCATCATCACTACACCAAATGGACAGGAAGGTTGGACAAATCAATGGTGTCACAATTGTACTAGGTAAGCAGGTTAGGAAACTTATAAAAGCTTGTGTCTGTATTAGCCCCATTGGGACATAATTTTGGGAGCTAATTTGCTCCAGGAGTTGGGCAACATCAAAAGAACTATAGCACCAAAGTCATAACTTTCTACAAAGGCAAAACAATTACTGCAAGGAGCCACATGCCTCAATAATCCCTATCGTCACCTTTAACTACTGAGCCATTCGTTGAATCAGAATTTGAGTTAGTCCATACTTACACATGCATGACTTAGTGTTTGAGACAAGCATGACCACTGACAGGATCAACCAGCTTGTCCTTTTCATGCCTACATGTACATGGTGGGTTATTTGATTGAATCAAGGGCTTGTATAGTAGGGGTCTTGTGGGGCTGTGGCGCATTTTCTAACTAAGATAAAAGTTAGCTTCCGGGGGTCTTAGTTATTATAGATTCTGCTGTTAGTCTATTAGCGGGCATCATACTCAATCTTTTTGTTTGCTTTTCGTAAATGGATATTGAGTCCTATAAATTAAACACTTGAACTTTTATAATGTAACAAATCCAGGGGGTGCTCTCTCTCCCCCTCTTCCTCCCTCCCTGCCCACTCTCCTCCCTCGTCCTCCCCTCGTGGTAATAAATGTATTTTTATTATTATGTTATTTAAATAGGTAAAAAAATTCTAGAGTCCTAATTATGGTATCACAACTACTAACAAATTATTAGATCTTGTCCACATTTTTTGCTTGCTCATTACATGGTAAGTTCTATATTTCAATGGTTGTAATATTTCATTCTTAATCAGCTATTAAATATTATTATGAATTCAACTCAAGTTTTGAGCTAGGGCTTTGTCCCTGATTTATCCCATTCTCACGTCCATTTTATTGCAGTGATGTGATAATGTTCATCAATGCTACAGTCTCTAGCAACTGTTCATCACTACAGAGACTTTGGAGTACACTTCATCGTACACATCCATACTCTATCATAGCAACCCAACGATATAATTGAAAAAATCTGTTTTGGAGGGGAGAGGCATGTAAAGGAAAGGAAAATACCGGTGCGTCCAGGATAGTAAATCTTGTTGTTTGTGTTTCAAAGTGTGCTCTTCCAACTTCAACTGTTATTCCCTGCCAAAAAAAAAAAGTTATCAAGAAGACTAATTATGCATTTGCTTCCAATTTAAATGCGTGGAGCACCATTTTTTTAATTGGAAAAAAACTGCCTTTTTATGGATAATCAACTGAGTAGTAAATACAAAAATCTAATGTTGAATTTCAGATGTTAATACTTTGATCACATAGTCTTCCCTAGTACAGCATTATTAACATTACCAAAATGGCTGTAGTTCAAGCATCTTTCCCAATGTTATCAAGTTCAAATTTCAAAACGCAACCTCTACATCAAACTACAGTCTAATTCATCCAAACATCTACCACTGATTTTTTACTTTGAAATTTGTCAAGTGAAAATAGATATTGAAATTTATGCATGTATATACTCATATCAATATGCCAATCACAAAGAACAAATGATCTAATCCTAGTGTCACAACATTAATTTTTTAGATAAAAACAGTGAAATTTTATGGGATGAAATCATTACAAAATATATATATAAGAACAAATAAGTAATAAAAGATAGAATGGTATTTACTCAAAAATAATTATTACTTAAAAATGAATGTTGAAGAGACACAACAATTCTCAACTGAACACAAAATCAAACTTCAAAACATTTGAAGGTCGCCCTTGTATCCATGTAAATCAGGTGAAAGAATTTCACAAATAGTTCAGATGAAGTAGTGCTAAGATACTCATAAAGGGACATTACAACGCTACTCATAAGGGACGTTATATACTATATCCAAAAGCAAATGAAAACTCGAAACCAAATTGCCATTACTTATTCCAAAATCACATTTTTTTTAATTACTAAAAGAACACAAGCTAAAAGAAAATAAACTGTCTACCTTAACCCTTTCTTCTTCATTGGTGTCCATGATGTATGCCATGTACCTAGTACATAATAAAGCACAAGGTTAGGAAGCTTGTGACACCAACTGGCCAACATACCATACAATGCTAGATTAATGTATCCTATCAACAAGGCAAGCTACAAGAAGTACAACATATCTCAATAAGACCTTACTCCATTAATGTGGAGAATGTCACCCACTAACTCTATGTAACAAACTAGATAAGCAACTAAATGTACAGGATAACTCAATAAGACCTTACTTCATAGATATGTGGCTAAAAGAAAAAACAAACCATAACAAGCAGGTAAAAATTGGTAATCTACAATCTGCCCACATTACAACTAGGATAAACTCCATAAATTTGGTAAAATATTTTCCAGAAGTTTTAATTTTATACTGGTTCTCTGAATTCTCTGGCCTTATCTCATCTGGGGGAAAAAATAATAACAATTATAAGAGAAAGAGCTCCATAAAGCAGAATATAGTCCAGTAATGTGTTCAGCTTTGCAGCACGTTCTGCCACCAATGTATTAAAACTTACGACAAAATGAGTTTAGAAACAGAATGATGCCTCACCAACTCTCTCTGCTTTTATCCTTAGCTTCCTTCTCGTACTTTTGGATCGTGCGCTCATCAACCTGCCCACTAAGGAATAGTATTTGTCCTCCAATCGTGGACTTGCCAGCATCTGCAACCAATATCAGGGAAAAAAAGGTGAAGCACTACAAATGATAGATGTAGACATTAAACTTCAACCCAATAAGGCACTTTAAAAGATCCTGGCTTAACTTCAATGAACTAGTCAATTCATAAGAAAGTAGAAGTAACCAGTTGCAATTCATCGCGAGACTAATATATTATAGCATACTGGAAGATAATGAGAAGCCAGAGACTTCTTTATCCACTTATCAACTACGTCCATGCCATGAAAGGATAGGCATCTACACACTATTTACAACTAAACCAAACAGGCAGATAACTAGCAAACAGCTGGCTCAGCTTATGGAAGCTACTATCTATAACTGAACCTATTGCCCAAGATCATTTTCAAGCTAAACATAACTTTTGTGGTCATAACAAGAACAAAAAGAGAGTCATTGACCAAACCACCAGAACCCATCATCACCTATTGTTATATTCTAAAATCCATCAACTAAATGATCAAATAAATTTTAAAATGTAGAACTATCTTTATATTCTGTTCCAGAATATTAGAATAAATGGTGATCTGCTAGTAGCTTTAATAGGAAATATCACAAAAAATGGCTACCAGGTATCAGTGTTGCGAAGGTTCCCATCCATACCCATTTAATCCATCCTAGGTGTTGGCATTGTTTCGCTGGCATCGATGGTGCAGAAAAAATTCTCTACAGCACCAAGACAGTATAAACTCTGAAACTCCGACTATGCTTGAACTAATTTAATGTGTCTTGTACAATATCCATTTGGTAGTGTTAGTACAAAATTTAGAATGTTTACTATATGTTTTTTCATGTACAAGTCTATGGGGAAAAAACTAGAACCTAGGTTATCCCCATGCAACCAAACTGTCTAGCAATTTTTTAGTACCACAAAGAAAGTCGGAAATAACCAAAAAGAAAAACTATTACTTACTATAAGCACATCTATGCTTTTCCTATACTAGTACTTACTATAAGCACAACCATGCTTTTTCCTATACAGTAAAAGATTATAGTCTCTAAAAGCTTAAAGTCTCTTTTATTTGTTTGACAATAATAAGGAATCACCAACGGAACTGAAAACTCAACCAGCATATGATTACTTTACAAAATGACAATTATAATTATATTAAAGGAAACACCCGAGTTATATATCAAATAAGTTTCCATTTGCATGCAAACAATCATAATTGTGTAATTGGATCGACGGCAATTAAAAGTTTAGATGATTAAAAAAGTAACAAACACATTCCAAGATAAATTCATTTTCTGGTGACAGATGTAGCAAATATATTTGCGTCAGTTACATGTTTCTCATAGAAAAAGATACATTACATAATTGATCCGTCACTAAAGACTTTCAAGAAGATTACTGCAAATACTGTTTGCATTAGGTATGCAATGATGATGCTACGAGAAGATCTTTCTAGCTTACTGGAGCATTACAAATCTGATCTAGTCCGATCAAATCAACCATTACTCCAGACAGTTTCTAAGCAGAGAACTAAGTGAGACAAGAACTGCAACAATCAGCCAACCATAACAATACGTGATGCAGAAAACAAAATCATCAACAACAGGAACAATCAGCAGTTTACATGTATTTCATGCAAGGAATAAGCGACTGAAGCACAACGGCTTAGATCTGATGGGTATAAAAGATCAACTTACCAACATGACCAATAAACACTACATTCAAGTGTCTCTTCTTAGTATCTTCAACCTCATTTTCAGTTTCCTCTGGAGCAGAGACTTCTTTCTCTGTCAACAGCAGAATCAAGCACAAGAAATCAATAAGACTACTGAACAAAGTACTTATACTTTGGATCCTCCCAAAACTTTACAAAACCAAATGTATATATGATATTAGATCTTTATATATATATATACACACACACACACACATATATATATATATATATATATGACTGAAGAGTTGGTTTACACTCTGGAAGAAAGAAATGTATATATGATATTAGATCTTTATATATATAGTGTGTGTATATACACACACATATATATACCGAAGTTCAAAATTTAATCAAGTACTAATTGCATCTCCATTAAAACACCATTTTCCTGTAATTTATCAAGATTGTTTTGTAACTAGATTCATTTGATTAAAAAAAATACAAAGAATCAAGTTAAAATATGCTAATTAATGACTGACACTGATACTTCGATTCAATAACTGCATAAAATACCACCATTAATTACCCAAATATTAAAATGAGATCATATTGAATAGAAACTTAAATGTAATAAATTATCTTTCTTTAAAATCTCATAAGGGTGCCCATTTTCATAACCTTCAAAATTTAGACCCCACTAAACATTGCTTCTGGCATCTTCACTGCCCAATGACAAAAAGGAAAATAAGTAACATGCATAGCTATTGTCACTCGATTTTGTATAATAATTTATCATACACTACATATCATGATATGAGGAGATTAGATACTACGTCCATGCACAACTTTCCATTTTTCCAAAAATCAGAAATACATACATAGACCCAGAGAAAAAAGATACAAATACATATGCACACAAACAAGGTGAATAATAACCTTCAATGGCACTTTTTGGCTCCATATGCACCTGCTGGGAGTTTTCTTTCACTGCATCCCTCAAATCTAAAATCAAATGCAAAAGACGAGCATTTCAAATGCTTTTATCGTATTCTCACGACTATTCCTCCAATATAACTAGACATCAGTAACAAAATTAGGGAGATGTGACCATAGAAGAGACAAAAGCACCATTTTGTAATTTATAGAGAAGGCATAAACCAGAGGATTGCCAAATAAATTCAAACAAGAGAATACAGACTCCACAGATTTTTATATTCTGGTCACCATGATAACATTTATATAAATTGATTGACATCCATAAATTCCATTTCTAGATACACAATTGTCTGACCACCTACCTTCATTCCTTATATCAGGATATCTAGCATCATCACGCATTCCATCTTCTACATTAACCATCATACTCTTATTTTCTGCTAGGATTAAACCAGTAGTACAGAACACATATATGATTAGATTTGATTGGATTAAGACACCATTAACAAAGAAGCAATAAACAATTTCAAGACATGAATACTTTATCATTTATTAACGATGTTATTCTGATATAGAGATGTAAAATATATGACATATCCTTGATTACTTATTATGTTTTATTATGGTATCACACTTCAAAACTTCTGAAGAATCTTCACTGCGGATTGCCGCCAGATTAACAAGAGAAATATATAAAAGTCCTAAAATTCCACACTCCATGTATTCCTATATTCTACTCATCTACGACAAGAGTGATAAATAATTTCATTGACATCCATATACTACATTTACTGATATAAATAACCTTCTCACACCACCTACCTTCATCCATTCTATCAGGATTAGCGTCATCACGCATTCCATCTTCTTCTACATTCCTATAATCTGCTAGCATTAAACCAGTTGTACAAAAAGCATGTATGATTAGTTTATATTAAGGCCCCATGGACAAAGAAGCAATTATGCAACAATTACAAGATATGAAGTCGCAAAAACCAGTAACACCCTATCTTCTACCAGCATTCATTGCAGATAGCTTCCAGATTAACAAGAGAAATACATAAAAGTCCAACACTTTGGCACTACACACAGTCCTATATTATAGTCATCGACGATAACAATAATAAATAAATTGATTGACATTCATAAATTCTTCTAATAGAAATTATGTTCTCACACCACCTACCTTCATCCATTCTATCAGGAATTTTAGCATCATCATGCATTCCATCTTCTACATTCACAGTCACACTCCTATCTTCTGCTAGCATTGAACCAGTTGTACAAAAAGCATACATGATTAGTTTATTTATATAAAGTTGTCCTAAAGTAGATATTTCTTCGTCATATTCAATTTGCTTAATGATTTCAACCACACTTCAAACTTTTTGTCTTCGCTATAGATTGCCGCCAATTTAGCGAGAGAATCAATTAGAAGTTAACACGGCATAATGATAATAACTCAAATAGCACAAATTTAAATAATCACATATACAACACACGTATACCAGATGAATCAAGCTGCAGTTCACGGATGTCATCCTCAATGGAATCTAGCAATGGAGACACCATAAAATCATCAATAAATCATTATCCAGCAGTAAAAAGTGCATCTCTTTTCCAAAATACAGATTCAATTCAATTCGTAGCTAGAACATTTACCAAATCCTAAGATTCAAATTTTGGTAACAAAGTTTGTATCCAATAGTACTTTTCCATCGGGTTCATATTATTAAAGCAAACGTACAAAACCCAAAAACAAGAACAAAAAACAAAATCACATCAACTTTATGTCACAAGATTTCACAACTAAACTAATTATAAAATTAAAAATATCTCCAATTTCCGAATAGTGGATGTAGTAATCATCATGAAACAAATTTAAAATAAAAAAAAAGGAATCTTGAGTAGAAATTTATGCGAAAAATCAGAAATCAACAGGTAACAAGCTAAAGATCTATAGCAAACATAAGTAGATGAGAACAGAGACTTACTCATGGCTGCAGATTCTATGATTGAACTAGGGTTTTTCGAAGATTCTGACTGGGGAGAGAGATAGGAGGGTTTCGCAAGGAATTCTCGAGCGCACAACGCTGTCGTGAAAATATGTTCCCTAATTTGGGCCTGCCGCCAGGTTGTTGTGTTTAGGGCCCAAAATTCTTATGCTATCATTTTTCTTATTGGGTGTTCATATTTTCATATTTTATTGAGTTAATGACACAAAAAAAAATTGGTTTTTAACACTTTAATCTTATTACTATTATCTTAGCAATTAAAATTTTAAACTAATAAAAGAATGTGTAGGAAATGACCTAAATGTAATCCAAATCACAATTATATCTAGTTAAAATAGTAAAATATGATATGGCATTCTAATTGACAATTATCACATTACTAAAAATAAAAAATAAAAGAATTACCAAATATGTCTTTATGTTAAATTTTAATGAACTAAAGTTGACTCTCAAACTAAATTTGGCTTATTCATATACATTATAACTAGTTTGAAGGTTTAATTGATTAGTTATAAAGTAAAAATGTTAAAAATAAAAAAGGATATAATTTTTTTGTGTCATTGACTCTATCTGATTCTATAAGGGCTCCGAAGATTTTAGGAATAATAATAAGTATTTAAATTTAAAATTTGTTTTCGTACAATTTTGTGTTTTTGTGTTTGATATATTAAAAATATTATTCATTACAATGTAAATAGGACCTTGAATTTTTCTTAATGAGGGGACAGATAGGTTTTTTTTGCAAAACTACTAAAATGATTCATGTACTATTGTTTTATTTTCAATTTAATTTTTATATATTTTATTTCAAATTGATTGGTGCATTTTTTTTGTGCACTTTCAAATTAATTTTTTTATAATAAACAAACGTACCAAGATGGTTCATATACTATTGTATTGTTTCAATTTAGTTATTAATCTGATATAAAGACCGACAAATTTAAATATACAAATAAAAGTATGTGTATCATTATGAAAATTAAAATTTAGAAGAATTAAACTAAAATCAAGACAATGATACAACCACCATTTTGATAATTTTACAAGGTTTTTTCAGAATGAGCTAAAACTCAAAGTTAACATCACTTTTTGTTAAACTGTATTTATCTTTTTTTCAATTTTTTCCTTCCTTTTTTTCATTTCAATCTGTTATCTCTCTCTTGCCATTATCATGTTCTCTCCTTTTGCTTATTCCTCACTCATCATTTCTTTACTTTGTCACCACCGCTAGTTATTATTTTACCATTGGATTACATTAATTATGATTACAATATGATTATTGACACCGAATTGTCCTCTAGAAAAAATTAGGCTTCCAATTGCCAATTTATAATGATACTAACTTGTCTATTTTTTTATTAAAAAATTTTTATTTCCATATTTGTGGAGTGTATATTTAATATAACATTAAATAAATAGACTTTGTTCATAATTCAAATGACTTAATTTGATTCGGTAATGTTTCATTTTATTTATTAATTTAAGTTTCAAAACATTCATAATAACTTCAAAATATATCGTAAACTTTTAGGTTTGATTCATATTTATAATATTATAATTATATAACATGTATATTGCATCAGTAACTTAATTAAGTTAAAAAATTAGTAGTAACAACAAAATAGTTCAATTACATTTAAAGAAGTACGTGTTGTTATATCATATCAATATCTATATATAAAATTTCCGATGTCGATTTTATCTTGGGTTTAATTAGTTGAGTTAATACAACTCAATTAATTTATATACTATTTTTATTCTATCTTTTATGACATAACATTTTTTTCCTTATAATTTTTCAACTCGAGTTATGCGAGTAATTTTCGTACACTCAATTTTGAAAACGAGTTCAAGGTAATTAAATAAAGAGATCATTGATTTAAACCTTTGAAACAATATATAATAAAAATTACGAAACAGTTTACCAACTATTACAAGAAAAAATAATTAACAAATAAAAACAACACAATTATACAACCAATACATAATTAAAAAAAATCACAAATAAATATTAGTTACATAATGAAAAAAATAGATCATATATGCACAACTAAAATATGAATAAAAATATGATAGTATCAAAATTTAAAACCAAAGAGTAAAAACACACTAACAAACAAATGGTCATCATAAGTATAAAAGCTAAAAAAGTTACTGATTAAAATTTATATGGATAGATCTCAAAATTTACGTAAACATGAACAAAAATTTTAATAATTAATATAAATGCTCACATAACTATTTATTAATTAAATATTTATGTTTAACATAAATTTTAAGTTCGTTACCACATTTAAATGATAAAAAAAATTATAAATAAAATACACATTTTAAATAAATTATAAAAAACGACACAAAACATATGTTCATATTTGCATAAACAAGTAAACTAGTATAAAATATATATTCGCAATCGATAAGTACGTACTAATCAATGCAGACGTATAATGATCCTAATTTATCTTATCATAAATTTTCTTATTGGCAAAAAATAATTTCCACATTCATGAAAATGTATAGTTATAATACAAATAAATATTTGACTTTGTTGATATATTAAAATGAATTAATTTAATTTAGCAATGTTTCATTTGAATCTTTCAAAACAGTCACATTATCTTCAAAAAATATCGTAAATTTTTAATTTTTGATTCATATTTATAATATCTAATTATATAAAAAGTATAATTACATTTGAAATTAAATTAAAAAAGTAGTCCAAAAACAAGATAATTTGACTTCATTTACAAAAATACTTCTTGTTCATATATCGTCAGTATATAATTAATTATTAAGTGGTGCAGAGAAAAGATACCACATCTGTAGTCATGTCACTCATGTATCCAACACTCACGTAAGCGCGCAGGCGGACACATATACATACAATTAATAAAATAACACATAAACTAACACGCAACACACACACAATAACAAATAAATGAGCAATAATTTGATTTATTTTAACTTGGTTTCAAATTCATTATGAAGTTAAGTTTTAAAGGCTCATTAATAATTTCTGAGTATAAGATAAATATAAATTTGAAAATTTAAAAATATATAATATCATGTACGTATTTTATATAATATATAAATGTAAGTGATGAGTAAAACTCAAGTAGGAGTGAAAGAAACCGCGAAAGGAAAAACATAAAGGCAGTAAAAAAGACAAAATAGTTCAACTGATAATTACAAATTATTATATTAATAATTACAAAATGTACGTATATTTATGTCAAGTAATTTAATATTAGTTGATGCAAATAGAATATACATAGCATGCATTCGAGCACATACGTTGCTCATGTACATGTGCAGATGCGTGCGTATGAACAATCATACATAAATTAAAATTGTTAAACAATTGATGAACGTTACTAATTTTACTAACCACCTCTAGTAATTAAAATTTAGAATTCGTGAATATTTTAACATCGTGAGAGAAGTATATAATGTAAAAATAATAAATACACAAATTCGCTATCAATATGAATATAATGTAATTGTATACGATTAGATTTCATTTTTTAAGTTAAGTTTCAAATTAATTACAATATTTTATAAGCACAAAACTATATTATTATTGTACTTGTGTTTAAGGTAACAAATTGCATTTTAATTAAATATTCAGTGGAACAGTACAATTTTAAAATGTAATGTACATAAGCAGGATAACTATTTTAATTGTACTTAGATAATTTAATTAGACACGTCAATTAATTTAACAAATACGTGTTGGATATATAATAAACGTGTTATAAACGTAAGCAATTTTATTTTATGACATCCTCGTAAACGGTTGTTTTCTATTTCAGAAAATAAATAAACAATAACTGATAAAAGATAATTAAAATTAAATTTTGAAATAATATAGAAAATATTATTATTATTATATATTAATTCCCTATAAATGAAATCAAACACCATGCATATAACTCAATCTCACTATTTTTGTGGTGGGTAGTGGTAGGAGAGAGAGTCACTGTTTTCAGTGAAAACTAAAAGGATTAAAAAGAAGTGAAGGGGAAGGAGTTTTTCTGGTCATTTATGGTGGGGGGAAGGTGACAAAGGCATGTGATTATCAGAGAATCTCATCAAAGATTTAAATCTGGGGGAGACGTTTTTCCCGAGACTTTTTTACTAATGGCAATCCATATTAATAAAAAGATGTAACAAATAAAGTAAAAGTATACAGCTATTCCCGAACCTCCCACCCACCCCCACTCATCCTTTCTCATCCATACCTATTCCTTTCACTATATAAACCACTCCCTTTCACCCCCATTTCCTCATCCTATTGGATTCTTCCTTACATTTTCTCCCTACCCCCCCTCCCCCACCCGCTCCGCCTTTATCTATATGAACATTCTTGATCTTAGGATTTTCTTCTGTATATCTGTGGTCAAGTTCTGATGAAAATATTCATGGGTTTTCTTTTTCAGCTCAAAACTTAGAAAGGGTCCTTGTTATATTCATGGATCTGTGGTTTCCATGGGTGTTTCATGGATCCAGGTGTTGCATGAACAGTTCTTTCTTAATTTCTCCTATGGTCTTTTTTTTTTTCCAATTTTCCTTTTTGTTTAATAAAGACAAGATTTTTCTTCATCCAGATGCTAAAGAATTAGTTTTGTTTTGTGGGTATCATGGATCTTATGTAAAAATGCAAGATTTAATATTGTTTTGGTGTGAGTGTGTGTATGTATGTGTGTTTTTAGGGTTTAGGGTGGAGCTCCTTGAAGTCCAATAGAGGAACATGGTGGGAAGATAGAGCTGTTGGTCTATGGATTCCTCAGTCCTATAAATTTTCCTTAAAGTTGGAGAATAGGCTTGTGGCTTCCATATATCAGGAGCTGCATTTCCCATCCTCGGATCCTTGTTTGGATTGAAGGGAGCTCTACACTTCTCTCTCTCTCTCTATATATATATATATATCTATATATATATCCTTTTTTTCCATAATATATTTGTGTATATGCACATATAAATGTTTGTGTTTTTGTTTTGTTCTTGAAAATATATTTTTACTCTTAAGTAGGTAAAATGATAGATTCTACGATATGAGATGATAGATTTTATCTATTTGTGTATATGTGTCATGAGATTTAGTTTGTGTTTCTTCCAAATCTAAAAAACTTTCCTTTTACCCTTTATGGTCAATGGTAAAAGTCAAAATAGTTCTGGCCAGGCATTTTACTTTCCCATTCTCTCTCTCTATATATAATTTGTGAGTATATATATCTTCTGTTTTTGTGCAGGTTGTGGAAATGACTCAAACGGTGACTATTCAAATTCAAGCCCAGAGATGGAGTGAATTGCTAGATGTGTCTCTTGGATGTGCAGATCTTGGGTTTATTCTTAATTAGGATTTAAATCATGTTTTATGTTTTTTTTTTGTTGCCAATCTAATGTAATGGTTCTACATTTTAGTTTGCGTTTAAAACTTGTAAATTATCAAAAAGAAAAATATATACTTGGGAAATTGTATATAGTTGATTTGTGTTGGAAGTGCGCGATTTGTGCTTGTAAATTGCTTTTTAATTAATAAAAGATTACTTTTTTGTTGGTTTAATATGAAATTTGTCTCTGTTGTCTTCTCAAAGCTGGCTTGGCGCTTTTAACAATGAAAAGATGAACAGTTTTGTTCATAGTTCTTTTAATCGGATTTTATATATTTTTTAATTTAGTGGACTCGATCGTCTCTATATTAACTTGGCCAGATTCGGACTATATATTATTAATGTACTTAATTATTACATAATTACTAATTTATTATTATTGATGTTGAGTCGAAACCTGGATAGTAAGTAAAATTGGACCGTCAAGCTAATAAAATGGCCGAATGTTCAAATTGAACTTTTCAAATTTCTTTTTCAAATCATTTCATAGCAAGTTTTTACCTGGAATAAAAAATTGAGTGGTCCAAAAAAAACAAGGGAAATAATTTAATATAAAATAGATGATGTTAGAATAATGGAGTAAATCATCATTAAATTGGAGTTGAGTAACGCTTATATTATCTGGCCTTTCGGTTACTTGCAAAACCGTCGCCTCTTCAAAATATTACATCATCAAAGTAGTTGAAATGAGCAAAGCTAAATCAAACAATTTATTTAAAATATACTACTAATATTTTATTTTATGTATTTATATTTATTGTCCACCAACATACTATGTCCGTTCCGTGATCAAAGTATATTAAATATTAAAATTTTTGTGCCATAAAATTGATCGTATAAATACTCTGTAGTATTTTAATCAATAATTTATGTAAAATATAACAGTTATCCCACTTAAACAAAATAACTTTATATCAATTTAAAGATTGTAAAGCTGAAAGCCTTTTTGTAGGAAAAAACAATTGGTGGGAGTTAAATTCTTATTACGGGAGCCGTAAAAATGTAAAAGTGAGCACTTGTGAAATTCTCATTTAAACCGGGGTAAATTAATTATAGATTATAGATGGGTCTTAGAGTGGCATTATCACTTTAATTTTGCCAGCGGATATTAATAAATTTAATTTCAAAATATTTTATTTTTGAGACGTATTATGTTTTTACATAATGAATGTAAACATTTCCTCTATTTGATTTATGTGTAGTTATTCATGGACTGGCACTCTGGCAGTAATAATTTGTAGAGTGGCATTATCAGAATCCCACAGATATCATAGAAGATTGCAGAATAAAGATGGTAAACATTTCTTAGCTACTTTTTTCTTTCCCATTAAAGTGAATATTGACAATGTGATTCTTATAAAATATATGCAAATTTATTATGAAATAACAACTTATAAGTTGTAACTGATATCAAGTGTGAAAGCTGTCTTGAAAGTTGAATTTGGAAAAAAAGCTACAATTTCTCGGATTAATTAGTTTTCCTATTTTATACCAATCGGCAGTGATTTTAAGCTGATTATCATTTCCTAATTTGCAATTGAAAGGAAATAAAACTAAATGCAGTTCCTAATGTAGTAAAGTGAAAGCTGTCCTTTTTAATTATTTGTTCTTTGTTTTTTTGAAAAAATAAAAACAATTTTGTAGCATCTCCGGAGACCGAGGAAGAGTGAAAAATGGACGAGTAATAACTCAAAATATAAATATCTTTTTCCCTAAATATTTTGTGAACATAGTAAGATACTTGTAGTTGACTAGTGACTAGTTAAACTCCATTATTCGAAGATTTGAGTTAGGGAAATAATACATAAGAGATTTAAATAAATATAAGAAAAACTAGTAAAATAGTATAATTTATCATTCATAAAATGATTAGAATAAATAGTTAATACACATTGAAATACAATATTGATGAGTATATCTATTATCTATTATTATACATAAAAGCCGATTTGATAGAACAATATTTTTTTAGGTGAATAGAGTGATACAAAAAATTTACTCAAATGGTATTTCACTCATTTTTTACTTTTGTAACTAACTTTTACTTGTTCATTCTCTCATTTCCATTACAAGTCTCTTCAATTATACAATATATTTATAAGTCGCTCCACGTGTATTTGTACTTCTTTGTTACTTAAGCCAAAATATTTGTTATTCCATATTCTCATTCTCCTTACCGGATTATGAAAGTAACTGAATTTGTATAATTATGCAAAATTTTAAAATGTAATTTTAAAAAAAATAAAATGAATGCAATTATATAATTATTAAACAATATAAAAACAAAAAACATGTGTAGAAAAAAAAGAAGAGAAAATACCTCCTTGTACGAATTCGTAAGCTATTATACACAGTATTATATTTTCATTAGGTAATAAGTAGTTGATGATAATATGACGTTTTCTATTTAATATCATTTACGTTTTTTTATCTGTAATATTAATTATATCATTTGCTAAACTTTCTATGATTCAAATGATTTGTAACGTATAACGGGTCTTATTGACAAGATAATAACTCAAAGTTTCACGGATCAAAATGTATTTTTCTTAATCTTTGCGAGTTTGATAAGTGTGCTTGTGATTTGTAAATGAAATTGTTTTCACCTGTTTTTTCTTCAAACTTGACTTATTTTCCCTAACATATATCCGTACCGTAAACTGTAACCTGATGGTAAGACGTTATACAAAAGATATCTAATACTTATATGAAGTTTAATCAAAATTAAAATTAATAAGTGTTAGGCTACGACAAATTACCTAATGCCTCAACAGAAAAATTAATTAAATTAGGCAAGAATTTTTAGGACAGTGACTAATATATCGGATTTATTTACGAACGCACGCACACATCAATTTAAATACTCATAAACAATAATTTACCGATATTTTTATGTAATTTGTAAACTTTAAAATTCTAACACATTTACTAAAAAAAAATGTAACAGATGATCAGTTTAGCAATCGGTTGGGAAAAATGCCAGTC
Organism: Centella asiatica; assembly: GCA_014636745.2. Lineage (NCBI taxonomy): Eukaryota > Viridiplantae > Streptophyta > Magnoliopsida > Apiales > Apiaceae > Centella > Centella asiatica. Next base: position 40,310,711 of record CM025784.1, on the reverse strand, counting down.
ACCCAAGTCATGTCTCATTTTCAATTGGTTACTGAACTGATTTTTTTCTTCTTCATATTTTAGTTAATGAATGAAAATTAAACTTTCAATTGAGTTGATCCTGACCAATTTCTTTAAAATCTCACATGAATCACTGATCTGACCGTCTTTATTGGTATCATGTGATATGAATGTGCAATTTTTATACGATTCAGCAGAATTATTGATGTTTATGTGAGTGATTTTATATGTCAACTCATCGTAATATTTCATTTATTCTATAAAATTTACAACATTTTTTTTTGAAAAATTCCACATTTTTTTAATATTTCCTCTTTAGTAATGTTTGAAATGTAAAAAAGCTAAACAAGTCTTTTTCTCTCTTACTTTTATCTTATGGATCCAATATCATAATTACAACTTTTATTTTATCTTCTTTACTTTATCATTAAAAAATTTTCCTCTTAAATTATTAAATTATACAAGGACAAATTAAACATTTATTATAAAATTAAATACATTACTTAATAATTGTATCGTATCACATTTTTGTAATAAATATAGGACGGAAAGAGTAATTATTCTTATGTACTTATCATTTAAAACTTGTATATTTATGTCATATAATACTAAACATTGTGGTCGAGTCAGAAATTCTTGTAATATTTTCAAATTGAACGGAATAAACTCAATTGAAAATTTATTTTTAATTCACTAACTGAAATACCAAATTAAAAATAAAATATGAGTTCAGTAATTGGATATTCATTTTTCCCGCAATCGGTTATGTCTAAAAACAAAACATTTATTACAGCGTGTTTGGAGGCGAACTCTACAATATTAATATGGACAAAAAGAGTCAGAAAAAAGGCAAAATGAAGCATCTTACATGTGTTATTTGCTTTATAGAATGAGAGTAGGAAAGCTCTTCTTTTGCAGTAGATTTATAAATTTGTGACTTTTTTTGGTCCTAAATTTGACTCAAATTCATATTTCGAAAAAAACAAAGAGGAGAGGATGGCCATTAGAATCTATCAAAAATTTTGGTGCCATCATTTACTGTGCCACTTTTAACAATACAAAGCTGTCTTTGTTTAAAGATGGTCCTGCCAGTCTGACCTCTTTTCGTGTAAAGACAAAACAGTTACTGCTCCTCCATTATACAGTTCTCCAGTACTATCTTGTATTTATATTAATAACTTTTATTTTTATTGCTATATATATATATATATATATATTTTTTTTTTTTTTTGCTTTTGAGAGAGTAATTATATTTGGAAGCACATACACAAACTATAAATAAACACAATTAACAGGAATACACGAAAAATATTTAACGAAAACAACATCACAAAGTTTTTCGTAAAAGAGAATAAAACTGTGTAATTAAACAACACATAAAAAATAAAATTATAATCTCGAACTCAACTTGTGCAGTTTTCTTTGAAATCATTAAACTTTTTCATAGTTTTGAGAAAAGAAAATTCATTGACTTTTCTTTTCAATAATAACTTTTAACACTCTAAATGGATAACTAAAGTGACAAAAAAATAAAAAAAATGAATAACACTGGTTAACTATTACTTATGTATAATCTTTAAATTATATTTGAATCTATTGTTTTATAATATTTTCTAGGTTGACAAGGTAAATATATTTTTCCTGTTTCCCGTCCGGTGTACTGAATAAATTTAAAATTTCATGCCAATTGTACAAGTTACCTACCTCGATTTTTTGTTTTGCCATCCCTTAAAAATTATATATAATATACGATCTCTAATCACATAATCTGGTGAGCCATGTCCATCTCCATACTGATACATGCATTGTGACATCCGAGCAAGATTTAAAGCAATCTCAACAAAAGCCTTGGAAAATATTGAAGATGCTACAACTCTCTCTTTGTTCATTTTCTTCCATGTCTCATTTACCAACATTTTTATATGCTCTCTTGCTTCTTCTTCCGAAGCACCACTTTTGTGCATGTAACATTGGATCGACTTCGGTTCATCCCCTCTTTTTATCTCGTCCCAAATGAGAGAACCAAAAAAGAAAAAAAAAATAGTTTCACCTAAAAGTCTTCCCTAAGAAACTTAATGAGTAAGAACTGAAGTGTCTGTGCGCGCGTACGTATTACTCACCAATGATGTTCCTGTATCATCGGAAAGTCTTATATTAATGATTGCCGTGAGGCGTATTATTTCTGGGTATTTTTCTAAACATTCTATTGCCTCTTGAGTTATACGAGTTGTAGTCAAGAAATAAGCATGGACTAGAATTAATGGAGCTGCTATAGAAATCCATGCATTGTCCATGTATTCTTCTAGGCTTCGTATGTATCCTTTATTGTACCACCTTGCTTCCACTAAGTATGACTGAGTAAATCTATCCACTGCATGTACATACAAAATCAGTGGAAAATAAACTTGAGAAAGAAATTGCACGTACTATACTGTGATTCCATTTATTTTAACTTAAATAGGAGAGATTATAATTTTTTGGATCTTTTGATAGTGTAATTTACGGTACAAGAATTTAAAATCTTCAAAATTTAATTTAGAACAAATGAGACATGTATATACACATACTTACCGCTTTTTTGAGGTAAGCGATGTTGCAAAAACATTGTTCTTTTAGTGCAACATTAGCTATGTCGTGGACCGAAGAGTCCAAGGAAACATATCTTCATAAAGTTTGGTAGTTGTTCTATTCCACCAAAATCCCATCTGAGAGACAAAATTTTGAAATTTTCCATTTGCTTTATGTGAGCCAAAAAATATCATGTATGAAACTACTCGCAATTTATGGGTTCCATATATTGAGTTGTATAGATTTGGTAGAGAAAGTTAAGACTGTTTCTGATTTATATATCTTATTTTAATCCACATTTTACCACCATAATTAAGCACCTACCTCTCTGCTGCATTAGTGAACAAGATGAGTTCATCCAAGGTACCATAGACATCATAAACATCATCAATAGTAGTTATTAGAGCATTCACTTTTGTCAAAACACTCCTATATGCAAACTGGGGCTTGAAATCAAGTCCAACACTCCACATAAAATTCTCCATCAACTTGTCTCTAGCAAACTTAACTTTTCTCCGCAGCCCATTCCTTTCCACCACCTACGCCAACGATCATAACAAGGAGATGAATAACAAAGCTTATGCAACATATATAACAGAGGATTGTCGCATATGTTTTGATTTTAATTTTAGAGATTCTGAATTTTTGTAGTATAAATTATACTATCAAAATCTAAAATTTAAGCTGAAACAAATGCGGTTAATAATACACCGAAGTTTTTAAACGTATTGTACTTACCTCGACACATCTTTTAGACAGCATGTTATAATCCAATTTAGCAAAATCAAGCAAAAGGGTGTTCATATCTGGACTCATCTCATACACATCTATGAACCACCTTGCCTCTGGCCTTGGCATTCTCCAATGGAGTGGAAACTCCAAAGCATGACTAACAAGAGCACCAACATATTCATCTCTTGTTTTGTTGTTTATAAGATGTTTTGATGCAAAATCTCTGGCCTCATCCAAGACTCTTTCACTAGTTGTTGAAAGGTATGATGCCTCGTACAGATACAACATGCCCTTCATATCCTCACAAAGGCAGATCTTGAGATTCCCGGATTCATCTTTAAACTCATTGAAAATCTCTATAATCAACAAACACATACTTATCATAATTCTTTTTTTCAGTTCGAATTTTAAAATGAATAATAGAATGTATATGAGATATCAGCAAACCTTGAGGGACATGATAGTCATGTTGCCTAAAGAGCAAAAATGTAAGAGCCTTGGCATACAAGTCATTGTATGCTATCTCCAAAATCGCCTTAATCTCATCCTCAAAGTGATACGATACTCCTAGTCGTTGCAATGTAGCAATAACTCAAGTTTATGCAACATATCATCACCCTGCTTGTTCAAAAAACTCCTCACATTCTCCTAACTCGCTTGCTTGCCTTGTGTAATCCTCTCCCTGGATAAGACAATATTCGAGAAATGAAGACAAAGTTAATCACTATTTGACTAGCAAAACGGCGAGAACTGAGCGAGAATTGAGTCACCAACAGGAATTTTGCTGAAAAAAAAAATTGACTAGCAAGAATGAAAAAATCAGTATATTCGTAGTGTATTTGTTGCCAGTAATTAACAAAAAGTAACATGTAATCATTTGTCAATGACTGCACATAATCATGTCCCCAAACGGGAGGCTGGTAGTTTGCTGTTCTTCTAGTAACTTTACTCTTTTCATCACTTTGATGGACTGCGTTTAAGCGCCCGAGAGTAATATTATATTCAGTTTTGGCCTCACTTGGTAAGCTTGATCGAAAGCGATTTTGAGAAAACGGCCTAATTGAGTTGTAAACAAACTTAGTAGTAGAGATAGAACTATACGTCATTGAAACGTACACGTGGAAGCATCCAACTCAAAATCAACGGGTATACGAGGTTATTAAGTGAGTCTTCAGGTTTTTAGTTTTGGCTTGGGGATTTATATACTTATAATTTGGCCTTTTTTTCACCTAAGGTTGGTAAAATGAGCTGTGTCAACTAGTTGTCATTGATGCATGAGAAGTTCATCGCTTGCAAGTTTCTGTGGATCCTACGCTCATGAGATGTCCATGTTACAAGATGGTGACATTATATTCCATTTTGTATAGAAATTTCATGGTTTCTAAATTATGAGGATATCATGCAATTTTCTGATTTTGTGGATAGGAGAAGAGCATGTTGGACGGTTACATAGTATAAATGCTGTATTTAAAACATGGCTAAAAGAGTATTTGTTTGAAATCGTAGTGTGAAAGTTTGGTGTTCTTATTTAATGGGTGAATAACAATTTAGTATGTATTGACTTATAAAATATTATTTTAATAAGCGAAATTTTATTGATTCTACTTTAATATTAAAATTACTATAAGAAGTACTAAATTACTATCGAAAATATTAATATAAATATATAAAATATTTATTTAACTGGAGCGGAATTTTTTACGAATGTTTTTCACTATTTAATATAATGGATGTATCATTATAAGTTAGACTGAGTAACTCCGATTTTGTGGGGGAAGCTTCACATTATCTATAATATAAAGTACGTTCATTTTTCACTTTTAAGTTAATAGTGAATATAATGGATGTATCTTTATAAATTAGACCGAGTAACTACGATTTTGTGGGGGAAGCTTCACATTATCTATAATATAAAGTACTTTCATTTTTCACTTTTAAGTTCTTCAGAAAGCAAGTGGTAAAAACACTTTCGCTCGATCTTTCGAGATTCAAACTAAATTGTGGCGGTATTATGACGTATTTCGCGGATAAAAATGAAAAAAGAAAAGAGAGACAAAATTATAAGTTGCCACTCTGTAGTTTATTCTGAATATTCTTATTCCACCACAAGTTTGAAATGGATTAGACTATTTATTACAGTTTGTCAAAAGAATATCATTATCAAATGAGAAAAACTGCAATAGAATGGGTGGTTCTAAGGACCGAGACATTTATAATAATCCAATGAATGCGAAGGATATTTGTTTTATGAAATGACCAACATAATTTGAAAAAGGTATGAAAAGGACACCTATTGATGCTAAAAATCCAAGTGTAAGGTTTTTATGATTTTTGGGAAAATCTGCAAAGACAATAACACCGGTTAATTTAACGATGGTTTGTCAGTGTTAACTCAAAGATGGTTTGTTGTTGGGGAAAACCTCCGATGTGAGAGTAAGTATCTTTGAGAATCAGCAACGAGGGCTTTAGGGTTTCATGTGTGAGAGAACTAAAGAAGTGTATGTTGTCACGTACCTTAGTCTTTGAGAGTTGATGTCTATTTATACTTACCCAATAGTCAATTATTATGGGAAATCTAAGTCGACATGTATTAGGTTTCCTTGTCTCCTTAATTATAGGAGATCCCATGCATATCCTAATCAATTATGAAATCGTACATGCAATCTGACCAACTTGTGATTTTCATGTTGGGACTCTAGAACGGGTAGGGCACCCGTGTCTATTTAATTATGCCCAACATTCAGATGATGCTCGGCTACGTCTCAGCTTAATCTGGACATGTCACTAGGACTCCACGCGAAGATGTCTGCGTATTCTCTCGGCCATGAGTTCGCTACGGACAATGAGGTCGAGTCTAGTGCCAAAGTGCACAAGTTTTCGGATTCCTTGGAAAAGAGTTCAATGGGTTCTGTTTCCATTGACTTTAGGCTGTCTGAGTCTCTTTTGGTGAAGGGCACCAATTCGATAGCTTTAACATCTTTCTGTTTACTAACACCGACGTTATTAAACACCAAGCTTTGGACATAACATCTTTGAGCAATTTTTTGGTCTCCGCGGACCAATCTGACACCATTGGGGGTAGGGAATTTCATCATGTAATGTGGAATGGAAGTTATTGCTCGGAGAGAGGATAAGGTAGGTCGACCAAATATGGCGTTATACTTTTTTTCTATGTTCACTACATAGAACTTGATTGGGATTACTAACTGGCAAGGGGCATCACTAAATACTGTCGTGATCTCTATTATTTTTGTGATAGGTACTGCATTGTTACTGAAGCCATAGAGAGGAGGCTTATCGCATATCTCTAGTTTCTTTCCTTGCAAGTCCAATCTATTGTAGATATTGCTAAAGAAAATGTCTACCAAGCTTCTGTTATCGACGAGGATGCGGCGAAGGTCCACAGTTCCCACCTGCACGGTGATGACTAGGGCATCTTCATGTGGCTCGGTCATGCTTAGTAAGTAGTCTTCGTCAGATAAGATAATGGTTATGGAAGGCATTTTCGGTTTGGTCAAGTTTGACACAATGTGAACAAACTTTGTAAACATTTTATTTTTCCTATTGGGAAGAAAAAATCCACCTCATCCGATGATGACATCTACTACTCCTAGGGAGGGTGGTGGCTCTAAATGGTCGAATGGATTTTCATGCAGCTGAGGAGCGTTCATTGCGTATCTCATCAAATTTCCATTTTGGACGTTCGTTGAGGTTGAAACATTCCTCGGTGTCGTGCCCCCGTTCTCCGTGGTACTCGCAGTACTTGGGCCTATTGTGTGCTTTACTGAACACTTTGATCGTGCAAGAAAGAATGCCTTTTGTCGGATCTCATTAAGAATATGAGCACAAGGAGCATTGTGTGGAGTATAACTATTGTTCGCATCTCGCGGCGTTTTTTTTCTAATCTTTCTGCGGCTTCTCTCCCCTCTATTTGTTCTCGTCTCTTTGGGAGTTAGGGTTTTTCCCCCTTGAAGTCATGGTTTCCATTGTTGTTGTTTTTCCCATCGTTGTCGTAATGTCTATAACCTATTTTTAGGGACACGATTGCCTCCTCAATCTACTTTCAGATGATCCTCGGCCATATGGAAGGCTTGAGACAAAGTCCTCGGAAAAGCTATAATAAGATCCTCGATGAATTTAGTGGAACTATTAGGATTAAGGTTGATAGTTAGGAAATTTATCACCTAGTTTGAATAGAGGTCAGGTATCTTCACAGTTAAATCTTGGAATTTACGGACGAATTGCCTCAAAATCTCATTATTTCGTTGTCGGATCTGAATAAAGGAAGTCATTTTCTTAACTCGGCATCTGCTAGAACCGAACCAGCCATGAAACTTACTCATAAGGCTATTCCATGAAGATATGTACCTCGGTGGAAGGCTGGTGAACCATTCACGGGCAGCCTTTTTGAGGGTAGAAATGAACAATTGATGCATAATGTCACCATCATGGTCGTAGCCTTTCATAACTATATTGTACAGAGTAATATGAACGACAGGGTCGCCAATGCTGCCATTAGATTTGAGAGAGGGTATTATATGGTCTTTTTCAATAATTGTCTCCTCGATCTTTTGAATAAAAAGAGATTTCCCATGGTGTCGATGTCAAGAATGGGATTCTTCGTCAAGTTTGTGCTCTAACTTTTTCAAATGACGTCAGATGATGGATGGTAAATCTGAAGAATTCGAGTCTGACCTTCATCGATGCCAACCACTACTCCTTTCAGAGCTATAATATGTCTCGAAAAACTAGAATAACTACAACCTCTTTTTGACATGTGTGGGCAGGAGTGGCGCCGATGACAAAATTTGATGTCATCCTCGTCTTCTTCCTCTGTTTCTTGTAAAACCGCTAATTTCTTTTTGTTGTCAATTTGTTGGAGGCATAGTTTATGTTCTTCCGTAAGAAGCCTAACTTGCTCTTACTTCTGCGCTTCAGTGTAATGACCAATGTGGCATTGTCCTCGTCAGCTTTTTTCGCGTTCTCAGTGTCAACATTTGTTTGGTGAGAAATACCACCCTCCAAATGCATGGAAGAGACGATAATGTTCCTTGGGTTCAAAGACTCCTTTCCTTGGTGAATAGTTAACTTCAAATGAGAAGTAGGGTTGAGGACTTAGATTATGAAGGTTTTCCGTGGGTGGGCACAAATGATTTTGCATGAGATGTAGGGTAAGACATGGCTGGTTGTAAGAGTCGATTATAAGCACAAAACGCTAAGAGACTCTCCTTCTAGCGCCAATGTTGACACTCAAAAATCAAAGTCTGTAAAGACAGAGAACACCGGTTAATCCAATTACGGTTTGTTGTTGTGGGAAAACTCCGGCGTGAGAGTAAGTATGTTTGAGAATAAACAGTGAGAGTCTTAGGGTTTCGTGTATGAGAGACTTTAAGTAGTGTATGTTGTCACGTACCTTGGTATTTGAGAGTTTGATATCTATTTATACTTAATAACCAATAATTATAGGAAACCTAAGTCGACATAGATTATATTTTCTTGTCTCCATAATTATAGGTGATCCCATGCATATCGTAATCAATTATGGAATTGTACATGTAATCTGACAAACTTGTGATTTTCATGTTGGATTTCTAAAACGGATAGGGCACCTGTGTGTATTTAATTAGACACAATAACATATGTCTAATTTTTAGGGCCAACAACACCCTTTTTAATAGTCAATTGTTGTTTTATTTATCATAAGTTGACTTTTTATATTCAAAACAATTAATTTTAAAATTTGCAAATATAAATTTCGAATGTAATTAATATAACCATAAAAAAGTGAAACGATAACTAATTTTAACAATGTGAATTTATCACCGAGGCATATCCAAATCTATGAATTGTTAATGTGTTTTTTGAGGGTCGGTGTGGATGGCTAGTTTTGCCACTTTGCCTCCATAAATATGTAGATACGTACACACACATACAAGAATGACAAAAATGAGTTTTTGATCGCTTTATTTCATTTGTTTCAATTGATTTTTTGTGATCAAACTTATTACATTGGATAACTTATCTAAAAAATTACTTTTATGCCATTAAATAAATATTAAATTGGCTAATGATCTTATAAAAATTAGAATTATAATCTTATAAGTAAAGTCTATTTTTTTCTCCTCAATTCATCCTACTTTTGAGAGAGAAAACTTAAAGATCCATAAAAACTAAACTTGTTTCTCTTCTATTTCTTTACTTTTCTCTCCTTAAACGAACTCATGAATACCACATTTTCCTTAATTTTCTTTTCTCTCCAAATTAAAATTCTCAAACGTACTACTAAATTACTAATATTGTTGATATGGACAAACTACCTATCACATGGGGATGGTAAATAAGTTAATTTTGCTGGTTTTTGTGGATCCTACACGTCTGAGAAGTACATGTTAGACGGTGTCAATGTACAAATTAAACAGATAGACTATATAGTACATGTAAAATTGTACGTAGTATTGAACACATAGGCTAGCTAGTACATCATTTGAAATATTTGACACATTTTAAAACTCATTGTTTAAATTAAAATCCAAGTATTCCACACTATCCTTCAATATGAATGATGTATTTTTACAATAACGATTTTGTAAACAAGTTTATTTTTTCAAACTTCACGATTTTATGACTACATTAAAATCTTACAATAAGATTGTTTAATTAATTAAGAGGTAGATGATCAACAAACAAAGATAATACACGATCTCTAGTCACATAATCTTGTGAGCCATGTCCATCTCCATATTGATACATGCATTGTGACATCCGAGCAAGATTTAAAGCAATCTCAACAAAAGCCTCGGAGAATATTGAAGATGCTACAACTCTCTCTTTGTTAATTTTCTTCCATGTCTCATTTATTAACATTTTTATATGCTCTCTTGCTTCTTCTTCCGAAGCACCACTTTCGTGCATGTAACATTGGATCGACTTCGGTACATCCCCTCTTTTTATCTCGTCCTAATCGATAAAGAAACGATAGAAAAATCATAAGAAGTTAGTATTAGTTATATGAAATATTTACTAAATGAAACTTGTGACTGAATTATTAAAGTGTGTATGTATGCGCACAGGTGCGTGTAAGTATAAACTTACCGATGATGTTCCTAGGTCATCGGCAAGTCTTAGAATAATTGCTGAGAGGCGAATGATTTCTGGATATTTTTCTAAACATTGTAATGCTTCATGAGTTACATGACTTGTAGTTAAAAAGTAGGCATGTACTAGAATTAATGGAGCTGATATAGATATCCATGCATTGTCCATGTATTCTTCTAAAGTTGGTGTGTATCCCTTGTTGTACCACTTTGCCTCTACCAAGTATGAATGAAGCAAATCTGTCCACTGCATTATATGAAATATACCCAAATCAGTGAAAATAAACTAATTATTTATCAATTTGTGACTTTAAAAAGTTATATGAGCCATTAAATCGTTAAAAAATAAATACGTACCGCCTTCTTGAGGTGAGAGATGTTGCAAAAACCTTGTTCTTTTTGTGTGGTATAAACAATATCATTGATCGAGTTGTAGAATCCAAGGAAGCATATCTTCATATAGTTCGGTAGTAGTTCTATTGCCTTAACGTCCCATCTAACGAGACATCATCACCGTTAACATTATTTTGAGATAAAAATTAGTAATTCCTTATGTAATTTAATGTGATTATTTTTTTTATTACTGTTATAAAGGGCCGTAAACGAGTTGAATCGAGTGTAGCTGGACAAGTTTTTCTTAGCGAACTAAATATTTTGTTCGGGATTGGCTCGTTTAAATAATCAAGCCGAGCCGAGTTGAGCTAAACAATGTAAATTGTTCGAGCTTACTCGAGTTTTTATAATTGAGCCGAGTTTTAATACTTAAAAATATAAAAAATTATGTTTAAAATCGACTTATTTAAATAAAATGAGTCAAGCGGAATGAGTTTTTAATGAGTCAAACCCAGCTGAACAAATAGACATTTCGGTTTTTACGGCTCTAGTTATAATATTAAAATTATTCTGACGTGTAATAATATTATAAGAAACACTTACCTCTCAGCTGCATCAGTAAATAAGACGAGTTCGTCCAAAGTACCATAAACATCATAAACATCATCGATAGTAGTTATTAGGGCATTCACTTTTGTCAAAACCCTCCTACCATATCCAAACATTGCCTTGAAATTAAGTCCAACAGTCCACATAAAATTCTCCATCAACCTGTCCCTAGCAAAGCTCAACTTTTCTCCCCAGCACAAACTTTTCCACCACCTATACACTCAAAATGTAAAAAGGCAACAAATTAAAGACATGAACAGAAAAACTTTTGCAACATCAATAATTGAAATCAAAGGACGAAATCACGCACACAATTACAAAGATTGACAAAAAATAAAATCTAGGAAAACTAAATGTTTTGTACTTACCTTGACAAGTCCTTCAGATCATTTTGATGAATACCTTGCACCATGTTATAATCCAATTTGGCAAAATCCAGCAAAAGGGTGTTCATATCTGGACTCATCTCATACACATCCATGAACCACCTTGCCTCTAGTCTTGGCACTCTCCAATGGAGTGGAAGCTCCAAAGCATGACTAACAAGAGCACCAAGATATTCATCTCTTATATTGTTGTTTTTAAGATGTTTTGATGCAAAATCTCTGGCCTCATCCAACACTCTTTCGCCTGTTATTGAAAGGTATGATGCCTCATACAAATACAACATGCCTTTCATGTCCTCACAATGGCAAGTTTTAAAATTTCCCAGTTCATCTCTAAACTCATCAAAAACCTCTACAAACAACAAAAAGCATAATTATCATGAGTAATTTATTTCATTTTTAACTTATGTATTAATTGAGATGATTAATAATTTAACAACCTTGAGGGACTTGATGATTATGTTGCCTAAAGAGCATAAACTTAAGAGCTGTGGCATACAAATCTTCTTCTCTCCATTTTTCACTTCTGATATATTCATTGCATGCCATCTCCATAATGGCCTTGATTTCATTCTCAAAGTGATACGAAACTCCTTGTCGTTGTAACGTAGCAACCAATTCAAGTTTATGCAACATATCATCTCCCTGCCTGTCGAGCATTTTCTTGATATCTTCCTTCATCTCACTTGCTTGCCTTCTGTAATCCTCTTTCTGCGTAAAGAAAAATTAATTGATAGATTACAACGAAAATAATAAAACACATAGTCCTCGTTTATTTCGATTTAAACTTTAGAGATTTTAGATTCTATTAGTATAATTTATACTATCTAAATTTTAAACTTCTAAAATTTAAGCCGAAACAAACTACATCATATTAAGGACTACGGAGGATAAAGATCGGTACTATTTGGTTTCTGAATTAACCTTTGAATTTCAAAATTTCACAAAGTCTCGTGCGTGAGAAAAGTATTTAACTAGTACGTACTTCTTGTAGTAAAAATATAAAAGTACGTACCATGAAGTCATTTGTAAGTGACTGTACATAATCATGTTCCCAAATGGGAGGGTTGTAGTTTGCTGATCTTCTGGTAATTTTACTCTTTTCATCACTTTGATCGACGGAGTTTAAGCACCGGACAGTAGTACGATGCCCAGTTTCACTACTCGTGGCAACAATACATGTAAAACGCCTTCGAAACGATGTCGGTTTAATTGAGTTGTAAGCAAAATTCGTAGCTAAGATGGAACTACATGCCATTGAAGTAAGCCTTTTAAAACAAATGGGGTGCCAATAAAAATTGATATTTGTTTTACTTAAGCTGGGACTTACTATATATATATTAACCCTGTTTTATAGTGATCCAAAGATATTGCATATTGCCCTTTTTTCCCCACTTGGTGTATATTTGGGTGTGTTTATTGTGATTATTGTTATAACCATGCTTCTTGTGCTGATTAAAAAAATAAGCAGTTGCCTCAATTAGTAATCAAACGAGGTCTGCAAGATGAAAATCCACAAACCTCTACCACTTGAAGACAATGGGCATTTGCTTTGGAGCAGTTACTTTACAATCAATCTTCTATTACTCATTCAGAGAAAAAGTCGATTTTGTTGTCAGTTTCTTAACTCGATCAATTTAATTATGTCATATTATTATTATAAATAAATTTATAAACTCAAATATTATTTGATTCCTACTTTGAGTTAAAATTGAATTACATAAAAGATCCAAAAACCAAAATATAATAAGATTTCAGCAATGCTTTTAAAATATTAAAAAAAATACACTGGAAAAACAACAACAACTAAAACAATAACTAAAAATTTATATGTGTAAGACACTAAGACATTGATAAATATATTCACATATATTAAACCAATTACAACTAAAAAAGATATTAAAACTAACAATATGTTTATCTTACATAAATTAAAAATATATACGATCTATATGTATATATAAAAAATACATTTATGATTATTTTAATATTACCTAAAATGAAAAATCAAAAAAATAAAATAACGCTTGCTATGTACAAATGTGAGAAATGCTAATCATCTAGCTCGAAATTGTGTCTAATGGACCCTAAATTTTGGGTTGATAACATTGGATAATAATTGCATGGTTTTCTAACATAATGGCCGACTCACATTTCACATCAAACTTTAAAACGTTAATAAAACAAGAGTAATATGAGCATAAGTTTGACTAAAATATCTAAGTTTAATTTGATAAATTTTGACCTATCACATAATTCATTGATTATAAAAATATTTACTCAACTTTTTCAACAAATTGGTACTAATTTCGAACTTTAATAATCCCACCGTTTCAAAAAATGGCGATACTTTTCATTTTCGAATAGTAAATTAGGAAAATCCTAAAATACGTATTTGATTTCATATATAATTAATGCATTTTGATTCATATTTGTACATACAAATCCAAATTTTAGGGTTACATGCATATTTAGATCATATTTGTAGATGCGAATTTCAACAAAGTAAAACATTTGTTAATATAACAATTTTCCAATGTTAACATTATAGTATGAAGTTTAGCATTAAATAATCTTAATATGAACAAATCCAAATATAACTTCTTCTTTTTTAAGGAAGGAAATACTTATTTTACAAGAAAACCAATGTAGCTTTAGCTAGCTTGAGGTCGTTTGAGGTAATCCATACTATTTGAACTTATGTTATATATGGAATTGATAGAAGAACTAGAGGAAACGAATTGTTCAATATCTTTACGATACTGTGTGAGATTATGATATCGTAATCTATATACTTTATATATTTAAAAGCATAAACATGTTTTTTTTATGGTTCTGCACTTTTTCTTTTCGATGTTATTATTCTTTTATTTTTTTTATTTACATTATAATAATTTCCTAATTCGTTTAAAATTTTTATAAATTCCTACACAAATTAGAATCACTAAGTTCATAAATATTTATTTTTTTCCATTATAATTTGCTTCTAATCCTTACCAATTTATACTTTTATTAGAAATTACAAATTAAAAGCGTAAGAGATCAAACATAGAACTATTAGTTTCTTCCTTCTATTTATTCGTTTGCAACCTTTTGTTTCTTGATATCCACCTTTTTTGTTAGCAATTTTTGTCACTTTTTTGTTTGCATACTATCCCAACTTACTAGCTTTATTGTAAAGTTGTACGCACGGTGAATTCTTATGTTTACAAGTAGATGATATACGAAACTTATAAACTTCATTTATCAATTTTGATTTTAAAAAGAAATTTTCATCAATTTCTAAAGTTTAATTTACGTGATTAATGAGATATTTTGATAAATATTTTTGAAGCATTGTAAGTCCATATATTAAAATTAATTTAGTACATTTACAATAAAAAAATATTAAATATCAGTAATACAATAAATAAGAATGCTTGTTAAATTATTTTAAAAATTACAAGTTTTTTAAAGTCATTTTTCATCTCACGTGACGGAAGTAAAAAAAATTGAGAGCTACGTCCGTTATAAATTATACCGGACGTAAAAATTTACAACTCTATCTCACATTCGTTTTTAATTTTGGACGGTGAGAATGAATATATTGAGATGTAAAAAGATGTTTTATATATATATATATATATATATATATATACATACGATTCAGAACCTAGGGTTAGAAAAATGTACTTTTTTTTAACTAAATTTCTACCGTCTAAACGGTTTGATATATTTTTGAAAGGGAGAGAGAGAGAACAATGTGAAACACGAAGAGAGGACTGAGAAATGAGATATGAGAGGGGAAATTGAGGGATTAGGTTGGGAAATCAGATGGGAAGTGAGAGTGGGTTGGGAAATGAAGAGATGCAGGTGGGAAGGGGTTACAGGGAGGGTTGGGCGGTGGTAGCTACTTTAGTTCTTTTTCCTTTGAGAGTTTGAGCAATGCATGTGTATATTAGAAGAACGTAGAAAATTAAATATTTGACAAAAAAACGCCATACAAATAATAAACACATTAAAAGTCTAGTATAAAGTAATATACTTTCTCCCTTCTAGAAATATTATATTTGAACTTTTAATTAATATTAAAATTATATAATTGATTGGAAATGATATATTTAAATAATAAAAGTTTTATGATATATTTAAACGGATCCGACTGAGGGTGAATTTATATGTAAATTAAATTATAAACAAGTTAATTATAATAAAAATCATCATTAATCAAATCTATGTAATTATAATAATTATAATAAAATAATAATGACAAATTATAATGTGATTTATTATAATTGATTAATGACAATTAAATTAATTTATCATAACTAAAATAGTTAAACTCAAAATAATTATTATAAAATTATTTGTATTGTGCACGAATTAATATATATGTATAGTGTTGCTTTTAACCCAAGACGATGATGCTCTGCATAGTGCATGTATTGGATTTTTAAGGTGCTTTTCTCCGGTTTCACGAATGAGTTTCAGATAAAGACGGCAAATATGTGCCTTGTTTGGCTTATGTTGGTCAATGTTTGAATTCTTTAACAAATCTATTTATAAGGGTTAGGTCGACATTTATATCGTATTTCTCATTATTGGCTTTATCATCGTAATAAAGCATCTCTGACCTTTTTTTTTATTATTATTTATTTATTTTGAACTATCTTCGTTATTCTAGAATATTTTAACTAAAGAATGGGACAGGGAAGTAATTCTCTATTGGGAAAAGAATAAATTACTCTTGTGAGGTGTGTCTGATGAATTAGATAGATTAGGTATTTATAATGGAATCTACTAGGGTTTTTTCTACATAAATTTGATAAGTGTTTAAGAAAGTTGTCAGAGTCGGACTAGGTCGAATTGAACCTGCCAGGTCAAAGCAACATTTTATTTTTTATTTTTAATTTGGATGTCGAAACTACGTTATTTTGAAGTTGGGCCGTGCACTTTGAAGCGGTGGACACGTACCTTTTTTTTTTTTTTTTTTCTTTTCTTTTTGTTGTTATTTTCGTGTCTATAAATGTTGCTTGGTGCTTAAACCCATGATCGGGACCGATTTTCCTAACAAAAATTGAAAATACATATCCTGATCTACCCTTTTAAAGAAGTTCTTTTCTAAGTAGAATTTTAGATGCCTTTCCTAAGCTATGTTACACCGATAGCTTATTCATTTTGTACGCATGAGAGCCATAGTTTATGAATTTTCTTAATGTGTTTTTTTCTTTACGCTTTGACGAGGGTCTTTTTTCTTGTACCAAATCTTTTGATTATTTTATCTTATATTTTTCCGAGAGTTCTTTTAATAAAATTTTATTTTTTGCTGATAAAAAAATATTGAGAAATAAGCACGATCAACGTTAATAAGCCTTAGAGTAAACCGTTTCTGTAGGATCTATATATCCATATAGAGAGAATCAAATATGGATTGCTTTAGTAGTTTGAAAAAAACAAGTTTCTTCTCATACATCTGAAATATATATAATGGTTCACGACATATGTGGTTCGAATTCAGATGGGTTGTTCTAATTTCACATCTTTTATTTGATATGCATCTTTCATATCAGTATTGTTTAAGTAAAAATAAAAATCTTTAAAAAGATGGAGTAGATAAAGTAGCAATTGAAATTGCTCATCCAATTCCATGTTATACACGTGGTAGTAACACATATAATAAAATTACTGAAAACAACGACATCTATTAATGATTATATTCTTCTAATGTTAATTTGGAAAAACTCTTCTTCTTATAATTTGGAGATCACAATTATGGAACAAATGAAAATTATATAGTTTACTTCAGACTCGAGATAATATACCATGTCTGAATTTGCTTGTCTCGTCACTATTTGACTTTGTATAATTATTAAGAAAAACAATATATTTGATAGTGTGCAATTTGTGTATAGATTTGTATTACATTTGCATTTAGTTTGTGTGTGTTTTATTTATTGACAATGTGTTTTTAAGATACTTTTGTGAAAATAGGTGATACAAGTGGAAATGATGAAAACAAGAGAAAATGGACTGAAAAGAGCAGAAAGAATCAAAGAAGGAAATTGACAGAAAATAGAAATAACAATACGACATGGGCATGTCGTATCTTGGACGGGAGCTGCAGAAACTAAATCAACAGTTTATTCAAAATAGACGGACTGGACCCACACAACAGAGTCAAAATCACGTGAATAAGAGAAGATAAGTCTGGAGAAAGAGATTAAAGCAGTTACCAAATTGGAAAAGGGTCTTCTAGGAAATCAATTACAATTAGAATTTTTTGTAGGGCAACAAAGATAGTTTACATAAATAGATTAGGGTTGCAGCAGTTTTGAGGATCTCTCTGTTTTTACACAGCAGCCGCCCCTTCTCTTTACGTTATACAGCAGATTTTTATACAGTTTTTATTTATTTCAGCACTATGTCTTCAAGTATTATGAACAACTAAATCCTTCTAGTCAAGGTACTTTGATTTCTAGCCAAGAATAAATCGTGAGACTTTTGTTTTAAATAATTTTATTCAAGTTCAAATATTTATTTGATTTCTGCGCTATAAACCGTTTATATTATTATTTAATTTATTATGCAATGTGGTCAGTTGTGTGATTTATTGAATGATATCCTGCTGATTAAAATAGGAAGACCGTTTGGCACTTTTTTTAACAAAATAACAAATTGATCTTAACTGATAAAGGTTTTGGGTAAGATTAGTGGAATTAAATAATCTACTTTAAATAATCTACGGGTGTCCGATTTTATTAACTAGGATAAAGGTCTTTTTCATTCATAAAACTGTCTTAGATTAAATCCTATCAGGGTGTCCGAGGTTGTCTATTGGGTGTCCGGGGGTTACCGATAAAATAAGAAAAGATTGGTTAAGTAGAGCGTTTGTCCTTAGCTATAACTCTATCTATTTGAATGAATAAAATTTATCTTTCGTGTCGATGATCGAAATATTTGGCTAGATTGAAAATTAACTTGGCTAGACTTGTCTCTATTAAATTTCTCATATTTTATTATTCTGCAATCTTTATTATTTATAAATTTCATTTTGTTTGTTAAGTTTAATATCTTTTATAATAAATTTCAAAACCCTCTTTTCTGAGCAAATAATTAACTGCATTAATCCCTGTGTAATCGACCATATTCACCATTATACTGTATAAGTGTAAGAGGATAAGAACTATTATTTTTGGTGGGTTGACACCCTATCAATATTCAACTATCCATCTTAATTTTATATCCAATGTTTTGAAAGATATGTTCTCAATTGCAACTTATACATTTTCTAATATTAAATTAACATCTTAATTATAATAACACTCACCAATAAATTCAAATTCTACTAGAATTTATCTATTTATTTTTTTGATCGGTAAAACTACCCCTAAAACTAACTCAATTCTCACATATTTTGTTCATTAATTTCTCATTCCGATGAGATTTGATCCTCTAACTTCAACTTCATAAGAAATATACTCTAATCATTTGAGCTAACCACAAACTCTACTAGAATTTAATTAATCATGATGTACTACAATTTTCTAGTACAATTATATTCATATTTTCAAAGACAATTACTTTTATCATTACTCTGAATGTAATGTTTTCAGGGAGGGTAGTTATCGATCGGAAGGATATTATCTCTCTTTCAAAATTAGAGATATAATTTTATTTTTAGATTATAAAAAAAAATTAAAATGTCATTCCACTGTCATATTACTCAAACTAACTCCACCATCTTTTCTAATTAACTCCAATATCTTCATTACTTAATAATCTCTACTATAATTACAACTACTATTACTTCAAATAACATGATAATAGAGATATATTTGAAACATAAAAATTATTTTTAAAAACCGTCATTTTAGAAATATATTTTTAATTTTAAAACGAATGAAATATTAAAATAAAAAGTAGACAAATAATTTCAAACAACTTAAAATAAAAGTAATGACAAATACAATCGAACAGAGGAACATAACAACACTACAAGAAAAGAAAATAGACTTATCTTAATGATAAACATTTGAACGGCTCAAAGCAAATCCGTCCAATAATTGATTACCCGTCGGATAGTCTTAATTTGACTGCCGCGGAAAGTAATCAGATGGTCCACATAGATCAAGACATTTACATCTACATGTAAGAGGGACATGATCAATAAACAAAGATAATACACGATCTCTAGTCACATTATTTTGTGAAGAATGTCCATCTCCATATTGATACATGCATTGCGACATCCGAGCAAGATTTAGAGCAATTTCAACAAAATCCTTGGAGAATATTGATGATGCTATAAATCTTGATTCGTTCATCTTCTTCCATGTCTCACTTATTAAGCTTTTTATATGCTCTCTTGCTTCTTCTTCCGAAGCACCATTTTCGTGCATGTAACATTGGATTGACTTTGGCACGTCCCCTCTTTTTATCTCCTCCTAAATAATTCATTAATCAACAATAAAAAAAATTCATGAAAAAGTTCGGTTTTAGTTAAACTAAAACATTACTCGAGGAAACTTATGATTGAATTATACATGAAAGTGTGTACGCATGTGTGTAAATATAAACTCACCGACGATGTTGCTAGGTCATCGGCAAGTCTTAAAATAATCGCCGCGAGGCGAATAATTTCGGGGTATTTTTCTAAACATTGCAATGCTTCTTGATCAGTTACATTATCTGTAGTTAAAAAGTAGGCATGTACTAGAATCAATGGAGCTGATATAGAAATCCATGCATTGTCCATGTATTCTTCTAAGGTTGGTGTGTATCCCTTGTTGTACCACTTTGCCTCTACTAAGTACGAATGAAGCAAATCTGTCCACTGCATTATATGAAATTATGTATCCATAATCAGAGAAAATAAATTAATTTATCAATTTGTAACTTGTTTATTAGAGCCATTTAATCTTTAAAAATAAAATACATACCGCCTTCTTGAGGTGAGAGATGTTGCAAAAATCTTGTTCTTTTTGTGTAGTATAAGCAATATCATTGATCGAGTTGTAGAATCCAAGGAAACATATCTTCATATAGTTTGGTAGTAGTTCTATTGCTTTAACATCCCATCTAACAAGCAAAAATTTAATTAGTTTTATCAGTTTTAGGCATGCCCACCGATAATGTTGAGTTACCTAATTCTTTTGGTTTCATAGTCATTGGTTCAGCTTGACAAAGAATGTTAAAAGCATATATTAGAGTTTAATGTGTTACATAATGACTATACACTAAAATTGCACGTGATTTATACTTGCTTTATTATAGTAACTTTTTATATAATTTTTTCCCAAACTCTGTTACATATCATAATAAACTTATTGCAATTACACACCGTCAGTGTTAATATTATTTTCAGATTAAAAATTGGTAAAACTTGATGTAATAAATGGGACGATGTGTTGTAATACTGATACGATGAAATTTGATTTTAGCACTAATTACCTCTCAGTTGCATCGGTAAATAAATTGAGTTCATCCAAAGTACCATAAACATCGTAAACATCATCGATAGTTGTTACTAGAGCATTTAGTTTTGTCAAAATACTCCTGTAACCAAACTGGGGCTTGAAGTTAAGTCCAACGGTCCACATAAAGTTCTCCATCAACCTGTCCCTTGCAAAGCTCAACTTTTCTCCCCAGCCCATAACTTTCCACCACCTATACACACAAGAAGGTAAAAGGAACAAACCAAAAAATATGAATAACAATATCTATTATTGAAAACAAAAGTGGAAAACACACACGTAGATAAATAGAGTTGTAAATGAATTCAAATGCTCGTATATACAGTTCGACCTGACTCGAGCTGTTACAATATAATTTTCTGTTTATTTAAAAATTAAAGTTCGACTAAATTCCATTCGAATTCAAAAAACTCAACTCAATTTTGACTCATTTGTACTGGTTGACTCGTGTTCGGCACGATTTGTTTTCGACTTAAATGAGTCGATCTCGACTAAAATTTCTTTGGTTAAGTAATATATGTTCGACTCGTTTAATAAATAAGGTTGACTAGACTTGATGCCTTTACAATCCTAAAAAAAAAAATTCTAATTTTTTTTTAATCTATGGCACTTACTTTGACACGTCCTTCAGATCGTTTTGATGAATACCTTGCACCATGTTATAATCCAATTTAGCAAAATCAAGCAAAAGGGTGTTCATATCTGGACTCATCTCATACACATCTATGAACCACCTTGCCTCTAGTCTTGGAACTCTCCAATGGAGTGGAAGCTCCAAAGCATGACTAACAAGAGCATCAAGATATTCATCTCTTGTTTTGTTGTTTTTAAGATGTTTTGATGCAAAATCTCTGGCCTCATCCAACACTCTTTCAGCTGTAGTTGAAAGGTATGATGCCTCATACAAATACAACAGGCTCTTCATATCCTCACAAAGGCAAGCCTTAAAATTTCCCAATTCATCTCTAAACTCATCAAAAACCTCTACAAATAACGAAAGCATAATTATCATATATAATTTATTTCATTTTAAACTTATGCATAAATTGAGATGATCAATAATTTAACAACCTTGAGGGACTTGATGGTTATGTTGTCTAAAGAGCATAAACTTAAGAGCTGTGGCATACAAATCTTCTTCTCTCCATTTTTCACTTGTGAGGTATTCATTGCATGCAATCTCCATAATCGTCTTGATTTCATTCTCAAAGTGATAAGAAACTCCTAGTCGTTGCAACGAAGCAACTAATTCAAGTTTATGCAACATATCATCTCCCTGCTTGTCTAGCATTTTCTTGATATTGTCCTTCATCTCACTTGCTTGCCTTCTGTAATCTTCTCCCTGTGTAAGACAAATTAATAATGAAAAAAATAAAGAGAAAATAATCAAGACATATATTCCAGACTTACTAAAGGGAGAAAAAAAAATTAATAAATACCTTGTCTGCAAAAACGTTGTACAATTTGAAATCAATTTTAGTTATACTAAATTTGAATTTTAGAATTTCACTGACACGTGAGAAAACATTCAAATCCAACTCTTTCTACTAGACCGACCGAGGGAGTTTCGATTTGGTATTTCTTGTTCTAAAAATATTATTCCCTCCTTTCCAAAAAAAAAAAAAAACATTTCAAAATAAGATTTTTTCAAAAAAAGAGTTACGTTTGTATAATATTTTTTTTATTGTAATGATTTGTTTTTAAAAGTTTCTTAATTATTACTAATAAAACACTTGTAACAAATTCCATGGGAAGAAAAAGAAAATCGCATTATTTAGACATATAATTTTCAATCAAAATACAATATTAACATCAGCTAAAATCAAAATATAACTATTTTTGTAGAAGGAAAATGTAGTTACCATAAAGTCATTTGTAAGAGACTGCACGTAATCATGTTCCCAAATGGGAGGGTGGTAGTTTGCTGATCTTCTGGTAATTTTATTCTTTTTATCACTTTGATCGACGGAGATTAAGCACCGCACGGAGATTGAGTTGTGTACAAAATTAGTAGCAGAAGTTAGACTAAATCCCATTGAAATAGGCCTATGGGGTGACAATAAAAATTGATACATAGCTTCACTTGAGCTGGTAAGTACTAATTAACCATTTTTTTTTATAGTGATGTAAAGTGCATTGCACTGTTGCCATTTTTTACTTTTTTTCTCGCACGTGGTACATATGTCAGTTAATGTGACTTGTGATCATATAAATACTTTCTTTTAAGGGTTTGTGAACATTATTGGTGCTTAACTGTTAATTTTTATTTGTATATATTTTGTTTTTTATTATCTTCTGTACTCTTTCGTTCGGTTCATAACAATAACAGACTTTCTGAAAATTTTAACATTTATATCTTTTTTACATTAATTTTGTTAGATTTCTCTCATATATTGTATTCTAATGGTAAAATAATACTCCGTAATATTTTATATTAATATGAAAGTCCGTATATTTTAAATTAAAGTGACTATTATTTTGAGCAGGAAAATATTATATTTTGTTTGTTGGGGCCCCTATCTAGGTGCATGCACCTGCTTGTTCCAATAAGATTGTGCTCAGACGACTGATTTTGAAGGGCACCCTTTTTGTTTAAGGTATGGAGGAGAGGACATGCGTCACAGGTTCATATGATTCATGCATACAGTGACTAATTTAATTTATATTTTTTCCCAAATGCAACTTAGTTAAACAAAATTAGTAGCAGAGATATGATAAGACTGAGCTAATGCCTCTGACCTAATATTTGTAAAATAAATGGAGTGACAAATTATTTAATCAATTTGATGCTTGTTCCATTTAAGCTTGTAAATATTATAATGATGTTGAGTTCATTTCATATTAATGTATTACTGGATGCTTTTTGTGCTAAATATAAATAATAAGAACGACAAAAAAAAAAAAGCACTTGGAAACATCTAGGAATCAAAACCAACTAGGTCTGCAAGATGGGAAAACCAAAAGTTCTATCACTTAGACATTAAGTTGATTCATGCTATGTATAAATTCATAACTATCAATATTATTATAATTTAAAAAATTATATAACGTATATAATTATTTTTTAATATGATCATAATTTATCTTTGGGTACTAGTATAATATTTAATTATCAATTATATATTATAACATTATTAAATTGTAATTTATTTGTAATGTACTACGAAATTATTTTAATTTAATTTGCCTGGTTAGTTAGGGTTGTCCATAACCTCTTGAGCATCCTAATTCGGATCATGAAAATATTTAGTTCAACAAAAGTTTAGTTATGAAAAATAAAATACTTTTATCATCCAAAAAATTATAAGAAAAGTACTCCGAACAATAAGTGTAGTTTAATCAACATCACAAACATGGATGATTTAATTAGTGTGTTTCCTACATCATTTTCGTGGAGGCTGGATTGATGTACAAAATGGAGATACTCTCTCCGTTAAAAAAAAAAAGAATTATATTTGAAAAAAAAATTATTTCAAAAAAGAATTATATTTAAAAATTTTCTTTGTTATTTTACAATAAGTTAAAAAATTTTAAATTACAAATTTATAGATCTCGTTATTGTCATAACTTAAAGATTCATCACAAATTTCATAAGAAAAACTTATTATTTATACATTTAATTTTTGATCTAAAATAAAAAAGTTAATAACTATAAAAAATTTAAATGTTACTCTTTTTGTAGAACGAAAAGAGTACTATTTTGATAAAAAATAATGCTAATAATGGAAAAAAAAGTGTAATATAATGTAGCTACAATAAAGATATATTGTATATGAATTTGGTAAAACATAATGTCCTTTGGATGGTTGCTCACACACAAAACACACCTTAATTGTGAAACGATTTAAACAATATATTCTACACCATCACCACCTTTACCATTTGCCAGAAAAAAAAGTAAATAAATAAAAGACAATACATCAAATCTAGATCTAAAGTTAACAGAAAAATGAAAATAAAATAAAAAAAAATTGATTGTTGCTGACACATTCTACAAGGACGCGGAATGAGATACAGCATAATCAAATTGACCTTCACAGGTATATATTCTATTTCAATTTGATCATTAATTGATTAATGTAATGTGCACCTTTCTCTATGTCACGTGGTAGAGTTGCCGACATAGGCCGATGAAGTTTTAGTTGTGCGGTTAAGATTTGAGGTACGCTGGTCATAGGTTGAATTTTTCACCAACACGATTAAAATTTGGGGTATTTATCAGTCGGCACACTAAATTGAATTGCAGTTAACTTTATCTAATTTAAGTTATTACAAAAATTATAATTATTATTTGTACAGTTAAAGTTATTATCTATAAAATTACAATATACTAAAAAAAATTGAAAAACAATTTATAATAAATCCAAAACAACATAATATCATGTAATTATTGTTAAAATGAATAATAACATTGATTTTGAAATTAATCAACTTTAAATTTTGTGTTTTTTAGTAGACAATAATTTTACTCTCTTATCATACTAATTTTATATTTAGTAATTTCAATTTTATAGATTGTAATTTAAATTAGTTGGTGCACATAAAAACTTTAACAGTTATTATTTTCACTGACACACACTAGCCTATAATTTTTTTTTAAACTTTATTCATTTTATTAGAGTGAGAGTAAAATATTTCACCCCCTTTGGATATGGAGTAAGTTCATCATTGATATTCTAATGGTAAACTAATTTATATTACAAATAATAAAATGGGAAAAAGAAAAAGAGTTGCCGACATAGCTGGTCAATTTTGGAGTCTGCTAGTTCCCCATTGGTTAGTACAATAAATTAATAGCTTTTGTATTTTTAAGTCAAACGATTAAAATAAATAATTTTTTTATCACTATTTATAAATAATTTTAAATTTTAATCTAAATTAGCATTCAATGGTAACTAATAAAACTATTATTATACAGGCATGATGTTGCTAAATATTATTTATACATATTTGATAAGTGTTCTAATTTGTTTTGTGAAAAATTATAAGTTGCAATTTTTTTATAACACAAAATAAACTAAATCAATTGGAGAAATTCTAGGTAGGAATAAGTCACTTTGAACCAAATTAATTGAAATAAAGCTAAAAAATTTATTGATAAGATCTCTGTTTAGTTGTCTCCTGCAAGGGGTTCCTCATTTCCTTGGAGGCTAGCTTGAAGTAAAAAAGTAGGTATTATTTTTTCAGAAAATAATGCTAATAAAGGGAAAATGTGGAAATAAATCGATAATGTAGCTAAAAATGATATAAAGACAACTAACTCAAAATCTAGATATATATATATATATATATATATATAAAGCAATAGTATCTATGACAAACAAATTTTTACCAATAAAACTTTGGTTTTATAAAGTATAAATAAAAAATTATTTAAAAATTGTGATTACTCGACAATAATTAGTGATGTAAAGAATCTAATAAATATATATACATAGGAAATGATTTATGATTAGGGTTGAAAAAATGTACTATTTTTTAATCTAATCTCCATCATCCAAGATTAAAAGAACGGTAATGAGAATTATATTCAATTATTTAAATTTTGTAAGTTGTAATTTCCCTCCAGTCAAGTAGGAGGATTGAGCAACAGCGACTGCTTAATGATAACAATCATTTGCTCATAGTCGGGATAAAATACATTTTACAAATTTACACCCTTTTTGCCCTATAAGAACGAATAATTACTACCGTCATGCAGTTGTATCATGAAACTAAATCAAAGTTATTATGAGAAATTGTTTTTTAATAAAAATCCACAATTACACGACTAAGAATTTTGAAACCTACAGTTTCCTGTTTAAAAATATAACATGATATCTGGTGAAGAACTAATTTGTACTACTCAGTCATGGTAGTGATCTGGATCATACAAAGCAATTACATCTTTAAAGGATGGGAAAACACAATAGAAGAGCAGCTCTGACTTTATTACAACACCCGAGTTTCGAAGAATACTGTTCGAATGGCAAACTTATGAAGAGCAATTGAAAAAGCACCATCTTTCATCAATGACTGCTCAAATTGCTGAAACTTTTGAGAGCTCATCGGAAGCTTGCTCGGAGAAATCTTTCGGTTAATGCTTCCGTCCAGCGTAAGTGCACAAGTAGTAGTGAATCCAGCTCAAACGTGATTATGAAGGTGGCATGTTTGAATAGAGAAGAGTGAAGAACACTTCAACTACTGGAAGGTTTCGGATTGTACGGATAAATCTGTTCCTGCTTGGTTCTTCCAGCAGTAGCGGCCCCATCTGAGCAACTTTCGGTAGAAGTTTGGCTAAAGGAACACCTGACAAGTTGCTATCTCCAGGTTGAGCTTTCATATCTTGCATTAGTTCATCCACCACTGCTTTTAATGACACATCTACAACACTTCGAAATTCGGCACTGAAAAAGAAAAACACAAACATTTATTCTTTTCGGGTAGCTAGCTAATGTCCCGACTCCCGAGAACAAACAACATATTTGGACAACTACAGTAAAATATGGAAACAAGCAAGCTTCTATAAACTCCCTCTACCCCATTTGAAGAAAGCTTCTTTCTGTTCGGGAATGTGCAACGTGAACTCATTCTATCACAGTAACCACATTATCAATACTCTCTCCATCCCAGATCATACACTTCGTTTCGGGATGGAGCTAAGAACTGATGCTTGCTGCTTAGAAACCAAAACCAAGAGGAAATCTCTAACAAGCTGTGAGTAGGAAAAGAGGACAGAATAATCAAGAGAATCAAAGGAAGAAGCAGGCAATAATGGCTGAAAGGCGTTCTAGAAGCCTCTCTGTTCCTCCAGAAAGTCACGTAATTTTCACCTAACCTTCAAGCCAACAGAGAGAGTTTATATATACTGCTGGAGATACGAATATGATCCAACATTTAATCCTGGTATCATTCATACAGTTAAACTATCCCTTTAATCTTACTTTGCCAGACCATATTAAACGTCTATAGTTTACATAGAGACACTGAGAAAGAACAAACAACAGCACCAAATGAAGACCCATTGAACAACAGTTATTTCAGCTCACTTTTTAGGCTTTTTTAGCTCAACTTCAATGATTAAAGACCTAGAGAAACTTCACTCATAACTTAGATGTCAAGTTAAATCGGCTCCAATGAATGCAAGAAGAACAGAAACCCAACAAATAAATGGTTATGCATCCATAGATTCTCACAAGCATCAGAGAAATTCTGTCCCAACTCCTGACAGAAGCAATAAAAGTAGAAGTGGCTGCATTGTACGTACTAACTAATGCACTACAGCCATGCTCACAGAAGGAACCCAAATTAGTTCTACATCTGATTATAACCTACTTTTTAACATAGTATATGTGTATCAAAAAACCTGTACCAGTATGCCTATTCTTTAAGTTGCTTTAGTACAGGATTACCTTGATACCACTGCATGAGCTTCCAACATTAGTTGGTCAAATTTGGTGACTTCCAAAACATCTTGGCCATCATTACTAGAGAAATCAGCAGATCTGTACTTTATATCCTCCGGCATTAAATAATCCACCCATTGATGAGGATTTCCCATGCTCATGAACATGTCCAATACTTGCTCAATGGTTTCATGAAGTAAACTATTGCTGAAGAAATCCTTCAATTGCTTTCTGCCAAGTTAAAATCAATAATCATATCAAAAGTGTATGTTAAATTTTTGTTGGTCTTCTAAAACAAAATGCATGAGATTTTACTAGCACAGCTAATCCTATAACAAACTCAGACATCGGGGACTTAAATTAGTTAATGTTTTAATTTTCAAAAAAAAAAAAGAAAAGAAAAGAAGAAAGAAAGAAAAAAGAAATTGAACTTGTGCTATAATCAGGAGTAGGGAGTAAGACGGAAGATTACTCCCATTGTAGTGTTTGATTAATGAATTTCCTAGAAAAATAAAGGAGAACAAAAATTATACTGTCTCCTAAGTAAATCTGTGCAGAAAACCCGTGCATGATATATGATTTTATTTTTTATATAGAAAACCCTACTCCTTGAGGACTTCAGTTGCTGCCGCCTGCATATTGGATATCAAAGTAGACATTCCATGATTAGAAAGAAAATCGACAGCTGCCAAAAACTGCTGCTGGTCATTTCTATCAATGAGTTCAGCTTCATCCTACAAGAATAGAAAATAAATTTAATTTAAAAAAAAAACAATTTTAGCCTTTAGGTCATGACACAAATAAAAGCTCTGTTAACAGTACTGTTAACATGAAAAAATGAGGAACATTATCAAGGTTTACTTCATGGGAATCATGGCTCCTACATGAACATATTCTCTTACAATGTAATAATCAACATTTTTCTATACTCCAGTACGAATTAATTATTTTAGCTCTTCTGGTTATATTAATTTTGACCTTATAGGTTGGTTATATATATATATATCAGCCCTTTACGAAGCTTCTTTTGCTTGTAAATGCAGAGAGAGGAAG
Source organism: Centella asiatica (assembly GCA_014636745.2). Lineage (NCBI taxonomy): Eukaryota > Viridiplantae > Streptophyta > Magnoliopsida > Apiales > Apiaceae > Centella > Centella asiatica. Next base: position 40,281,099 of record CM025784.1, on the reverse strand, counting down.
AGAAGGATACACAAGAAGAATAATTGTATGACTTGTTATCCAAGTGCTAGATGTCAAATTATGTCCTGTTTATCCATCATTTCTCCCCTTCATAATGTTTTTAATTTGCAGCGCCTAATACTGTGGAGTTTGGTTCAGCACATAGGGAATTTGGAGGAAATTTTTGTTGGGACGTTGTATTTGACTGATTAAGTGTTTGTTTATGCATCATAAGATTTTGTTGCTTTGATCTTTGCTTTGAGAAACTCCTTCGATGTATATGTGAAGTCGCGTTCAAGCCTTGCACAAAAAATTGTTCACTTTGAGGATTACTTTATACTTTAATTTGTCAATTATTTTTCATCTGAATGCAGTATTTTTTTTTCATCTTCTCATAATCTTTCGTTTGCACCCTAAATTTTATGCCGAAAATTAAATTTGCACTCCAATCTTATTTACAGTTTAAAAACACCCTAATATTTGGTCCGGAATTTTTAAAAGCACACCATGACCATTTATCAGGCCAAATCATGACTGGAATGAATTTAAATCAGGGATATAATTGTCCATCTCTACTCCTTCATACCCATCTTTTTTGAGTAAATATTTTTTCTTTTGTAGTTATTGTTGAAATGAGTAAGAACCCATTTGAGCCAGAAATTGATGCAATGCCTTGTATTCATAATTTCAATAAACGCAAGCATTTTAGGCTGTTTGAGCCTTCTGTGAGATTTGTTGGGTTTGTGTTTCTTACTGTGTTGTTCGCTTGCTGTTTTCTTTATTTTAATTATGGAGATTCGTCTAAAGGGTATGGATTTTCAACCCGACCCGTGAAGTTTATGGGGAAGAAACTTAATAGATCTAGAAAGTTTCGAGTTTTTGAGTGAAAATGACAGCACCTGTGATGTGTTTGAAGGTGATTGAGTGTGGGATGATAAGTATCCGTTGTATGAGGCCAGAGATTGGAAGTTTTTGGATGATGGATTTAGGTTTCCTAAGAATGGATATTTACTTTAATAATTTCTCACAGATCTTGCACACTCAAATTTGGCGAAAGGGATTGTTTCAACTTTTCAGCCTTCTCAGAGTCAAACACATAGTGTGTACAGGTACTTGGAGCAACAAACCTTGAACTTGACAACATCTTTGCTCTTCTTGATCTACTTGACCTTCTGACTGTGAGAAGAAAATCCTTGATCTCATGGAGCACTGAGAGAAGCCATCTACTTTACACTCATATTTACTCATTTGCATCAAAGTGAATGTGATATTAGAATAATGCATTTGAATTATTTGAAAGTTAGATGGACGATTATACCCTTAATTTAAATAATTCAAATTCATTCCGATCATGATTTAGCCGGATAAATGGCAGTGGTGTGTTTTCAAAATATGGGACCAAATATTAGGGTGCTTTTACACTGTAAATAAGATTGGGATGAAAATTTAATTTTCGGTGTAAAATTTAGGATGCAAACGAAAGTTTACCCTGATATAAAATATTATTATTTTATTTTAACATTCTTCTTACATTCTCATTATTTTTCAAACATTACTTTTTCATATAGGTTCATCAACCACCAGAGCAACCTGTTTCGAAGTGAGATTATTTAACTGGTCTACTGCAGGCTCTTAGGATATAATGACACACACACACACTACTATAGATTCATAGCTATTTTTCAGCATGAGAACTCAGTTGACAAGGAAATCAGTTGAGTATTGTTTCATATGCAAACTAGCATTACAAAATCAATCATGGACAGGGTTTTAGCAAAGACAACTTCTCATTGACAATTTGTGTCTGGCAGAGCCTGGTCTAAACAGCAGCTGGCAGGCAAATATTAGTGTGAGGACTTTCAGGAAATACTGAAATAGAATATGAAGAATGACACCAAACTTGCTTGGATGTTGGAGATACAACAATAAAAAGTGGTCACGGTCACTGTTAAAGAAGTACAAAGGTAGCTGGAGAAGTTAAGATGCTCAATCATAACTGGATATAATATTCATGAAAAGGCTTTGCAATCACCCCTGACAAGCATGTGTCCTTGACATAGTCTATTACAGGTTGTAAGGGAAACCCACTCTGCAGTTCACTGGCTCAATTGTGATACTTTGGACAGTTGGGGAGGACGCATTAAGGTGCATAATGTCCTCCATATTTTGTTTTTAAGGAACACCATTTCATTCCTTCCATATGGTTAAGTATCAGTCAGTTAAATTAAAAAGGATTTTTCTTTTGAGGAGGAACTTGAAACAAATCTAGTTAAGAAAGAAGACAACTTCGTTTCTCAAAGTGTAGAGGACGAACCAGAGGAAGAAGCTAGATGGGATGGGGTTAAGGATGAGTGGAGAAAAATCACACTCGCAAAATTTCTTAAAACTTCAACAAAATCGAATTATATTTCATTATCTCTGACTCAATGCTATAAGCAAATTACCAACCATGATTGTAATCAACGCATAATTTTTCTTTAATTTGGTACAGACTCGTCGCATAATCAACACAGGCGTCTTATCACCTAGGCGTCCAGGTAGTTGGCCACCGCCAATGACTCGTTGGGCCGCCGTAACAACCATTGATACTAGAAAATATGTCTCTCTAGATATTCTAAGAAAAGTTGCAAAAATCCGTAAGATTTTTTAAGGAATAAATTTCAGATAGAGATTTGATGTGGTAATTGGTAAGTGGTAACGATGAAAAATACGTTGAGGAAACATCTGATAACATTAGTAACAGTATCTCTAAAGCAAAGACTACAAATTCCCATATAGCATAAATAGAAGCAATGTTACAACATATAAAATCCATCCCAACGATAAAACATTGACTGGATGATGTCAATTATCTGCTTAATCATCATATAGAGAATAGATAGCAGCACTTACAAGTAAATGAGAAGCTCCCAGACCACGTGCAGTGTCAATATACAAATGTCTCCCTAAAATGTTGACTTGAACTCTAATATATAAGCTAAGGGTTGTCATCGCCCAAATGGACAACACTGTTTTAGTGAAACCTGCCAATGTAAAAGCATTTCAATAAAAGGTAACACTTTCTAAGTAGGTATAAAGAAGGTAAGCTAATGGGAGGATTTATATCACAGAATAATTAATGAGAAACATGAGCTACAAAAGAATGGTGATGATAAACATGATTTCAGAAATTTTACATACTTAGAACTTTGAGTCTGTCCCACAGTTCAAGTTTCTCTAAAGTTGTGAGAGTATTTGGCTGGCCCTTCCCCTTCATTAGCTTCTCTGTCAGGTGCAAAAGATCCAACTCTTCTTCTACCCGGCGACTTAAACAGAGAACGGCATGAGGCAATGTTGTAGTATCCGCTATTCTTTGAATGTTCTCAAAATGCATTTGCATTCTATCCATCAAAAGACAAAACCCTATTAGTTTATAAATCCAAGAATTCCATAACTCTTAGAACAAGATACTATCTAGGACCAATTCAATCAAAGAAAAAAGTATTTAGGGCATTGTTTATCATACTGAGCTTTGACAAGTTCTTCATTTTCGCGCTCACTAGCAAGTTTTTGCTCAAGATCCTCTAGCTGTTGCCGACGGGCATCATAAACCCTGTACAAAAGATACCCACCACCGAACACTCCAAGTGTGACATAGATCTTCCTCTTATGCCTTCTCCAAAATTCCCTATTTTGCAAAAATCAATAAAAATCAAAACAGAATAACCAACAAGTTTTACCAAAATAAGGCGCCATACAAAAGCATCAGGAGAATTACAATACATAAACAAGAAGGAAATTTAAGCAAGTAGAGTGTCAAAAAAAAATCAAATTTGTAACAAACCCCATAATAATTTTCGTCAGAAACAAGAAACAGAGACAACCCAGATGACAGAAGAGCCAACTAAAGTATAAGAAAGCTGATTTAACAAAAACCCCTTTAACATCCACACAAACAAGGGCTGGCCTACTGAACTCAAAAATTCCAGTACAAGTAAAAGAAGAGAGAACCCCAAAAATTTATGGTTAAAGACACTAGCATACATAACAGGAAGAAAAACAAAATTCCAAAATTGAAGAAGAATCACTAACCACATTCGATCCTTCGATATTTACAACTTTATCTTCACTCCGGCCCAAATACTGGCCGGGGATTCCTGTTTCTGTTTTTATATCAATACTACTCCCAAGAATCGAAGTTCTGAACTGGTGAATGAATTGTATAGAATCAATACCTTTATTGGCACTGATTCGAGCAACCCACCTCGTTGTTCGTGAAATCTAACCTTTTCTCGAAGGAAACAGAACACATAAAATCTTAACAGTTTTTCTAGTAACACTGTTTTTTAAGGGAAAAAAGTAGTAATTCTAAGTTAAAAACAATTAAAATCTGTATCATAAGATGTTTCCTCCCCCAAGTGGTTATGCTTATTTTGACTAAGGTTTTTAAACCACGGTCGTCGAGTCGAGTCCGTTTAGTTGTAAGCACGGCAACGAGGGGTGTTTGGAAATGACTTATAAGTAGGTCAAATTTGTTTATAAGTAAATATATTAAAATTTGTATTAGGCAAAAATTTATTTCTTTATTTATAAGGAAGAAAATAAGTTAAAAACATTAAGTATTTACATATTTGTTCTCTCTCTTAATTATTTTTTAACTTACAAATTAGTAAATTTTTAATATATTTTAATTTATAAGTCATTATTAGTCAAATATCATTAATTATATTTTAACTTATATTTTTACATATAAAATAAAATTATTGTCAAACACTTAATTATAAATAATTATTTATAATCATTTATTTTTAACTTATAATTTTATATGTAAACAAGAAAAAATTAAATTGTTCCCGAACACCCTTAAAGTCTCGGCCGATCCGACCAGAAATCGAGTAAAAGAACTCCGTGACCAGGATTTCCGGCAATTCAATTTTACGGAGCTATAAGATTGTATCGGAGATCTTTATCAAATATCGGTGATACATATCTCACCTTAGGCTTTTTTTTTTTTTTTTTTAATTGGGCTGTTTCAGTTGGGATTTTTTTTTTTAAGATCTAAAATTGGGTTTGGGAGTTTTTTTTTTCTGTCTTAATCTTTTTCTTTTGATTATAATTTCGTATATATTACAACAATATTAATAGTTTTATGTTTATTACTTTAATGATTGATCTATTTATATTTGTAATAAATATGGATTACATGTTGTAACAAATGTATATTTATATTCTTTTTGAAAGTAAACATGAATTATATTGACTCTGTGGTGTAGGTTTTGCTTATAGTTTATTTAAACTGTCAAGCTTATATAAAAAAAAATTATATGCATTTATGGGCACTTTTATGTATTAAGTGTATTAGCTATTTGTGTTTATTTTAATTCAAAAATTTAAGTATAATTTAAAACTATCTGAAGTAATACATAGTTTTTTTAATGTATCGTATCCGATATGGCCATATTGCATAAAAAAAAATTGTCTGATCGATACCACGACTTTGAATTATCATTATCATTATTAGGGATTAAACCGTGTCGTTTAAAAAGTTGAATAAATCTACATACATATACGATGTTATAATCATTGTTACGAACGATGATAATAATAATATCGTTTTGTTAATTTAATATATTAAAATTGTCCCTTCTAAATTAGGATCTTAAATTTTACTTTTAAGAATAGACACAATCTATTATCATTTGTAAAAATTGACTTGGTCTTGAATGTGTAAGTAGTTATGTCCTATAAATAGTATATATCTACCATTGTACTGTCGTTAAATTTTTGTTGGTATTCTTTATCATCTCGTATTTATTGTGAAACTTAATTGAGTAAAAACATAGTGTTATAAAAAGTTGAACGAAAAAAAAAAAGGTATTTGTCGAGGAAGAAAATGTAACTATTATATGCTATTTGCTGTAATTAATTTATTTCGAAGTCGATGCATAATGCATCCTAATTCTATTCCATAATTTTTTTCTATGTTGTTGAAAGTCCCTTGATAAACCAAATATAACAAAAAAAAAACGTATGTACATCACATTTCCACAAGAACCGATTTCTCTTATACAAATTAAAATATATCCATTGATCCAATTCTTTCAGATTACTCCTTTTCAAAGAGGATTTTATATCCCTCTTTTAAAAAAAATCTAAAATAAAGACACTTGTTAATTTTCCTCTACTTGTATCAAAAGATGAATTATATTATGCAATCGACAAGTTGATCCGCAGGTTTAAAATATTTCTTTTACTGCATTATATAGTCACCTTCTAATAGAATTACAATAAGTCGTGCTCAAAAGTCCAACTGAGAGTTCTAATTATGTTGTAGTTTCAATCTTATGTTCTTGAGAGTTCTAATTATGTTGTAGTTTCAATCTAATGTTCTGCATTCAGATTCGCAACTACAAAAGATATAGAAAACTAATGACTTTTTAAGTGTGCTTAATGTAATAAGTTTGACTCGCTTAACTTATTTTAGTCTTTTTAAAATTTAGGATTAAGACATTAATTTTATCTGTATAAATTACTCCATCTTTTATGGATTTAATTGTTGTATTCGACTTATAAGTATGTTTAATGTAATAAGTTTGACTTGTTAATTTTTCACTGCTCATATCAAAAGACAAAGTATATTATATTTAAAATATCCGAGATCTATATTCATATCCGATATTACTTGATAGATATCACCCATATAAGTATGTTCCGTTTACACCAGAGAGGTAACACATATGTAGATCATGCACATATAGCCCCAGATTTAGCATTGAAAGCAAAGGCTACTAATTCTTACAAAAGAAATGAAACAAAAACACATGGCTGCAAGAGCACTTTGTCAACAACTTATTGATACCAAATTACATGGTTTAGTAACCAACAAACTAGGGCTAATGTTGTTTAATGTTTGTTTCGACGAAGCATTTGTTGAAACCAATAAGCAGACATCTTAGGAGTCCTCTTAAGGGTTTTGTAATCGACATAAACAATGCCAAATCTTGAAGTATAGCCTAATCTCCATTCAAAGTTATCAAGCAATGACCATGCAAAGTAGCCTATCATATTTGCACCTTCATCAACTGTCTTCTTCAGTTCCTTCAAGTAGGCCTTGTAGTAGTTGATCCTCTTCGTGTCGTGCAACGCCTTCGGTATAGTCACATTTCCCGGATCATCCATGCCTGCACGAGAAGAGTTAAGTTTAAAGATCTTTCGTATTTTATATATTCGAAAGGTTAAGTTTGTTGTTAGCGTATTCATAATACATAAGCAGTGACTCTCAATGTGACATAAGCAGTTTCCTCAACTTTCTCATTACTTTAAGTGGCTGCTCCACACCCTGTGTTTAGTTATGTTTTGTGGTCTTGAGTCACTCTCATCCCAAAAAATTGGTTCAAAAGGTGGGTCAGTGAAACATTCGGTCACACTTATAATATCATTGTCAACCACTTATGCATGATCGTGAAATTATGTCCTAGCAAAACCGGACTCGACAAAGACATGTTTTATTTTGTATTGGAAGATTTTTCGCGCGTTATGAGATATTGACAAATATCGTTGAATGAAATACAATTCATACCATTTTCAGCAAGAATCATGGTAGGGTTTCCATAGTGTTCTTTAACATATGTAACTGCTTTGTAAAGACCCCATGGTACATTGTAGAGCCAGTAAGAATGTGCCTGTACATACAAATACGCAGCTTATATAACACTAAACCTGTCAATTCTGAATATACTTGGCATAAAACAAAAAATTATTCACTTACTAATGGACCGATAGGCACTCCATTCTTCTTAACTGCAATTTTTTTCAAAATTAATATTTAGCTACGATTAATTTGTGAACAAAAATTATGGAAAAATTGATTAAGCAAAATGGATTTTTTTTAGTGGAAAAGTAAAAATAAAAAATGAACTTACAAGCAAATCCAGCATTCCAGTCCTGTTGGTAACCAAGTTGTTTTGGTTTTTTGGTTGGATGGGGCTTATACATGTAGTAAGCAGTGTATTGGTTTATACCCACCATATCCATTGATCCTTTCACCATCTTAACCTCATCTTTTGTGAATTTTGGTAGCCTTTTACCAACAATGTTTTGCATTGTTTTTGGATACTCACCGTATACAATTGGATGCAGAAACCTATTAAAACGGAGGAGAAACAATCATTGGTTGAAGATATTCTGCAGATTGAAGTATTGAATAATTTAATGAATTTTCTACACAAATAAATGGATCAAAATGTCTTAAATCAGAAGTTGTCACAAAAGTAAAAGCTAATCTCATAAGTCGGTTGCTATTTTCTTAAACTACCATATATATGAAGTCACATACTTTTAGGGGCGGCACTAGTAATTAAGGTATAGGGGTTTTCAAATTTTATATTATCACCACTAGGCTTTTATTAAATTTTCATATGTATCCCATATTATTTTTTGCATTTCACTCATCCGTTGGTGTTTTTCTTTTTTCCGTCCCCTCAATATGTCGTCCTGGTTCCGCTCCCTGCATACTTTCGAAGTAGTAACCTGTTTTCAGTGCTATTTCTTACCATCCGAGATGAAAGTCTCTTGCTCTCTGAGCTGCATAATTATCAGCTTTAGAACTTGTGAGAGGTTCATACCAAACAAAATCTAACAGAATCCCAATCCTTCCCTTTTGTGTTTTCTGAAATTCGTTGAAAATAAACATCGGTTAGACACTTAATTTGTTCATCAGGATATAAAATCCATGAAGTTCATGTACAAAAATCATTAGGAGTAAAATAGCATGAAAATGTGGGATGAATCTTACTTGATACTTTGCGCGATATCTTTGAACTGCAGATGCATGACACAAAATCAGATTATGGGCAACAATGTAAGGCTCCGTAGCAGAGTTCCCAGCAGTGCAGTTTCCAAAAGATTTAGAACACCTTCCAGGTGCAAAAAAACCATTGTCATATCCAAGAGCAGCTACAACTCTTGGTTCATTAAATGTCATCCAGTTCTTAACTCTGTCCCCAAATGTCTTAAAACAGAAATCCGCGTAGTCAGCAAAATCTTTCCTGTACAATTCAACGCATTGATCAAACTAAAGATTACAACACAAATCATACAAAATGAACAACAGCATCGTGTAAACCTATGATTTCGCATGAAAAAAGTTAAGCTATATGAATTTATTTTCCACAATTTACTTACACAACTTCACGGCCTAACCATCCGTTGTACCTCTCTTGAAGTGCTTGAGGAAGATCATAATGATTAAGATTAGCATAAGGGGTTATGCCTGCAAAACATGGAAGTAATTTTCTTTCAAAAACTTTCATAATAAATGGAGATTTTTGGATTGACAAGTAATAATTACATTTCATTTCAACTTAAAAATGCAGCAATTTAAGCTAAGCTTACCTTTTTGAAGCATGTGGTTAATCAACCTGTTATAATAAGCAACTCCTTTCCAATTGACTTTCCCAGTTCCATCTTCATTGAAAAAACAGTTGACATATACATTGTCAGTTCTATACATGTAGATATTTTTACTGATGGTGTAAAATTTTACAGCTGAATGTTTGTAGTTTTTACTTGGAAAAATCCTGGACCATGATATAGAAAACCTGTAGGCATCAAAGTTGAGCTTCTCCATGAGATCAATATCTTCCTGTATACAAATCAAGGATTTAGTCAATCTCAAGTTTCAGATATTCCTCAAATCACACATATTAACATTTTTCACATGAATGTGAATAAATAGCTAGATGATTGTAAATGAGCACTTTTAGGTCGTGAGGTGAGAGTTGGGATAGTATTAGGATTTAATTATTTTCAGATAAAAGAAAATAAAAAGAGAAAAGAAAGAAAAAGAATCCATCACTATACATGTTCGCCACTTTTTAATTTATACTCCATTTGTTTCTGTATTTTTTGAATATTTGCTCAAAATAAAGGTGGGTAAATGGTATATCACGTTAAACACTAGCCATTAGCCAAAATCAAGAGGATATCAAGTCTTAAAAAAAAAAAAATTGGGTTGTTGGGGGTGGGGGGGTGAGAGTGTTATATATCAAGTTTCAATCTTGATGTATTGCATTTTAGTCTGTAAAACTCTATTTGCAAGTTAAACCATTAAACTAGCCACAATTCTAAAATTTAGATTTAACATAAATTAATTTGATTCAGATTGATAAAACTGTCAATATTGTAAACTAATTACCACAAACATAGTTTAGAGGTTTATATCAAAATTTGAAATTTATGTTGTAAGAGAAAAACTAAATTGAGCCCAATCTTAATTTGGTCTAATCTGATGTACTCAGGGATGTAAATGGTAATATCCAGCAATCTTTTATGTGTTGCGTTTTAGAATCTGAACACTTTGTTTGAAAGCTAAATAAGTTTTATTAAAAAGTACGTTCACAAAATGATCAAAAATCTGAACTAGAGTACATTTTACTTTTAGGACTTTCAAGTGTGGCACACCCCCACCCCACCCCACCCCCAACCCCACAAACCCAAACAGCCAAATGTGTTAATAATAAGGCACCAGAAGTGTAACATACTTTATATCTGTGATACTGGTCAACAGAGACCTCCCCCGAAGCATTATTAGGCTCAAGCCCTGTTTCCAATACACAACAACAGATATGGCATCAGACATGTCTCACATATAACATTATACTTGATATTTATACAATTTCTTGTATTCTTCCCTTTGTTTTCAAGCATATACAGAATCATATCTTCTAGCCTTATTTGGCTTTTCTAATAATAGAAATAAAAAGATAAGATAAAAGCTCATCAATTATCTTGTTTGGCTACTCAAAAATAGAAAGAAAATGAAAATAGAAGCAAAAACTTTGGTAGATAAGATGAAGCTCATCTATATTATTCACCAAATGTCCAAATATTTAGGGTTGGTTTAGTTTGTGGAAAGGAAATGAGAATGTGATAATAATGAATACAGAGATAAGAATTCAAAATTACATTTTTTTTGTTTATTTAAATATAAAATAAAGAGTGAAATTAAAATTTTCATATATTACATAGATAAAATTGTGTTTTCAAATATACAATTATACTAATATATATCATATCATTCAATCTTTTTTCAAAATAAACAAGGAAATAAAAGCGAAATAAAATTAGATCATTTCCGTTCCACTTTCTAATCCAAAAAGTAAACGAGCTGGGCTGGTCGGAACTGAATGCTCATTACTCATAATAAAAAATATGGCTAGTCATAAATTATACGATGGGTACCCTTGATTCATTTCCTTTCCGTGCTGCTGCTCGTGAGTTTTGCACGTATTCTCTCAGTTCCACAAAAAAAATTATATTCAAATTTTTTATAAATATTAATATTATATTTAACAGGGAATTACATGTACAAAAAATAAATTTTTCTCATAAAATTTATTATTAATATTCAACTAAAAATAAAATAAGAAAATTATAATGACAAATTTTTAAAAAACATAACATTATAATAAATAAACTATACAAATATAACTTTTTGTCTTGGAACAAATCTTATATTACGGGACTAAGAGGAAGTATATATGTTGATTTATTCTATACCAAGTTAAGATTGAAAACAATTATATCATTTAATATAAATGATCAATCAATATCGACATTCTTAAATAAAACTTTTCTTTTTAAAAAATAAGATCGAGAATATCTCCAAAAGTTATCGATTTTAATAAGATTATACTAGCACGAGATCGAATAATTGCTCGATAGTACCATTATTATTGTATGTATGACAAAAACCTTAATTATTTTCTTCGTCAAAGACAAAATCTCTAAAAATAACCAAATCGTGGCCACATAAAGTAAAACAAAAAGACCCACGCCTACTGGAAAAAAGTGAAACACCGACATCAAAGAAAGAATGATGTTATAATTCTTTATTTAGAAAAACACAAAATGCATATATAAAATTGTTATAGATATGTTTATGGAATTCATACAAACTCCATACAGTAAAAATTAAGAACCAGCTTTTTCACAGAAAATTTTGATAATGTTATAATACTTTATTTTACATGAATATCGTCTCACTAATTATTTGTGTGAGTGAAAGATTATTTAAATGTCACATTTTTTCCTAATTAATAGAATATAACTGCCCTAAATATACGATATCTATCAAAGAAATGTGTTAAGTAGTTATTCTATTCTAGAATCAAACATACAATTTTATATTTATTGAAATTATGAACTACAAAATGGCATTAAATTATAAATAATACGAGTAGGTTGAGAACTAACATGCAAGATATGCAAATTTATCACTTATTGGGGGAAATAATATAAAAATAAAATTTTAAATTTTAAAAATAAATGATATTGAAATAAGGAGTGATAATTTGGAAAGAATAATTTACCAGGAGCTTTAATGAAGACGTCCCAAATACTAGGCCCACGGCCATCTTTACTGGCCATTCCTTCCACTTGATACGCCGACGTCGCCGTTCCGAACACAAAACCCTTCGGAAAGCTCTCTCTGCTCAACCCTCCGGTGTCGAATCGGTCGGTCTCCGGCGACACCACCTCTTCTTCCGGTGCACCATCAATGCACTGGATCACTGCCAAAGCAAGTAGCAAAAATAGCAATGGCTTTCTCCTCATCTTTTTAGTTCACATATGCTTAGTTTGAGTACGAGGGAGTACTAAGCTTACTTGTAGACTTCTAGTAGTACCAATATATATAGTAATAATAATAATAATAACAATAACAATATTGTGAAATAAGTAAATAGGAAATTTTGTAATGTTTAAAAGCAAGATGTAGTTTTCATGGATGTGATAGTGATGTCCCACCACAATTTTTTTGTGGGCCTTTTGAGCTATATCATATGGTTAGTTTGCCAATGCTGCTTTAGATACTAATTCCACTCAATAATTCTTCTCGTGAGATTAATATGGTCTTAATTAAAGAAGGGTTAGGTGTGTTTTTTTAAAAAATTATGTACTAGCTAGTTTATTTTTCTTGAGCCCCTATTGTAACCAGAAAATAAATATATAAATAAAAACTCCCTTGCCAAATGTTTTTCGTTTTGCTTAATTGCAAGCGACTTGTATTTTTATTTAACTTTTTTTAGTTGAAATTTGCAAGCAACTTTTCTATAAAATAAAATTAATTCTGAATTAATTAAAAGTGGGGTTTGTTATTCTTTGGTCCATATCTTGTTTTGGCTCATTCATGCTGCCATATTCAATTATGGGAACGAAGGTTGAGAAACTATGGTCCATCACCACGATTCATGAAGGTGATGTACCAAATGGTCCACACCCAATACTATACCATCGATATTGTTCTAGAGTTTGTTAACCATCATATGGGTTGCATAGTTGGACAGCCGAATACTAAAATTTTATTCCTTTATTAATGTTATAACTGTTACAACTCTTAATATTATCATTTTATGTTTTTTTTCAAGAATGACATTTGAGTTGTTTAAATGAGAAGATATTTGACTTGTTTGTTGTTCGTTTTTCAAGAATAACATTTGAGTTATATTTGACCTTTTTTTAGTGTCTTATCTTGGAGTTTTTGATAAGAAAAAAAGAAAGAGCAGTAAAGATAGAAGAAATATTTTCTTTTCTTGTTCACAAGAGCCAAAGAAAATTTTAGAGTAAATGGATGGAACAAAATTTATCATTAAGAATAACAATGAAGATAATTTTGGTACAGAAAAAAGTCAAGAAAAGTCATACAAAATTTTCTCTCTAAATCTTTTAATTTTTTGAGAGAAAATTTTGAAAGGAAAAGTTAAATTTTTTTTCTTCTTTTTCTCTCATAATGAAGATATTTATTAACATCGAAACTTAAGCGGTAAGTAAAGTTTATATGCTATTTTATTCAAACATCACACAATATACATACATTTTACATATTATCTAATTCCATTCCAAAAAAAGCAATTACATAATCACATACGAACTAAAGGCAATAAAAAGTGTCCCAAAGGTCGGCTTAGAAAATATCTCGTACAATCTCTAACCTGCTCCATTCATTGCAAAACCTCATGTTTGTGAATAACACTGCCTTTTTGAAGATCTGCTTCAAGAAAATGAACAAGAGATCAGAAATTGAATACATTAATTCCAGCCCCTTCTTTATGGACAACAGGTTCTCATACAAATTTAAATACAATAGTAGTAGTAGTAGTAGTAGTAGTAGTAGTATAAGTTAAAACAGTTAATTAGGTAATTTCCTTCAAAAGAAGCTTAAAAATTATAAGATTAAAAGTTTAGGACTTGAAAAACTCAATGGAGTGATTATCAAAAATCCAAAAAAGAAAAGTAAAACCCTTTTGATTGAGTAATAGTCTGTAATTTTCAATCACAAGAACCGCTGTAAAGAGGTATGAATCGAGAAAGGTGCAAAATAATTGCAGAAAAATTGTACAGAAATTTGACATGGTAAGATTCTGTAATCAACAACAAGAAGAAGAAACACAGTCGTAACAAAATAAGGGTAAAAAAGTAATATAAGAAAACTAAATTAAAAAACTGGTATCTGTTTGTCTTCTTAAAAAATAATAAACTTATCTGTCTAAAATACTTGAAAGTGGCACCCTAATGTCATAAACCCTTATATATTATCCATGAGTGTCATTTTCATTAATTGTTAAAAAGTTGATTATCAGTAGGTGGTGCAGCAATGACTTGTGAATTGACCAACTTTTGAATAATTAGAGGAATGGTGGATAAAAGATTTGTCAATTTCATTATCTATTATATTAACAAAAAAAAAAAAAAAAAAGAAGAAACATTACACATGAAGGAAAAAATATAACTGTCGTAGAAGATGTCCTCTCTCCCTCAACTCCTAAACTCCTAATTAGGACCCTCAATTGTCCTCTCTCCCTCAATTCCTATTTTCATTAGTAATACAGTCTCTAAAAGACATAATATTTACCATATCACTCGTCTACTATATATTTTTTTTTCCTGGGATGGTTCAAATAATGTTTATATATATTCATTCATATTATATTAATTTAATGATAGTTTGAATATGTAGCTTGACTTGTAACTAAAAACAAAATTATGTAGTTTGACTATGACCAAAAATAAAAAAACAGAAAATAATGCAACTACGGGTGGGATAAGATTAGCAAGATTTTTCACTTGTCCGTCGTTAGCGATGTATTTATAAAAGAAGTGACAATCAGTTATACTTCATTCGTTTTATATTAAACGTTTTAAATTCTACTTGAGTCGTCCCAAATTAAATATCCAAATACTAAACATCCTAAGTTTTTCCAGTAGTACCCTTAAGTTAATTGAAAATCTAATGAAATGAGAAATAGAAAATTGGGATTGTAAAGATAATTTCCCTATCTTTCTTCTTTATTACTCCCGTTCCAAGATAATTTTGAATTTTTATTTAAAATGAGAAACAAATTATTGAAAATTATAAATAAGATTGATGACGTATATGAGAAAACTATTGGTTAAATTCAAATTCAAAACGCTATTTATACTAGAAGGCTGATTTAGAAAGAGAATTTTCTTGAAACGTGTAAAAGTCAATTACGATATTTATTTTGAGATGGAAAAAGTAAAATTTTTAGCAGTAAAAGTTCGCAAAGCACAAGTCAAAGGATAACGATCTAAGAGCAAAAGAACCACACAACCATATCGAACCAAGAAGAAGAGCCACAATTGTTATGCTACAAGTTCAAATCAAGATTTCTTTATTCAAATGACTCATTTAATAGCTTATGGCGAATTTCAAAAGTAAGAGGACTGTAATAAATGGTAATTACTGCACCAATCGCAATATAGAAGCCATAAATGAATCTGATTACATGTACTAATGTACAACACAACCATATTAGACATTACACCGAGGCTACTCAATTTCCATTTCCATATCCAGATCTTTCCGAACATGGATGAAGGAACCCTCTCCTTAAAGAGAAGAAATGAATATCAGCATTAATAAAATTAGTCTATATGGTACATGGGGAAGTTCCTCTATTCTTTTTCGGCTAAGATATATAAGAACATTTTCTCTATAGTTTGCACATTACTCCGCTCTTATATTTAGGAAAGCAAAAGTCGAGACTGGAAACTTCAGTAGAAGGAGATGCTGTATAAGAGCTTCCGACGGTGCTGCCTCTCGAAATTGGTGATTATGTCATCAATTGAATCCTCCCAACTTTCAGTTGTTTCAAGCTACGGAAAAAAGTAATCATAGTATCATTTAATAACTAATGGGAAGTTCAATAAGATTTTGAGCATGACAGAAGACACACCTCTTGGCACAAAACAAGAGTAAGCCGAGCTCCTGTTGCTGCCTCCTCGTGGTTATCCTTCACCTCCAAGTTGATCACTAGAACAGGTTTCATAAGTGTGTGATCCCGGTTGTGAAGATCTGCACGTTGATTTGCAGTAGAGGGATCATAAGCAAGGAAAGATCCAAATTGGATGAAAGATAAAAATAATACTCCCTCCATTCCACAAAAAGAGTTGCACTTGGATTTTTTACAGATACTAATATTGCATGTTTGCTTGAGAATTACATACACAAATTATAAAATTTTCTCATAAAATTTGTTATGAATATTCAATTAATGATAAGATAATAAGATTGTAAAAACAAATTTTAGAAAATAAGCATTAGAATTTTATTTTATTTTTTTAAAAAACAAACGTAACTCTTTTTGTGCTTTTTGTGGAACAAATCTCATATTCAAGTGTAAAAAAGGAGGAAGTAATAAAAACTAAAAGTGAAAATCAATATCATCTGCAAGTAGAGAATTACAATCATGATAAAGCCCCTTCCATTGTAATTTGAGAAGTGCAACATATAATTACTGCATATACCTGGTTCTTTGATTTTGTTTTTGATCATTGTACATTTAGTCTTTTTTTCCTTCTTATTTTGGTATATTACAGAGAATGATCAAGTTGTCCTGTATAAAATGTCCTCACCTTGCAAGTTTCATAGCATAATGAGGGGTATTTTGGGGAGACAAGGTACCACTAGGTCAGTAAACATCTAACATATCAACCACATGCCGGATGGCTCCCACCTTCCTTCCAGAAGGCACAGTAGTCAAGGTGGCACACTTCATGTGATAAAGATGAAAAGATGTTCCAGAATCCAGCCATACAAATAATGGCCAGTTGCAACCATTCAAAGAAAGTCTAATCAAATGGACTATGCAATAAAAGGAACCATGGCATGAGACAAGCTAGTACTTTGGTTATTCAGAAAGATTTGACGACTTTCTTTTGATAATTTTAGGGCAATGATGATGAGTGCACAATAAAGGAAGACGAGTTGTGCAACTGATAGAAAATGAAGGTCCAACAAATAATTAGTTATTGTGAAGAGATGAATAAAATAGGGGCACTCACAAGCCACTAAGCCAAACAACAAGGAACGTTGTTTCCTACGAGTATCCACTATGAAAAGATACAGAAGCAGGACCCAAAGGATGGGGTTGTCAAGAGACAATATCCTGACTGCCTGACATCTCTTGAATAGGCTCTGCAAAGTATTTACTTGAGGGGGAGCCTACCTAACATATGGCACAAGATCATGTGACTAGTCACATGGGCGCACCCAAAACTCCTGTAGATATCCCCCCACTTAAATCTGACAGTAGACTAGTAGAGGTTTTCTGAAAGCTCTGCCCACTATTGTCTAAATTAAGTCTGCCTATCTTTCTTCCTTATCCAGACACTTGGCTTCTCCCATCTCTTTTAGTTTCTCTCCTACTTGAGTAAATCGTAACCTTAGGATTTCCTCTATGAAATGACTAATTGAATCACCTAAATCGTATTAATGAAGCAGATGTTGCAAAGTTCTGGATACTAGGACAACAACATGCTCAAAGATTTGGATACATTTGTCAAACAAGAATAGAAAAGGTTTGGACCTTTAATGACATATATCTCCAGAAATGTCTAATAAATCCCCAGCACAAGTAATTTGCCATAAATATTAGATACAAACATGTAAAATACCATCCCGATTATGTTCAAACATATCCAGGAAGAGTCCATGCCCCGCATATGTACAGACACATTAATAAATTTGGAAATGCCGTGCTTCTTAGAGCCTGAACGCTTCTAAAATTATACAGATACAGTTCAAAGTTATTCACAAATTCTAGAATAGATAATAGGAATGCTTTAAAAAATCTAATATAATCAACACAAGGATATATAAATTCAAATATCAAGCAGGCAATCAGAAATCCTAGCACTCAGATATATAACTCAGGGGATTGATGGCTAATTGCTGTCAAGATTAGAAGCAATTAACGGCAGGGAACGATATGCTTTGATGCCCCAGATGATACACTATACAATAACAAACAGGCAAACAAATTGATCATTACATCAGCATATGCTCATTAAAGATTAGATAAATAGATATATATTCAGTAAACCAACCTTCAATAACCATATCAAATACTTTTTCCTCAAACGTAAACACGATATCAAAGACACCATCAGCTGCATTATCTTGCCAACGTTGAGGTGCAGTTTTGACAGCTAAATTCCTCTTAAGCATTGGCAATATGCCATTACGCTTGTACCTTTTCCAGTGTCAAGACAAAACAATGTCCACACTAATCAATACACATATCTATAGATAAATCCAATAAACAGAGAGAAAATAGTAGCATCAACACAAAAATCACTGAGCCAAATAACAAATTAAAATTACCGAATAGCAACATAGCCCTAGAATTGTGCTTGATCAACCAAAACTATATTTACCATCACAACAGCATGAACTTCAAATTTCAAAAATGATTCCACTTGGTATTTATCACTAAGCCAAATAACAAATTACGATCGCATAAGCCCTAAAATTTTGATAATCTACCAATACTGCATTTACCATCGCAACGCAACTTCATGTTTCAAAATTCATTCTGACTTGGTATTTATCACTTCGCGAAATAACAACTTACAATTACAGAATAGCTACCATAGCCTTAAAATTGCACTGATCAACCAAATCTGCATTTACTATCACAACATCTAATTTCAAATTACATTAGACTTGGTATATAATATTAAGCCAAATAACCGAAAAAAACACGCACACAATTACTGAATAGCTACCCTAGCCCTAAAATTGCGCTGCTCAACCGAAAATTGGATTTATCATCACAACATCAGCCTCAAATATCAAAATTCATTCAACTTGGCATTGCAATAAAGTTGTGTACTGCACAAATTTCGAAGAAATAGTAAACTGAAAAGAGGGGCAAAGTGAAATTAGGAAGAGAGAATACAAATCAGGATCTTTACGCCTCAATTCTTCGAACATGTGCTTGTAAGGAGTACCGAAGTCGTAGACATTGGGTTCCCGGAGAGAAGGACCAGGGAGCTTGACGTGGGACCCAGTTCCATAGGAGCAGACGTCGAAACCCTCCCTCTTGAGGAGGAAGTGAGCTTCCATACTCCTGTTCTGATTCGATGAACACACCATCGCGTATCTGAATTTTCTCGCCACCATTGTAACTATTAGAGAGAGAGAGAGGCTTGTGTAGCTCCCCTGGTTCGCTTTATTTCGGTTCTCTGCTCCCTTTGCTTCGAAATACACAGTACAAATCCATATTGATATTTGCTGTTTTTCTTTTCTTAAAAAAGTTTGAAAATTAGTTTTGTGCTACCAATTATTTGATAGTTAAAAATTGGATAAACTGATAATTTAGTTTTTGGAACGGTAGAATATTTTGATCTTTGTTTGATTTAGTGTTTTCATATTTTACTTGGCGACAAAATGTGGGTTTCTAATTACTCAACTCAAATCTTTTAAAATAAAATCGTACGAAATTATTTAAGTTAAAACAAGTGACACCATAACTAAATATGAATAATCCTATATTGACACCTAACTCAAAAATTATATCAAAACATTAATGTAATTACTTGATTGAAACAAACATTTGATAAACAGTTGTTTAGATGATGAAATGGGGTGTTAGTAAGCTAATCAGTTGCTAGAAGTCCCCTTAAAGACACATAAGTGAAGGGACACAATGTAACCTTAAGCTATCAACTCAATTTCTTAAATTTTACATTAGTTCAAAAGATAAATAGACCATAATAATGAGAAATATCCATTATCATTGCGTTCCACAAATTTATTGAATACTCAACTTTAAGAGGCCCTTGACATGAATTTTGAGTTTCGACAGAATAGAATTGGGCTCAAATTATGTTTTCCAAGGTTTCGTTCACAGATTGGGCCTAGTTAGGCTACCAAACTGGTTGGCACGTAACCGAGTTTGTGTGCATCATTTGTTTTCAAACAAAATAAATACTAGTTTTACATATATTGAACTTAAGAACTTTACCAATATTTATTGGTTCAGGGCGGTAAGGAGCTTGTTGCTCTTGAGTAAACTTTTCAGTTACAGCCTTTTCAATTGAAAAAATAAGTAATGGAAGAGTTTTATTCTGTATAGAATTCGACCTGACTCGAATTCAGATTAGTTAGAATCCAAAAAAAATTATCAAATATTAAATGGTTTAAGGGTTTCTTTCTGGTGGTATCGTTTGGTAAAAAATATTTTCGTGTAATACAACTACTTTTTAACCCTTCTCATTAGGTTTATATTACCATTTGTAATGTTATTATCTATTTAACAAAATTATAACGTAAATAGTAACATAATAACATGATAATGTAAATTGTATAGAAAGAGTTTAAATATATTTAAATTGTATGGTAATATATTTCAAAATACCACACCAATTGATAATTTTCTGATGATTTTAAAATAAAAAAAATATATATATATATATATAAGAACTTTGGTTTATCTATAATTTGACGATCATAAAATGAGATAAAAATACAATGGATGTTGAAATGGCCAGTTCCACATAATGACATAAAAATACAAATGGATCATAAAATTAAAACAAAATGAGTTTTACACGTAATTTTTTTGAAAATAAAAATGAAACCACAAAAAAAGAACACGTAGAGCAGCTATAAATCCAACGTTTGATTTGCATAAGGGCTCAGTTGTGGCCCCAATTCACTCGAGGAGAAATCTGGATACTGAACCATATTTGTCCACATGTATAATGAGAAAAATATAAAGAAGGAAAAATGAGAAAATCTTCCGAAAATACCCTCCTAAACCATTGTCCACATGAGCAATTATTTGATAATTTTCTTATATTAAGTGAGAATATATAAAATGTACAAATATCATAATGGTAATTTCGAGAAGCCTACCTATTGTTCTAGATAAAGTGAGAACTCAAGAAGAGCAAAGGGAAGGGGGAAAAAAAAGATTTAGTTAAAAGAACAAATAGTCCTATTTTGAGGATGTAAGCACAGATCATATTAAAATTAGAAATATATTTTAATATTTTAAATATAAAAATAATATATTAAATTTTAAAATTAATATATTTAATAAAAATTTTAAATATAAATTATATTGTGATCAAATATTTTTATCGTATTATAAAGTACAAATTAAAATTATAGTAATTATATCTATAAAATTAATTAAGTTAACATTAATTTATAATTCAAAATGTTATCATATGAATATAAAAAAATTAAAATATATTTCTAATTTTAAAAAATACGATAATATCTTATTAGTTGCACACATCAAAATATGTTGCACTTGAACTTCTTAAACAGATTAAGTTGGAGCCAACAACACTTCACAAAACAAAGCAAAAGGAAAAAAAAAAGAAGAAATAAATTGAAGGAACGAAAGAAAATATGATGGATGTTCCGTAGATGACGAGAATTGAGAAGTAAAAGTCTTTTTATTTATTTATTTATTTATTTTGAGAAGTAAAAGTCCTTACTGCTTTCTAGTTTCTTTAGGACTACCCACGTTTATCACACGAAACTCTTTGGCGTGCACATCTATTATTGGTGGGCTCCCTCCGTTGTTAAATGTGCGAATCAAAATTTTTTTAATTCCTTCTCTTAAAAAAATAGTAAAATTTCAATTTTCTCCCTTTATCTATTGGTTAATTTTTAATGTGATACTCATTTTTTCTGTTAATTTAGTTCTCTATATTTTATTTGCTTAGCACTTATACCCCTCAATCCTAATTTGTTGAAAAAAATAGTCACATTTTATTCATATAAATGACTACTTTCGTCATTTCGTAAGTATTCTTATAAAAATACAAATCTATATAAGATAACTACTATACAATTCATATAACTTTTTTTTGACAATAAGTAACTAATTTTAAATAAAATATTATATTAATATTTTTAATAATTAAAAGAAAACATAATTTAAAAAGAAAGAAATTAATAATTAATTGTTTTATTTGTATTGATTATTTTATCCGTATTTTAATAATTAAAAAGGAAAGAAATTAATAATTAACAACTACAAAATATCAATTTTTTTATCCATATTTTATTAAAAAAAATTATATATGTTAACATTTTTTTCTAACTCCAACTAATTCAAAACTTAACTCGTATATATGGAACATTTAATCACAAAATATTATGTATTGATTTAAAAATAAGAATCATATATTATCCAAATATATTACTAATATTATTTTATTGTTTATTATTATTTTTCAAGATTTAGTTTATTTATATTGTTTATGTAGTTAATGAAAATATTATTAATTATTAACTTATTTCCTTTTTACTTATTGTTTCTTTAATTATTGAAAATTTTAAATATAATATTTTATTTTAAAATTTAAAATTTATACTTAATGTTAAAGAAAAATTATATTAATTGTATATTTGTTAGCTTATATCAATTTAATATTTTTGTGAGGATACTTAAAAAAATGACGAAATTACCCCATACATGAATACAATATGATGAGAAAACTAAAATACTAGTTAAATGTAATATGAATGACTAAATCAACGAAAGAAAAAGAATAAAATAAATATTGAAAATTGGCTTAAAGATGAAAGGAGATAAATGAAATTTTGCCAAAAAAAATATCTAAAGTATATCTCGCAAACAGCAAATATTTTAATAAATTATATTTTGTTGTCAACAAGTTGGTTTTGTCAGTAAAATGGTAAGACTGTAATTTGACTTGAAACGATCTGGTCTGGAATTCGTTATTATATATATTTATATATAATCTCATTCTCAGCTGAGGATCTAGTAAATTTTCGTAATGTATCATATTTTTATTAGAACTTTTTAATTAATACATTTCGTAATCAACGTCTTTCTAAATTAGCTTAAATATTTGTTAAATAGACTTTTCATTGCATTATATCTTTACTTAGAAGGGAGCTTTTGTTTTTTGATAATTTTTTTTTAATCTTACCGAATATTTTGATCATCTAAAATATATTATATATCAGATTATTTAGCATACAGATAAATTTAAGATAATATTCAATAATCAACTTTCTTATGTAAATTTACGATATTATTTTCTTAAAATATAAATTTTATGAATTATAAATCATGCTATAAATTTACAACAAAATTAATTTACAAATATCGGTTTTTTAATTTTTGTGACTAAGAAAACAAAATTATAATAATAATTGAAAATTATGGAAGGCCACAATTATGGACTCCGTGTATATAAATTATTAGGCGTTATCACATTCGAAGTCCTCTGTCAGCACACGGACGAATACCAATTCAACTTCTCCCCGTAACACAATTTCTCTCTCTCTCTCTCTCAACAATCATCATCTTCACCTAATCTGATAATTTTATTCAAAATTTCAGGTACTTAATAGGATTGATTGTAATTGCTTTCCAATTCGTTGTTACAATTTTAGGGTTGCTGATTATTTTTTTTTGGGTGATTTTTAGTGCTGCGAATGGAATCAGCAACTGCTCTTCGATCTGCTGTTGCTGCCGCTCCGTGTTCATTTGTTCGATCTGGTTTTTCGATATCTACCAGGCCGGATTTCGTTCGGGTCAGCCTCAAATCTTCGATTAAGGTAATTTTTTTTTCTGGTCAATTATATGCATCTTGTAGTAGATAGGATTTTTCTGGATTTTTTCCTTATTTATTTTCTAATTTTAAAATGCTATTCTTAATTGTTTAATCAAATGGCAATTGAAACTGAAGAATATGAGTTTCTTGGTTTATTAACTAGTATACAGAGCCTACGCTTTGATTTTTAAGTGGCTTCACTTTTCTTAATATTAAACAAAATGATGTATTTGCGTTGAAATGTTAGAGATAGACTCAGCTCGAGTCATCAACTCAATAAAACACTCTCTTTTGGGTAGTTAGAGAATGAATAATTGGCGACTTAAAGATTAAGTCTTTGGTCTTAAAAGGTGAGCTTAATAAGGTTGCTCAATATTCAGAGGTTAACATTTGTTATACATCTGTTTGTTATTTTGTATTAAGCTGTGAATTAGTCACCATGCTGATGTAGACATACAGTTGACCTTCTTTTTGGTGGTATAATAAAAGAATTAGACAACAGATAGTTCTTTCTTTTGTCTGTGATCCCAAAATAATGTCTTTGTTAGTTTCGGTGCCTCCGACTGGTTTGAAACATAATGGTTTCATAGTTTTTGATATGTTCTTGTTTATAGTCTATTTTTTTCTTTGTAAAATAGTAAATATACTGTATCTGTATTTCAGATCAGTAGAGCTTATTATCCGGGAGAAAGAAAACTGATTGAAATGCTAGATTTCAGAAAAGTACTTCCATAATATTCTTTTTTTCAATTCTTTGGGGAAAACATGGACGAACACCCTTTTTCATTTTCTTTTTTACTTTTACCAGTACCCATCACATTCTTACACAAAGTCGCTACATGGGAGATTTTCTATTGGGAGCAGGAAGAAATACACAGCGATCAGAGCATCATCATCATCTCCTGATTCATTGGGACCAGCTGCCCCAATTGCTCCACTTCAACTGGAATCTCCAGTTGGACAGTTTCTGTCTCAGATATTGATTAGCCATCCACATCTGCTCCCTGCTGCTGTTGAGCAGCAGCTTGAACAGCTTCAGACTGACCGTGAAGCTGAAAAAAAGAAAGAAGATCCTTCTGATGCTGGCACTGACCTAGTATTATACAGGTTGATTTTTCTCTTTATAGCTTCATTCTATTCTTTTTCGTTTTCTCATGATATACTAGAACATTTTGGTTTGCAAAGGTTAGTAATTATTCCTTTTGGGGAAGGTTCTTTCATGATTATCCAATTCTACGCTATGACTTCTGATGAGGGATCAGCATGAAATGTAGTGATAATTAATATATTTCCAATTGTCTTTTTCGAAATCCATATCTTTAGTTTTGTTTGTCATTTCAGGCCATGCCTGTCTCCATAATTTTCTTTGCTTGATTTTTTTATTTTTATTTTTAACTTTTTATTTTTACACCAATTTTAAATGATAATTATCTTTATCTTATCGTTCAGTCTCTAAAAGCTCGAAAGATTTTCTGATATGAAATGTCATGTGAATACTAAATATATGATGGAATTTTGGCATTGCAGGAGAATTGCTGAGGTGAAGCATAATGAAAGGAAAAAGGTTCTGGAAGAAATTTTATATGCTTTGGTAGTGCAAAAGTTCATGGATGCCAATGTTCCGTTAGTACCTACCATAGCTCTGTCTTCAGACCCATCTGGACGTGTTGACACATGGCCTGGCCAAGATGAGAAACTTGAGCAACTTCACTCTCCTGAAGCTTATGAGATGATCCAGAATCACTTGACTTTCATTTTAGGAAATCGGTTGGGTGATTCTTCCTCGGTAGCTCAGATAAGCAAACTAAAGGTTGGTCAAGTTTATGCAGCATCAGTGATGTATGGGTATTTTCTTAAGCGGATTGATCAGAGGTTTCAGCTCGAGAAGGCAATGAAAATCCTGCCAGAGGGAAACAATGATGAGGAGAGTAACATTGGGCAAGTTGTTGGTGATGAGACGAGACCGAATGCCAATAGTGTTAATGGTTCTTTAAGCAATGCACAACCTCACCCCGAAGTCTCATCCTGGTCTGGTGGCATGGGCTCTGCGAGTTTTGGTCCAGGAATAAAAACATCAAGATTGAGAACCTATGTGATGTCATTTGATGCTGAGACTCTTCAAAGATATGCAACCATAAGATCCAAAGAGGCCATTGGCATTGTCGAGAAACATACTGAAGCTTTGTTTGGTAGACCCGAGATTGTAATCACTCCTCAAGGAACTGTTGATTCCTCTAATGACGAAAACATTAAGATCAGCTTTGGCTGTCTAAGACGACTTGTTCTGGAGGCTGTGACTTTTGGTTCATTCCTTTGGGACGTTGAGAGCCATGTTGATTCAAGGTACCACTTTGTCACAAACTAAACCTTGTCAAAGGCGCCATGACGATTCTAGTCACAACAATGATGCGTAGTTTTGAAGTTAGATACAAGGCCTTCATATACTGATTGACATGTATATAGTTCCTGGTTTCTCTCTTAATGTAATACCGTAGACCTTTTTAAATTTTATACCGTATTCGCTAATGTTGAGCAATGGTTGTCCAGATCAGTTCACCTGCGTTTTGTTTGGGCCAGTTTACAATCTCGAATGGAGATAGTTGGTGTCATCTTTCTTTCTTAAAAACAAGAATTCAATGGGTATTCTATGTTCTTTATTTCGGGATTTGATAGATCTTTATAAAGACTGAAATCTGGGTGACGCCTAGATTGTTATTCTCGGTCTTTCACTGAAGAAAAGTTACAATGACACTTTAAATTTTGGGTTCATGTTTTTTTGTTTTGTTTTGATATGTAGATCAAGTTCATTCGAAAATTCAAAATGTATGATTTGGGATCGTGCATGATTTGGTAGCTAATCTCAAACTTTATTTTGCTCTTTTAAGTTATATATATCAAACATGAGCAATATGTTATTCAACTGAATCCTGCTTATTTGCACCACCAGAGGAAAACCGTTTTTCTCTAGAATAAAAAGAGCATATAGAAGCTCTGGAAGCAAGCCAAGTACTTGCCAAAAATGAGTCAGACCAAATTATCTCCAGCACTATTACACAAATAACATCCAGTTGTAATTCATTCCAGAAAATTCGAGTTTAATTGAAAAAATGAACATTCCACCGATTCACAAGACTGGAACAGAGAATTTGTAACATTGAATTTGGATAACTTCTTTTCTTTTGATACTATGGGTGTTACTTCTGATAAGTCGTTCTGCTGATTCTCTTTAAAATATAGTTAGAATATCTTAATGCAAAAAGACGGCCACTCTCATTAAAGAGGAATTAAATGTACCAGTTTTGCATATTTGGTCCCAAATTTTTTTCGCAATTTATTTGGTACATAAACTTTTTAAAACATGCGCAGTTATTAAATTCCATCAATATCTTGCTAATATAACTCGAGAACAGTTAAAAAAAAAGTTTACATATATCATAAATCGATCAGTTTATTCTTTGAAAATTACATGTGTGATTCATATGAGTGTATATTCTATTAAATTTAACGATTAATCGATGAAATTTCCTGATTGCGCATGTTTTAAAAAATTTGTGTACTAAATAAGTTGCTAAAAAAGTTTGGGACCAAATATGCAAAACTAATATGGTTGAGGGACTGTCGAAAAAGTTTTCCCTTAAATGTATATACAAGAAAGCTTCATCAATCAATGGTACAACATAATTGACAACAAATAAAAGCTTCATTGAAACCTTGGATTTTGTTCTGCTTCACCTTTTGCACTCCTCTCGAGAATTTTGAAATTCCATCGGACTCAACTCACTGGTGTGATTGTGATCATCTCAGAATGTTATCTCACCTTGAACCTACAGAACAATTCAGTTACTACCATGCTTGAAAGCTTAGATATAAACATACAAATAAGCTCTCTGTAATTATAGCTATAAGAAGAACGCTGCTGCTATAAACGCTCCATCATCCAACAGAAATGCACGGCTAGTAGAGAGGAACACCCCAAACCTCCAGAGAACGAGATAGTAATATAGGATGCTTCTATTAACCAGAAAACTGAGCACATTATCTGCAGAAATGACTGGCCATATCCAATGCCAAGAGACGTTCCAAGTTTGCACAGTTGGAGTGATTTAGATAATGCTCACAAGAGAATTTATACGATCAGTTAAATTAGAAATTCACGATAATGCAAAGAAATCTACTGCTTCCACATACCTTTTTGGTTACAGAAATTTAATAAAATTTTTCAATCATATATCTTTACAAATTCTCGAGCGTGTATTTTGAGTATTTGCACATGTAACATGTCAAATATAATGCTAAGACTAAAAATGATTTTTAACGTACTTCGCAGCATTGGTAAAGACATAGGACAGCTCACAAAAGAAAATTTATATGCTCCGTTACGTAAGAAATCCATGATGGAAGGAATTTGGTAGGTAGAGATGAATGAGAACTTGAGAATGAAGGATAGAACGGATTTCACTGCCTCTAGATGCTTCTTGGTCTACATAAATTTCATTATCTGTATTATTTCCCCGAATTCAAGAATATCTAGAATTTGGAGGTTCCATACACTTGCCTAATAACCAGGAAAAAATTGTAACAAAATGAAAATAGGTAAGACGATCCCAAGTTCGACCACAAGTGCACAATCCCACTCTTATTTGAAGGTTTGAAGTTTATAACATACTTAATTGTAGAATCTTTTAACTGAGATATATCCAATTTCCTAGAAGTCTATAACTACTGAATTACAGAGGCTGCAACATAAGACCTCCTATTTGATATACACAGACATGATAAATTCTTATACTACTAGGTACTTAAACCAAGACGCATCTTTTACGTGGCAAAGAGCTCTCTAGTTCGCAGTCTCTCGTTTTCACAATTACAAACCAAGGATTTCAAACATAACGGAGCATATAAATTTCCTCCAATGAACAGCCCCTACCAATTCCTCAAAGCGATAACAAATAAGTCAAGCCTACCTACTTAAGTATTTGAATGAGTTGAGATTGGGACACAAGCCATGAGCTGAACAATACAAATTTGTCAAGTTTATTAGAGCTTTTTGAAATTGGACCAGGCTATGTTTAGCCGAATCTAAATTCCTTAACGAAAGAAAAATCTTGTATCATGTTCAAGGTTGCTCATTATATGAAAACATGCATGCCAACATATGAATTGATAAGAGACAATCAATGCGAATATTCTCTTTTAAAACACTCCATCATCCCACCGAAATACATGGCTGATGGAAACGAACAACCAAACCTCCAGGGAACATGATATGTAAGATGCTTCCGTAACCATTAACCAGAAAACAGAGCACAATACCTGTGGATATGATTGGCCATATACAATGCCAAGAGATGTTCCAAGTTTGCAGCACTGGGAGTGATTTAGGTAATGCTCACAAGAGAATTTATACGATCCGTTAATCCACAAGAAATCTACCACCTCCAAGTACCTTCTTGGTTAAGGAAATTTAATGATATATTGCACTCCCATATTTAGACAAATTCTAGAGCATGCATTTGACCATTTATACAAGTGACATGCCAAATATTTAAGACTAAAATCAACAGATTTTCAACTACTTTGCAGCATAGAGAAAGACGTATGACCAGCTCACAAAAGAAAATTTATATGCTCTGTTACGTTAGAAATCCATGATGGCATGAATTTTGTAGGTGGAGATGAATGTGAAATTGAGAGTGAAGGATAGAAAGGATTTCACTGCCTCCAGATGCTTTTGGTCTACATAAATTTCATTATATATATTGAATTCAAGAACATATAGAATTTGGAGGTTCTATGCATTTGCCCAATAATGAAATAGAACATAAGTGCACATTTCCACTCATATTTGAAGGTTTAAAGTTTATAACATACTTGATTGTAGAATCTTTTAATCGAGATATAATCCAATTTCATAGAAGTCTATAACTACTGAAGTATGTTATACTTAAACCAAGAGGCATCCTTTAGGCGGCGGAGAGCTCTCTACTTTGCACTTTTGCATTCTCTTCATTTCGCATCAAACTCCAAAAAAATTACAAACAAAGGATTTCAAACATACAGAACACCTAAATTTCCTCTAATGAACAGACCTTTACCTATTCCTCAACGCAACAATCGCAAGCCAATAAAAATGCACGTCAACATATAGTAATCTTGTGAGTTGTGTTAATTTGCATCTACTCCATACAAATTGTAAGGCACTCAACCAACTCACCCAAGATTGGACCTTTTACAAATCCAAACTATATTTCCATAGCTGTAAACCAAAGGCAGACATCACAACTTTTCCATAAAAAGGGAGCACAAAATACAAAGGAACATGGGGTAAACTAGGCAATTAAAGGAATAAATCAAGTAATTATGCATCATAAAAATACAAACTTGGTGAACTTCATATAAAAAAATTTGTTAGGAAAGAAAAGAATCCATTGTCTTGAATCTTAAACATGAATTCCATAAGAAAAAAAATCCGCAACTTCTACCAAAAACAAGACAAATAGAGCAAAAAACAAACATTATTACCCGATTTTGTGTGATAAAGTGAGCAGAAACTGATTATGCGGTACTCCATAGTTTCTGAAACTAAACAAGTACATAACAAAAAACGCAGATAACAAGTTAACAAACCATCAAAAGAGGCGTAGATTTGAAGATAAAATGAAGAGTTTTGTTTAATCGAAGTAACCCCGAAAGCTATCAAGATCTTTTACTCGAACCCCTAGAACTACCGACTTATCTGATCGAAAATGTGTTAAAAAGTTGGCATCTTATCTTAAGGTCAATATTCTCTCAATTTTATTGCTTTAATACTCCCTCCGGTTTTGATTAATAGACGTTTGAGGTTTATAATTTCTGTTTTTAATTGATTGTCGTTTTCGTCATTCAAAGGATGGAAAGCTGGTTATTTTATGAAAATGCTCTTAAAAGTTTTTTTTTGTGTTTGGTGCACTCATGGACATGACAACGGGACATGTATAGGATGTGTGAGTTATTTTTAAATTTTATCCTTTAAAATTATATAATTCTTCAAATTCGTTCTATTCCGTAAACGATTTTATCGAGTCCATCTCGCCGTCACTCAATTACCTAAAATTATTTTTTTTAATTTAAATAATTTATTTTTTCTCTTTACTTTTTTATATTAATTTCTTACAAAAACTTCTAAAATAATTATAAAATATATTTTATATATAAACGAGTTAGAGTTAAATATGGTGAGATGATAAATCTCATGTTCAAATAATCGAATCTCATTAATTCAGAATTAAACAAAATATTAATAATTGGAATGAAATTATCACCACTATCCACTCCGCTATAAAGTATGGCTAATATTAGAAATACATATCGATCACGATTCCTTTCAAGGTAATAAATGCAATCCTTGGTCTTCAAAACTTCTCCTTAAACGTCTTATTTATAAAACCGGAGGGAGTATTTCATAATTGTATCACTTCATCATTTTCTTTTTTGGTTACCACCACTTCATCATTTCATATATTCATAACTGTTCGCTTAAATTTTTCAGTTTAATATTAAGAAAAGAAAAATAGACATTTTTCTTAAGAGCAAATTTATATTTTTATATTACATTTATTTCAATAAAAAAAATGATTTGAATCAACACGTATACTAAAATAGAATGATTTGAAATAATATTTATTTATTTTTTTCAGTTCACATATGTTAAATCAATGTTATTTTTAAATAAACATAACATGAAAATACAAACTTATCCTTAAAAAAAATCATATGAGAAACACATGTATATTTTTTAGGCAATTTTGATCTGAGAGACTTAAGTGAAAGCTTATAAATAGATGAATGACTGAAATGACGAAATTAAAAAAATAAAGAATACATTGAAAATTGACCAAAAGAAAAATAGATAGAAATAAAATTTTGCCTATTTCTATTTGTGTAATTTATTGACATCTCTCCAATTATTGTAGTATCAATGATAGAGGATCAAATTTTAGATAATCTCACCGATCTAGTAAATAATTGAAATTCATAAGAGTCAACTTATTCTTTATAAATGTATTTTTTTGTCAAAATAATAACTTATAAAATGCACTCCTTCCATCCTATTTTGATTGACAATATTTTTTAGCCAAATTCAAATTGGTTATATTTGGAATTAATTTATAGACATATGAATAGTTTTTTAATTTTAAATAAATTATTCTTGATAATATATTAGACATAATTTTGTATGATATTAATTTTGTAATTATATCGTATAAGATTAAAAAAGTAAAGTTAAAATGAGTGTTTAAAATTTGTTAATATTGGTTAAAACTTGATTAATTTGACTAACAAAGTTAAAATTTGTCGTGCGTAATTTACAAACAGTAACTGTTTGTAACTTACAAAGCGCATTGATAACATATCAAAAAAAATTAAAAATAATAACTTATAAATAATAATTTAATTAATAACTTACAAAAAATTAAATACGAAAGAATTAAAAAACACGAATAATATTGACAAATTTTAAACACTCATGTATATTGATCTCGAATTTGCCCAAATTTTTTTGAGATGAAGTGGACTAGTGCCAACTCATGTTTCTGGACTACTCCATATAACTTTATAGGATCCTGAACAGGCTCAATACTATTCAAGCCCAATATTTTACACTCTAAAAAAATATATTTTAAGGTGAAAAAAAAAATTCCAAACTTATTTTGTGTATAATTTTTTAAAAAAGATAGTCTAATTGATAAAATTGTTTGAGTGTAGATTGCATAATCTTTCTAACTGTTCAATTCAACCTATTTAAAATTCGTTTGACTTAACTCACAAAAGTAAATTAGTCATCTTTAATTGATACATGCTTTTTCGCTCCTTAAAAAATTTAGACTCGATAAAATTCAATTAAATTTGAATTTCAAAAAATAATTGAACTTATACTAGTTTTTATTGTTCGATTCCGGTTCCAAAAAATAATTGAACTTGACAAAACTAATAAATTCATATATTAATAATATATATTTTTGGTATGAAATATTAATAATAGATGATTCAACTAATTACTAACATAGAATTATTCGAGTGTATTTAAAATTGGGGATTTCGGTTCGAACTATAGCAGTTCTTATTAAATGAGCGTAAACACGACTATCAAAACTTGAGTGACGTTCATTTACTCCTTGCAACGCCGTTTAGCTGACAAATAGATTTTTTTTCCTACTCTGTAGTTGGCAGGCGAAGATTTATTTAATATCTTTCCAGAATTACCCTTATCGAGTCACTTAATTTTCTTTCATTAACCAAACTTATCCTCTGTTCATTAATAATGGAATCAGTGAAATGACGAAGAATTTTATGAAAAATACAAATAAGATACTCCGTATTATTTAAAGTAAAAGTTATCGTATTTTTATTATAATGTGATGATACTAGTGCATTAATTATTGTTCTTGAAAATTGTGTAAAAATTTTAAACATCAGTTTATCACTTAAATATAAACAAAGTTATCGTATTTTTATTATAATGTGATGATACTAATACATTAATTATTGTTCTTGAAAATTGTATAAAAATCTTAAACATCAGTTAAACACTTAAATATAAACAAAGAATATAATAAATGGGCAATTTAAATGAATCATGAATAAATATATTATACATGAACATACTGAATAATCTATTTGTCAGGTTAGGGATGATATACAATTTAGCTGGACGTTTTTACTGTCCAAAATTTGTTGTGTGGACTAAAATGGTAGTGGTAGTTTTCATAAAAGATACAAGTAAACAGGGTTTAGTATGGTACATGCTCAAACATGAAGGACGAACATGTACATGATTACTTGTCATTTGTCATACTTCAACGGAATCTACAAAAAGTACTTGTGTGTCTGTTTACGTCTTTCCCCCAACTGCCCTTTTACTCTCTCTCCTCTCCTCTCTCTCTCTCTCTCTCCCACTCTCTCAACCAGCTCATACGGTCTGTTGCAACTTGCAACCCTCCCAATTCACTCTTTTCTCTCTCTAGAATCCTTCGCGCTGAATGCTACACAATGAAATCAGAATCGGACATTGAATCAGCGGGCAGCGAATCGAAGAAATGGGAACAAGTTCTCCGGAAATTGTTACCAGCCGGCGCTCCGTTGCCAGACGAAGAGCAGCTCGATTACTCGATCGCGGTTGAGTACGACGGTCCTCTTCCACTCCCACAAGGCCCCGTTCCTGTAGTCGATCCTGTTAACGTTTCGAAGTTCTCTCGTTTTCGCAAAGTTTATAGGGGAAATGGAAAATCTGTTTTAAGAAGAGGATCGAAAAATTCTAAACGATTTGATGCGGATTCGAATTTTAATTCCAATTCCAATTCGAATTCGAATTTGAATTCTGATTCTATTTCGGAATTGTTTGATACTTGTGATGATGAATTGGGTGACGAAGACGAAGATGTTGATGATAGTGGTGAAAATTCAGTAGATTCTTCGCCTGTTGCAATGGTTTCGGTTTCGCGGAAACCGAGTAAGAGGAAAAAGTGCAGTAGATGTGGGAAGAGGAATAGGATTTTGCTGAGAGAGTTAGAAAATTGTATTGTGTGTGATGCTGGGTATTGCAGTAACTGTGTGCTTAAGGCAATGGGGTCAATGCCCGAAGGGAGAAAGTGTGTAAGTTGTATTGGGAAGCCTATTGATGAGCTAAAGAGGCCGAATTTGGGGAAATCTTCGAGGATTTTGTTGAAAGTGTGCAGTCCTTTGGAGGTGAGGCAAATTGTGAAAGCTGAGAAGGAATGTCAGGCGAATCAGCTTCGGTCCAAGCAGCTTGTTGTTAATGGCAGGCAATTGCAGCCTGAAGAGTTGGCTGAGGTTTTTGGTTGTTTGATTCCACCTCAGAAGTTAAAACCTGGTAGATATTGGTATGACAAGGATTCTGGACTTTGGGGGAAGGTACAAAGAAAGACCACTTATAAAGGAAAAATATATTTTTAATGATTAAAATGCTATCAACATGCTTTTGTGTTGTCTGTTGATTTTATTTTGTTGCTCGTCTCATTTAGTATTGTGCTGTGCTTTTAGGAAGGAGAGAAGCCTGATAGGATTATTAGTTCAAAACTGAATATTGGAGGTAAGCTTAGGCAGGATGCAAGTAATGGTAACACTAACGTGTTTATAAATGGGCGCGAAATCACAAAATCCGAGCTCAGAGTACTGAAGGTATTTCGAACCCTTGTACACGTTTGCTCAATATATTATTCCTTGATATAACACTGATCAATTGCACCGACACTTTGAATCACTTTTGGTTGGTTATCTAGTTCATCGTCAAGCAGTGCATAACAACTATTGTATACATCTTAATATCATTCCAAGTGTTCTGTTTGCTCTCAAAAGCTATTTTGCAATTGCTAACTGATTTCCTCCTTTGAGGCGGCTAATATTCTCTTAATTTCCTGAAATTGATCTGCTGTCTCACCCATCACTATGGCTGTAGATGGCCAATGTACAATGTCCTCGGGATACTCACTTTTGGTTATACGACGATGGATCATACGAGGAAGAGGGTCAGAATAACATTAAAGGCAACATCTGGGGAAAGGTTCTTTCGTAATCTTTGTATAACAAGTTAGCTATTGAGGTTATGTAAGCTTGATTTGGCTGTGGGATATTAAGTTGACAATTAAAATGCTGCGGTTATGTTTTTTGGCTAGGCAGGCGTCAACTCGCTTTGTTTCTGCATTATTTTCGTTGCCTGTGCCATCTGAAATTCCCAGCAGGCCAAAAGAAGATCCAACTACTTTCTCAAGCAGGTCTATGCCCGAGTATATGGAGAAGGAAAGAGTTCATAAACTTCTGTTGTTTGGATTAGAGGGTTCTGGCACAAGCACAATTTTCAAGCAGGTAGTTTCACTATTTTTTCAGATACCAAGTTTGCATCAAATTAGATAAACTAGGAAACTGTATTCTCCGAATTTGGCTTGTTTCCAGTGACAACTTCAGGGTATTCCAGGTGTCTTTATTTCCAAAAAGGGAAAAGAAAAGAAAAACAAATAATGGATATGATGTCTTTTCCAGAATCGAAATTTCTCTACGAATATTAAATCTAGATAAGATTTGATATTTGAATGATTTTACTACATTACATTGATCATTTACCTTGTCCTAAAGTACTTGTCTTTGATTTTCGGACAAGGTTATGAATGCTGGAATCTTCATTTTAATGTAAAAGGTGGTAAAATGGAGGAAACCTGTGGTGTAGAAGCTTACGGATCATGTGTATGTTGGAGTTAAGTAACATGTGTATTTGTGTGTGTGTTCACTGTTCCTAAACTTAATTTTGCTCTGGAAAATTTGACTGCCATATTTTGCAAGAAATCCTCAAAATTGACAACATATTAAAGAACAAGTATTATGTCCTAGTTGTAGCAAATAACTTTTGTTTGCTTTGTTTGATATAAACAGGCCAAGTTTATATATGGAAACAAGTTTACCGCTGAAGAGCTGCTCAACATAAAGCTTCAGATTCAGAGTAACTTGTACAGATATCTCAGCATTTTACTCGAGGGGCGAGAGCGCTTTGAAGAGGAATCCTTGTCGGAGAATAATCATACTGTTTCGGATCCTGAAGAGTCTTCCCCAGGTCTCTTAACTAATGAATATTTGTGATTTTAGGAGTCAGATCTCCTGTTATAGGCTTTGAATTCAACATCGGAAATTAGAGCTATGTTACTTTAAGAGCAGGCATTTTGTGGTACTGCAAGTTTTGTCACTGAAGTCATTTTAAATCATTATGGTAGATAAGGAAAAGTAACTTTGCAAGACTTTTTTTCCGTCTCTTTTATTTTGACAAGGAAAATACTTTCACCTTAAAGCAGTGAACATAATCACAAATCTATCTCACAATTTAAATTCTCATCTTAGAGATCTTTATTTCTAGTTGGGTTTGTGATGCAGTCCAGAAAAGTTATTAAGATAAAAAATAGTATTCTGGAATTTTCTAAAAAGAATCTATGGCAGCTCTTAACATTATCCGTAGCATGACTAAATTACATGTAACTTAATTATAATAATATTTCTGATTTGTACCAAGCATCACAAGACAAAAAAATTGTTCAAATATCCTTGATATGGAATAACTGGAATTGTTATGTACTCTCTGCATGTGTGTCTAGTTACCTCTGTTATGTACTTTCTCTGCATGTGGGTGTCTACTTACCTCTATTTGTGTATGTATTCCTTCTGCTTCAGAAAAAGAGTCCTAGTTGAATTCTTTTCTTAGTCAACTTGTGAATTCCTTGTATTGAAATTTGATATGAATTTATTTTAATTTTATTACTCTCCAAAGTCAACGTTGTAAACTACTCAGAGTATTGCTAAATACAAAATTTGTTTTCTGAAATATAATTAGTTCTCATTGGAAGTGGAGTTTTAGTATTTCACCGAATGAGTAGGAAATAGATCAACTGAGACTCTTTTTGTGGAAAGGATGGAGTACTACATAATACTTCCATTTTCAGTTTCTTGCGCATAGGAAGATCATGGTTTGTATCTAACAGACAAAATAGTTGATATTTGTATGTGTACCAAATTTGTTCCATATATTCAATGACAAAATCAAGAGGAGCACTTTTTACTAGTTTGATGCTCTATGCCGAACTCTTTCGCGATCATTAATTAGTTTTGATACTATTAGGAGTTTGAATGGGATCTTATGCTATATGGATAATAGACGACTTTTAATTGGTACTCTCAATACTGCAGTATCTTGGGTTAGTTCTCGAGGATGCTTACAATTCCTGGAAAAATTTTGAGTGGGAATTTTGGCTTTATGCCCCATCACACTTGTAAAATTTTCAAGTGTACTCATAGAGCCTCTTTTCTTAGCTTGTATCATTTTTGTTATTGTTGTTCTTCTTTTTTTTCTGCTTAATGTTGTTATTATTGTTAATAGTATTATAATTTCTCCTTATTGTTATTCTTTTTTATTTATTTTGCTTGTTTAAAACATGATTGAAACTCACGCACCCACAGATTGCCAAGGTTTGAACCCCTAACCTCTCTCTGTTTAGAGAGGAAGTGATAATCCATTAAACCATGCTCACATACCCCTTGTAGTTATGTTGTTCTCTATCTCTGTCTCTCTCTATTTTTTTTCCTTCACAATTTTATACTGAACATATATGCATATGATTTCAGGGGAAAAGGGTCTGGCCAGAAGTAATCAATGCTTCTATTCTTTAAACCACAGGTTCAAACATTTTTCTGATTGGTTGCTGGAAATCATGGCTATGGGAGATGTGGATGCTTTCTTTCCTGCTGCAACACGTGAGTATGCTCCAGTTGTGGATGAGATTTGGAGGGATCCTGCCATTCAAGAAACCTACAAGAGGAGGGACGAACTGCCTTCTCTTCCAGATGTTGCCAAATATTACTTAGATCGGGTATTTCTCTTGTTTTAAATACTTATCTAATGACATGTTGTACTACATCCAACCGTTGATAATGTAAACATTTGACATTGCACCCTATTTTGAAGAATCTGTTGCAACTGTCGATGTCATTGAGATCAGAAAAGTGATGGAGAACATAACATTGATATGCTTAATTTTTGAATATTTTGATTGTTGCGAGATACTGATGAGATGAAAGAGCATTAGGAATGAAGAAAGTTATAGTAATTTAGATACTGATGAGATGAAAGAGCATTAGGAATGAAGAAAGTTATAGTAATTTTGATATTGAATCTTGCAAAACTTACCAAAATAGAAATGGTGCAGAAATATTGGACATAAATACTAGTTTTACTTCCCTTATATGCCTTCTTTTGACTGCTCTGTTTTCTTCACCCTACAGTTCTCTTTCTGAATACTTTTTTTTCCCAGTTATAAAGAACAAACTTTTTATTATGAAAAGGGAGAGCTACAAAAATGATAAGCATAAAATGAGGAATATATCTCAATTTGATGAAAATTTGAACACAAATCCCAGAAAAAGTTAAGAGATAGGATTGTTGTTCTTTGATCTTCTGCAACCGGTTGGGAATTTTAGAGGCATTTTGGTCTCTGATTTATGTAGAGATTGGAAGGCTGCTTACTTTCGTTTTCTTTCTGGAGCTATTTCCTCAAGTTTGTTTCTGGATGTCCTACCTACATTTTCTGTATTATTTTCTTCCCTTAATAAAATTTATCAATATGTATATTTGAGTGTATGCGCATGTGTGGGTGTGTCTGTTTGTGTTAAAATATCTGAGAAAATATACAACAATCAACAACCAAAATAATCAGTCAACAAAACAGAGAAGATTTAACGTGGGAAAATCAGTTTGGGAATAACCATGGGGCAATCGGAGAAGAAATTCACTATTACAAGATGAATATCAGACTATCTCAATCTCATAAGTTTTCTATTCAAGTTTCTCTCTAACCCTCTCAAACAAAATCTAGCGAGAAGAGTATTTACATTCTATGTAAAAAATTGCTAGAAGTCAGACATCTATAAATACAGAGAAATTCCATATTTAAAAATAAGACAAACTAAGAACTGCCATTGATCGCAGCTGTGAGCTATGACATGGACATGCCATGATCTTCACAGTATCTTCACCTCTGCACCATCATTGCCAGTCATGGCAGTCACAACCAGCCCGTAAATACCTCAGGACTTTCCAAACCAGCAGAGTACTGTAATCACGGTCAGATAAACCTCATGATCAGCCCTGGCACACACCAATCTTTCAGAAATTGAGATTTTCACATCAAGAGAGCAAGAATTTGAGACACCGAGATCTAACTACATATATACACATAGTCCAACTCCCAACTGTGGGATTGATAATTTGAGATTATTCCTCAAGGCCTTCACCCTTGGTTATTTTTTATATTGGAAGTAGATGTTTATGTCATGCTGAACAAGAATCTTTTTATAACCAATATCTCCCTGTTCAAGTGTGCCTGAAACTCTGCATATGTATCACATGCCTGGACACCTCGTTCAGTACATATGTGAAGCTAATTTTGCTATTGTAAATTACTCTATTGGATATAATTATTTCTGCTTCAATTTCTGTAATTCTGAGATGCTGGAGAAATCTAGCCAACACAGGTTGTGATGCGTGAGTCTTCTTGGCCAGTATAAAACTGAGTCATTTATGAACGTCACTTGGTTTATCTCATAAATAGTTATGGCTCTCATTTGTACCAAGGCTGAGTTCATACTTTACATTTAGGCTTGTATAACTACTAAAGGATCAAGTAAAGATCCATATTCTGTGGTAATCTAATTCGTTAAGAGCTTTAGTAAGATTGATATATGCATCTGTTATCTAGCTTCTTTGGGTGATACAGTAATACCCCAGATACATCATAAATTTTCTTTTGTGCTAAATTCACATAATACCTTTCAATGCATGACATACTATTTACTACACTGTTGAACGAATTTTCTGGAGTAAGTGCTTAGCAACCATATGCTTACGGAAGTGGTAAATGAAAATTCACAAAATTCTATTTGCTGCTTTGTTGTTAATTTCCCAAATTGTAGACGTCACTTCTAACTCTGAAATTCATCCCACTACTTTTGTGTTAATATCTTGTCTATTTTAATCTGAGATTTCTTTTAGGTGTTATAACATGTTTGACAAGGTTTTATTCTGACAGGTTATCGAGGTATCAAGCAATGAATATGAACCTTCTGAGAAAGACATATTATATGCTGAAGGAGTAACCCCAAACAAAGGTCTTTCTAGTATTGAGTTCTCATTTGACGATCACAGCTCCACCTCTGAAACTTTCTATGACAATTTTGAATACCAGTCCCCTTTGACGAAGTAAGAACATTTGACAGTTAATATAAACTATTCTGGCACTGTTTTTTGGCTTTTTTTACCCCTTGCTGCTGTTGAATTGAGTGCTCAATTGTGTCACTGTCATCTCTTAGGTACCAGTTGATTCACCTAAGTTCCAAGGGGCTGCAGGATGGCTGTAAATGGCTGGAAATGTTTGAAGATGTGAGGATGGTAGTGTTTTGCATTGCCTTAAGTGACTATGATCAGGTGTTGTCTTATGACACTGGTCTAAAAAATAAGATGCTTGCCAGCAGAGATTTGTTTGAGAGCATAGTGAATAGCCCTTGTTTTAGGGATATCCCGTTTGTGCTGCTTTTGAACAAATATGATGCATTTGAGGACAAAATCAGCAAGGTTCCTATAACAGTTTGTGAGTGGTTCAGAGACTTTAATCCTTTAAAACCAAATCATAACAGTCAATCACTGGCAAACCAAGCATATTATTACATTGCTGTGACATTCAAAAAGCTCTATTCTTCCATTACCGGAAGGAAGCTTTTCGTGTGCCACACCCGAGCTCTGGAGCGTACATCAGTTGATGAAGCGATTAAGTACGTTAGAGAGGTCCTTAGATGGGAAGAAGAGAAGGAAGAAGATCTTTATGGAATCAGAGGGGATGATTCTTTCTATAGTGGAGAAATGAGCACTTATGCTATGCAGGAATAAGGCTCTTTCTTCCTGCAAGAGACTTAATCAAGTAAAGAATAATGTTAGAGGTACCAAAAAATTTTAAGACCAAATCTGGGTTTTCATATTTCAATAACCAGTTTATTGAACACACAAAAGTTTGACCCAAATTCTGTAGAAATTTTGGTACCACTGGCATTACACTTGAGTGAATAAAAGGTTGAAAGAAAATGAAAGTTTCAGCCAAACGAATG
Organism: Centella asiatica; assembly: GCA_014636745.2. NCBI lineage: Eukaryota > Viridiplantae > Streptophyta > Magnoliopsida > Apiales > Apiaceae > Centella > Centella asiatica. The sequence goes on along the minus strand of CM025784.1, from coordinate 40,239,543 downwards.
TGAAGATCATTTTGGCGAACTCGTAATTAAGCTCAACCTCGTGCTGCTTCTTGCTGGGGTAATCGTTAGCTTGTATATTCTTGAATTCCTTTTCGAATTTTTTTTTCCTCCCAAAATAAATGTAAATCTGTGGGAATATTTTTTAAGGTAGACTTATTATAAGTGCGGGGCATCAAAATTTGGATTTATTGAGCCAATTTATCATCTTATATTAAACTAGTTCAATAGTCTGCAAAATGTGAGCGATAATATTTATAATAATAAGTTTATTGCATGAAATATATTATTTATTTATTTTTATCAATGTTAATGATAAAGTCTCCATCTCCTATGCAGCCCGAGCAAGGTCTTGGACAAATGTCTCCCTCTTCTATATTGGTGGCATGCAATTGATAAAGTCTATTCTTTTTGCTATCCAGTCTTATTGGTTGGTTTTCGTACTTTATTTTACCAAAGAAAGTAGTCAAGGACACAAGGCCATTCCTATGGGAAGGGAGCATTTGGGATGTACTCGTGTTAGAGGCCAGATCCAGCCTTTGAGCCATAATCCTCTTAAATAAAATTCAGTTCCAAGATATTCATTCATTATTTGGATAGCTCTATGGAAGAAGCTCAGAACAATTAATATTTGAATACATCTAGAGCTAATTTTGATCATTGTTGTGGTTTATGCAATATATAATGAATAGGGAAACCTTGACACATTTATTGTTTACATGCCTTTTATATATGAAGTTATTATCAATGACATATTTGCAATTAGGAGGCAATTACCCTCTAATTGGAACATCAATCACCTTGATCAAGGCATTTTCACTTCAATTTTAAATTATAAAATTTTATAAACATGTATTTTGTGTGAAGAGAATTGAAAATAAAATTATTCATCAACATAATTATACATTTATGCAATACCTATGAACTAGCTTATAAACTCGTATACAGGTGAATATTTTGATGTGTGTCTTGATATTATTAATTTAGTAATTACGATATAATTTAGTAAATATTGAATAATTAAAAAGTTAATTAAATATTTAAAAATTATATAAGAAATTTATTATTTCCTTAATATATTAAAATTTAATAATAATACTACGTACATGTATAAATATAATATGCAAACAATTTTTTTCAATTTTATTGTCATGTATGAACTCCAAAATTATAAATTAATTCAATTTTTAACTTCTTCGAGACCATCTTTGATGAGAAGTGTAACAAACTTAATATCTTAAATAGATTCAACAAAATTTTCATAAGAGTTAAAAATATGTTCTAATTTGAAACTATACCTTAGTGAGTTAATCTAACAACTATTTACTAAATCGTGTTTATATTTTTTAGAATTATTTTAACTTCTGTAATAATCTATAAGAATGGATTTAGTTATAATCATTTTAATTAAATAGATTTGATTAGTGATTAAGATTATAATTGATTTAATTGTAATTAATTCATTATAAATGGTTTTGAGTTGATCGCATGATTATTATTTTTTAATTTATTATTATTATTATTTGTAATTATGATTGAGAAAAGAACACTAAAAAGTTCAATTGAGAGATAGAATGTTAAAAAGTCCTTAACATATATATATATATATATATATATTTTTGTTAATTAATATATAATAATAGAATGGATAGATGGATAAAAACTTGACCAAAAGTTGAACTCGATTCTTACTCATGAATTGATAAAACGTTCACCAAAAGTTAAACTCGATTAGGCTCAGTTCCTTGGTTTGGTCCTTCATTTCCCTCACAACCACCCGGCACAGTCAATCCTGCTGCAAAGGTCACTGCACCCATATACGCTTTTGTTTTGTAATCCTTCCCCCCCTTCAAATCCGCGACATAATATTTCCTAATTTCGACATGTGGATTTGCTTTGATTGTACTAGAAACTCTCCATTGTTGGTTGACACCAATAATTTTAAGTGTTCTTTCAACCTTTAGCTGCAAGCAGAGTATGTAGTCAAATATTCATATATCAGAAATTAGATTAAATGAAGCGCTTTTCATGTCGTTGGATCAAATGATAAACGGTCAATTGCCGCTATTGTACCTTTCTCTAGCTCTTTTTATGGATCATCTCCTAGATATAAATTATAGGATGACTTTAATATATCCATTTACTTGATATAAAGTGCGCAGCCTTGACTTCCCCCCATGCTCCCCACCGGTAAAATCTAGGCATTGTTTTTTGATCGAGAAAAAAGAAAATTTTTATTAAAGAACTAGTTCAAAAGGACTAGGACTACAACAAACACACAAATGAAAAAACTAACCTAAATAAGCTAACTAATTCGTTGTCACTAAACACAGTCATGCTAATTAACAATGAGACTATGTCGCTCCAGTTTATACTTTATCCGCTATTCCATTCATTTTGAGGCTGTCAAGTGTCCTCGTTCAGGAAAAACTATAATATTTAGTTTAACGGAATGAAATGACGTGAGAATATAATGAATTTACGCTATTTGCTACATTATTTATGTGTAAGCTCCATTCCTTACTTCATTCATTCTAGTATTTTTAAACTCATCTAGAAACTATCCTAGATGTAGATTGTTAATTCCGTCACAACCAAAATTTTACACACAATCTACCATTTTTTTTATTCTCATACTTAATAATTTTGTGATCTTGTCTTCCAGCTTTATTTTTTTTCTTATCCACCCATTCATATCCACGTAATTCTATTCCATTATACCAAATGCAACCTAAGTGGCTAGTGATGGCGTTAGGGGGCTGAAGATGGAGTACGTATTGTAACAGCTAAGCCCATTTGTCTAGCCAAAGCTGAAACGAGATTTTTACAATTTTTTGTACATGAGATGTATGACTTTATGAACCATGGGAATCCTCAATTTTATTTTTTAAGAAAATGAAACAGTGTTGCAGAAGATAGGTTTCTATACCTGTTCGGCAACGGTTTCTTTTGTTGAATAGAGTACGTCCAAAGGAGTGAGATTTTCATTGTTTAATGCTTCTCTATCAGCTAGCTCATTCTCAAAGAGTTTTGGGACAAAGCAACCGTACATCGCAACCAGATGAAGAGGTGTATTACCAGTGTTGTCTTTTTGATTCAATAGGTTCTTGATTTCTTCCGGATTATGTTGCAATAAGTATTCAATCACCAGCTTACAATCATGCTCCACCGCAATGTGCAGTATATTTCGACCTCTTTCATCAATCATATCACACATATCTGGACAGTATTTAATCAATTATTCCATTGCATAAATATTGCCTTTATAGGCTGCTATATGAAGAGGTGTTCTCTTGGCAATCTAATCTGGTACGTACGTACGCCACAGATTTGTCAGCCTCTACTAAGTCCTTGATTATTTCATGAGTACCATAGTATGCAGCGTAGTGGAATGCCGTCCATCCGAAATTGTCAGCAACTTTTATTAGATCTTTTCTCCTTTTTAGCAGAAGTCCGGTCAAACTTTCTGCAGAAATATTTTACAGCTCATGGTAGAATTAAGTAGGTTCATAAATTTAATTGCTTGATCACATCACAAATAACTGAGCTATCTACCAAGATGCTTGGCCATCTCTCCCTAGCTAGTTAGCAACTAAAAGCGAAGTGACTTGAAAATTTCTTGATACACAAATAACTGAGCTATCTTTTATTGATACACGAATTTTTGCAGGAATATTGTTGAAATAGCAAACCGTAGTATGAATTTTGTCAACTATCTCTATGTATGAACAAACAGGAATATCTCTATGGTTTAATTGTTAAAATTTTGTCAACTATGAAGAACAAACCATAATAGTTATAAGGTAGTAGATGAATATATTGGTCATACACGTGAACTAAGTCTAAGCTAGATAGTCATGTCACTTTAAGTGATTTAAAAATTAAAATTTATTTACATGTCAGCGCCACGTAATCAAAAATTTGATGGAATGTAACGGAATGAGACATAATGAGTTAAATGTTAAAAACTAATTAGTTTAGTGGGCGAATCAGTTTTTTTTAAAGTATAGTGACTAAAACCTTAAAAGTGGTATAGTTCAATAGTGAAAAGCTATTTTTGCCATACGCAAATATTGTATCAGAAGGATCTCTATTGCTGCTACCAGGTACAAACAATCACTCTGTTCGCCTGATTGCTGTTATCAAACCCATTTCGCACCTTAACTCGTAGCCACTCTTCTTTTCCTTGAATTAAAAATATTATTGCCGTTTTCCGATAAACTTAAACTTCTTCATAACCAGCAATTTCTTCTTTTCAATCGGACAAAACCTTTTGAACTTAGGTGGGTCAAAAATAGAAATAATTTTGAAGCGATATTGTGTAGGTAGATTCTTTTGGGTAGATGATGTTGAGGAGAAATAGAGGAATGATTGGAAGGGCAGAGTGGATTTGGAGGTTGCTGAAGTAGGAGGAACAAGGTGGAGTGCAGAGAAGATTCAAATATGAAAGTTTCCGAGTGAGTCGCGTGAACCAAGTGGTCAGTGGTGAACAAATTTGAAGAAGAATATTTTTGTCCACAGAGATTTTATTGCTCTGGTAATAACAACTCCCAAAGTTAAACTTGATTCCCCAAAAGTTAATCTCGATGATGCCCGAATCTGATTAATTTATAACTAAACGGGGGTGTTGCTGAAATCTGAGAACTTCTGCTTGTAAGCAAATAAGAATTGAGAAATGAGGGGTACGTACTATGTAAAACATATCAAGCTATCGTCGAACTGACATACCAAGACCCTTTGAAAACAAAAGAAATAACAAAAAATTAAAACTGTGAAAATAGACGAAATAACATCAGCAACATTTCTCATCCAGTCTTGTTTTTTTTCCTTAAGATATTTTATTGACAACTCCCCAAGAAAACAACCGTAGTCCAAAATTAAGAGTTGGACCTTACAAACAGCATAACGCAGAAGCCAAGAAAACAACTAAACTATGACTTTTAAAAGCAAAACCAAAACACCAAATAATCACTATCCAATATGCTACAATATGCACCTTAATAAAACATGGAAACCATGTTTCATCACTAATTGAAGCTACTCCTAATACATCTACATTACAAAGCTCCTATTTGTACAAGTAAACACTAAAAAAGAAAACCAAAACTTGCTCTATATGTAAGGACTTAGTACTCAAAGGACCAATAGTTATAATTGTTTCTAAGACCTTCATCTTCTACTGCTTACAGTTTCCTCTTTCCCTATTCTTCTTCTTTCAAAACGGCAGATCCAATGGTACATGGTAAGTAATTGTAATACAATCTGTTATTTAATCTATACAACAGTAGTTAAGGATTGATTGAGCATGATTGCACATTACAAAAAAAAAAAAAAGAAGAAGAAGAAGAAGAGAAGAAAAAGAAGCTAATCACGACGGTTTTTTGATTGCACAATACAAAAAAGAAAAAAAAAGCTAATTGCGACGGCCAAGCCTGTTGCAATTAACAACCTGCCATCACAATTAAGCTTAATATCGACCTTGCCGTCAATGTAGGACCTTTGATTTAATCTTGTCGAGATTGACGCCCGTCGCAATACCCATCCATATACTCAAAAAGCAACCTCAATGACTTAGCCGTCGACATTATGGATAAAGTCATCACAAATAATAAATAATTAGTAAATCAATTTAATAATTATAAAAAACAGCATGAAAATTAATAATAAATAATAATTTCCTTAATTGCGATGCCCGACTGTCGCGCTTATTTCCCAGCCATTGATATTAGATTATATATTTAATATTTTTCCTTATATAAGTAATGTCAACAGCTTAGTTGTCGCAATTAAGCTAAGTCATCAAGATTACATATTTAAAAAAAAAGAAATTATATTCTGAAATATTGCTTTTCCCCTAAAACATCTTTTAGATAAGTTGTATTCACATTCATATAATTTGGGAAACGTTTGTAACAGACCATGAGCTGATTTCTTGGGTTTTATTTAGGGTGAAACAACTCTCTCTCTCTTTCTCTATATATATATGTTAATCAACCGCTTTAGGGTGGTGGTGATGACAGAGTGACAAAGAGGAGAGGAGATGAGACTGATAGAGATAGGAGATCAAATTGAAGAATAAGGATGGTTCTGTCACGATTTGGGGATAAATTAAACGTCATCTTTTACCGAAATAATTCTGATGAATTATTTCGTCGATAATAAATATTAACATAATTTAATTATTATTTTTCCGATGAATTATTTTGTCAAAAATAAACTTTGTGGAAATAAAATTTATTCGATAGAATTTTTTGCCGATGTGGGCATTTTTGCACCAGTCCAAAGCACCTAATTCCGATGAAAATAGGTCCAGAAAGACTTTCTTCCGCCTGAATCAATTCCGATGAACAAATCAATCTAGAATAAATAGATTAAAATTTATAAAGTCTTGCTAATAGAATTAATTCTATCGAAAATAAGGCTTTCCCCAGTGTGATCCCATTCTTGATGTCCTTATAGAGATCTCCTAAAATAAGAAACACATAGCATGAGTGTAGGAAACATCTAGAGAATACTACTCTAAAATTGGGGAAACAAATTTTACAAGGAGAAGAGAATGAAATAAAACAATAATTAAGAAACGCAATTCACGAGTAAAACTAAAGAAAGAAAATCCTACAAAGGACAAGATCAAATTTCACCGAGAGAAATCTTTACCGATCGCAAAAGGAAATATTGAAAAAGAATAAATCATTTTCTTTGAAATGGATATGAACTCCCTCTAAATATGAAAAAGATTGAATTAGGATACCTGATCATATCAAGTTTTATTATTACATTTATATTGCAAAAAATTGCATTTTGTAGATAAGATCCAAAAGTGAATGTGGGACCACGTGATGACTTCATCAAGAAGTCATTACATGCGTTGACATTTTTTATTCAAGTACTATTTCTATGGTGTGCAATTGGAGAACTAGCATAAGTTTTTTAAAACTCAATCATATATTTTATATTTAAAGAATCTTGATGAAAAATATAAAAAAAATGAGTTGCACCAATTATCCAAAATTTACTTATAAACATGACAAAGAAGTTTACTAAATTTGAATTTTCTGGGTGCACCTCAAATGTAAACACGTATTGTAACGTATGCAATTTCTATCTATAAAATCAATAAAAGTTAATTTGAAAAAAGTTCAAATTTATATATTCTCCACCAAATCCTATATAATTATTGCAACATTTAATTTTCAAGTAATTAAGACTTTATGGTTATACTGATCTGTATAATATAGTTTTATAGAATAATAAACTAAATGCCTAATACATGCCAATCAAAATTTTTCTAAAACTATATACAAAAAAATGAACCAAGTTATACTTTTTGATACTTTTTTAGACAATGGGAGTAGATTTCTTAAATTGGCATATGTTTTGACCATTTTCTTTTGGATTTGGAGAATCTGGATTAGAGATGATCACTTTTAATTTTTAAAAAAGGAACTTTTAATTCATTACATGGAAAAAAAAGCTATCCTATAAGTCAACTCCCAGCTCTGTACCTACTTTTTCTTTAAATCCCTTCTCATCCTCTTCATTTCTCCCAATACAATCGCCTTGTATGTACACAATTCTCTTGTATCCCACTTGGATCCCCAATTCTTCTCCAAGATAAGAAAACAGGAAAAAAAAAAGAAAAAAGAAAAAAAGAAAAATGGAAATGGCATTTTTAGATCATGAATCATACATCTATCATTTCAGTCATCCTCATCCTCTAGACCTAGATAATCTCCAAAACCAAGAACAAAACCCTAACACCAACCCACGAAATCCCCCACCATTATGTTCATGCTGCAAAACGAAGCCATTTGGAATTATGTATCCATGCTATCAGTGCAACTATCACCTCCACTTACGATGCACCAAATTCCCACAAAAAATTTCACACCCCTCCCACCCTATTCATTCTCTCACTATCCTCCCCATCTCCACCTACCGCGACAGCATATTCAATTGCGATGCCTGCAACCGTCATGGGAACGGCTTTTGTTATCACTGTTCTCGATGTGAATTTGACCTTCATGTTGTTTGTTCTTGCAGGCCTCTGTCTGTCTTTCACCAATCTCATCTTCACCCTCTTGGTCTCATCTTCTGCGATCCCTATGAGACGAAAGGATTCTTATGTGATATGTGTAAGACAAGTGAATCAAACCAATGGCTTTATCATTGCGGGGCCTGTGAATTTGATGCTCATATGTCTTGTGTCCTGAACACTTTACCGCCATTACCTCCACCCCCATCACCTCAACAGATGGCGCAACCACAACCACTGCAACAACGTTCCATTGGCGGTGACCGCAGTGAAAGTAGTGGTGTTGGGCAGTCATACAGTTGGAATGATCAGGATACATCTACAACTGATCAAGATTTTTAAATTTTTTTGTGAAAGATTTGCTGTTAAATTTTCCTGTTTTGTTTCTTTCTTTTTGGTGAGTAGAATAGATAATATTAAGAGAATTTCACCTTTTTGTGTCTTTTTGGAGACGATGGGAGTCATTTATAAGTAATGGAAATCGAAATATTGAAAAAGAAAATCATTTTCTCTTAAAATGGATAAATGGTTAAGCAGTCTTCCTAGATATAAAAAATAGAAGTGCGTATAATTGTCAATTTCTTGATCATGTATCGAGTGTTATTGCTGCATTTACATTGTAAAAGATCCATTTGCAGATGGAACTCAAAAAATTTTGTGGGACTACTTGATGATCGAGTTCACCGAAATGGAATCCATTATATGCATTACATTTGTCATTCACGATGGTGCTGTGTATTGTACTGGACACGAATTTTGTCTATACACTCTATATAAAAGATAACTAAAATTTGATTATATGGTTCTGCATTTGCCAATGATCAATGTAATCATACATTAAAATGGATTCAATATCTCTCTATAAAACTGATACAGGTTATGGTAATTTCTTTTCAAGTTTTTTTTTTGATCAGCAAAATAAAAATATTATTGAACTCAACCAAAGAATACAACATAATGTCCAAGATATTTGGAACATACAGCACAACCGTGAACTAACAAAACATCAACTCCACCAAATCTATTTTTTTTCAAGTTTTTATATTTTCGCCATCCCAAATAATTATTGTAATTTTTTTAACTGTTACAAAGAGGCCACTGCCTATAACTCACACACTCATGCACACACTCATTACAACCGTAGCCGGTAACAAAGAGCAAATCTGGAAATTTAATACATTTTGATTTTCAAATAACTTAGATTCCATAATAGCCATTGTCGCATATAGTTTTACTTATAAAAAGGGATAAAAAGTTGACAATGATGAAAGTTTTTTGAATTTATGGCTTTATCTTCAGAAATCACAAGATTCTAATTTGGAAGGGCAGAAGATAGGGACACAAATTAAGGCGAAAAAGTGAAAATTTTTGGAGGACATTACAAATGGGGAAAAAAAGGAAGAATATAAAGAACACTGAGTGGGAAGAATGGTGATAAAAAAGTAGCAAACAACTTGTTATCTGCGGGTGATTTTGTAAGGAGGAACAAACAGATTTTGGAGACGATTGAGCTCGGACAAGCATAGGGTATTTTTAACAAGGACATCGAGCAAGAAGCTGAGGTAAGTAAAGTCCTGGAATGGATGAAATCTGAGAAGATTGAAGGAGGAAAAATGATTGTATGCTCATGGAATATAAGGGAGGTTAGTGGTAGAAGAAAACGGGTTAAAATAAAAAGGTTTATAGGAAAATATGGGATTGAATGCTTATGTATACCGGAGACTAAGATCAAAATGATTAGTAATAGAAGGATAGCAGCTTGGTGGCCGAATGATAACTGGGAGTTTGTGGAGGCAGAACCTTATGGTTTATCTGGTGGTTTGGTATGTGTATGAGATAGTAGTGCCTTCGTAGTGGATAGAAAGGAAGTTACGAGAAGATGGGTTGCTTTGAGGGGAAACCATTGCAAATCAAACAAGGAAATCATGGTTGTAAATGTTTATTCATCATCAAGATTCAATGAGAAAAAAGAATTGTGGAGGGAGCTATCGATATTGCTCGGATTAGATCAGGGATTGGTGTGTGTGGCAGGAGACTTCAACACAGTAAGGGCAAAGGAGGAAAGGAAAGGATGCAGTTTTAACCAGAGGGAAAGTATTATTCAATGATTATGTAGCAGAGAATTGTTTGGTAGATTTGCCGTTGGTGGGAAAATGTTTTACATGGTATGGGCCACACAATAAAAGAAGTAGAATTGATCGAATGTTAGTGAGTTTGGACTGGTTTGAGGCTTTTCAATATCAGGGGCTGATTTTTTTACCGAAAATGTCGTCAGATCATTGCCCGATTGTTCTAGCAAAAGATAGTTGAAAGTATGTTAAATTTGGAGGGTCTGTTCAGATCTCGAAAAGGTAAGGCAACTTGGTTAATTATTAAAGCTTTTTCTTTGTGGCATATATGGGAGGCTCAGAATAAGAGGGTGTTTAGTAAGGAAGTGATATGCTGGAGATCATCAGCGCAATGAATAAAATTTAGACTTTATTCGTGGTGCGCAGAAAACTACAAAGACATTAACATAAACAAGCACATATGGGTAGAGGAACCTTGGCTTTGTCTGCAATTGTAGACATAGGGGTTATGCCTTATGAATGCTGAAAAGGTGCGGTGCACATTAAGAACCATGTCTACGTCTGCATATAGCAAGCTGGTATGAGGTTTCGTAGCCATCAGAGTACTGACGTGGGTTGAGCAAGATGTTTTTTAAATTTCCCATAAAGTTCTGTTGCTTTGCATTTGCAGGCCTGGTGGATGTTAAGCCTGCTATGGTATCTTCAGTTAATTTATCTTTGTTAATTTAGATTGTGGAATTGTGGAATCATTGCTAGGGGTGATAGCTTGGGTTTTTTGATAGCCTAGGTTTTGTGATAGTTGCTGTTTAGTTTTGTTGTTTTGGCCCAAATCTTTTGGTCCTTTTGTTATGTACCTTTTGGATGGTTCAATAAAACTATTTATGCTTTTGCCGATTAAAAAAAAAACCCTACAAAAGTGTATCACTGTGCTTCTGGAATTGGAAGGATGCCTCTAAGTAATTTGGGCTTAGCTTCAGGATTTAGAAACTTATCTGGGAAAGCTTTGCTATAGTTATAATTACTGTTATTAATTCTCTATTGGGGGTGAGGTGAGTAAAGTTATTCTATCTTGAAAAGATAAGAGTCTAAGATACTATCACTCACTCATGACATGTTAATAACATATACCATCTGTTCAAGTGAAAGTAACTTTTTATCAATTAACCATTAGCAACATATAGTCTCTGTCATTTTATATCGATTGTGGAGATACTTGGACATGGTGAATATTCTTTCTGAAAGCTCCTTTATCAGAATGAGATATATGAGCTAATAGTCTAAATAATCAGCAGTTGATGGACTATTGTCATCATCCTTTTGTGTGCAAGACTGGAAAGCTTAAAGGAAGGCTTTATGTAACTCTCAGCTCATAGTTTTAAGTGAAATACCGCTGGTTTATGATATATACTAGCTATGTATGTGCACGTGCTTCTTTCACATATATTTAAGATTATTTTGTCGAAGAGAATGCAAGTTTATGCAATTTTTCTTGAAGAAAAATACATTTTCGCATGCGTTTTTCTTATTAAAGATGGGAATTTTCATAATCATAAGCTACATGCCATAAGATTTTCATGAAAACCTGTTACGAGAAGTTGAGGAGCCCATGTAAGTCAACAACCTAATGGATTATATGTCTATAAATTAGCATATAGATCGATCAGTAATAAATAATTTGAAATTTTAATGTTAACAGTTATATACATAAACACAGCCACACACAACACTGGGGGAAATTGGGCAAAATGGAAGAAATACAATTAGCGCAGAATTTAGGGAAGAAATCATAATCATGATCATGATTATCATCATAATCACCATAATCATCATCACAAACATGGGAAGAAGAAGAAGAGAGAGTAGTACCTGGTGAAGAAGAAGCTGAGAGAGAGAGAGCAGTGAAGAAGAAGAAAAATGATGTTGATGGTGGTGGTGGAACTGCGGTTTTCAGCAGTGGTGGAATTGCAATGGTGGCAGTGGTGGAATCGCTGTGGTGGTGGTGTGGTGGAATCGATGGGAAGAAATTGGTGGGACGAAAGAGGGGAAAGCGATGACAGGGGAAGAACAAAGCTACGTTAGAAGAAGAAGAGATGGGAGGAGAAATAAAACTAGGAATTTAAGTTTATCAAGTTAAAATCGACCGCTAAGTATACAATACCAACGGCTAGCCGTCACTTTTAAGAAGTATTAAATATTTTGTTATTTAATAGCAAAAATTGAAAGAATACTTTATCCGTAAAAGATTAAAAGTTATGGTTGGTTAGAACAATTGGATTTTGTAATGGAGAGAAGTGAAAAGTGTTTTAATATTAATGAAATTATTTTACTTCCCCCGAAATCAATATCGACAGCTAGCCGTTGAGTTTAAGAAGCAAACCATCAATATTATCGTGTCAAGACTGTTAATTTATTAAATGACTTTAATTTTTTTTTAATTAATTTCATAAATATAAAAAAGAATTTCCAAGTTACGCCAATTTTTCCGCATCTTATCTCGACAGCTTAATTCTTACAATCATTGGCTTGCCATCGCAATTGAATACATAAATATAAAAAAAACAAGAAATTTTTTTAACAACTTTGTACTTAATATCGACGGCCTGTCATCGATAATAATAATGCATGCCAAATCTTATCTATCTGCGCCGGTTAGGAAATTTAATATCAATGGCTTTGCCGATTTAATATGGGGCTGTAATTGTATAACAGGGTTACTTGTGGCGCTATTTTCTTTATTTAGTGACGATTCTGTAGTTGTTTTAGTTCAAATCTTTTGCACAATAACTCCTTGTAATCTTGGTGAGCTTTATTAAAGTTTATTATTTTGCCAAAAAAAGAAAGGAAAAAAAAGAGAAAAATGAAACTCATGATTTAAGCTTAAAATAGATCTCGTAAAAGAGGACAGGAGTTGAGAGAGCGATGAAATTGGTACATGATGGTGGGTGATGGGTGGTGGTGACGAGAGAGCTACAAGGAGGGGAGGAGATGTGTGTGTGTGAGAGAGAGAGATGTGAAATTGGAGAATTGGCGAACCCTTAATTTGATCGAACTAATTTCAACAAACAAATTTGTCGGTCGGGAATAAATAATTTAATTTTTTTTTTGTCTTATTTCCAATATAATTAGATGGAAATAAGGCTTTTCGTGGATCCCAAATTTTAAGTCCTTAGAGAAATTTGTAAATCTCTCAAAAAGAGAATACTAGTCCAAGATCGAGGAAAAAATATTAGAAGATATGAAATTACAAAAAGGAAAGGATCGAAAAGGCACTCGAGTAAAACTAATTAACACAATTCTGCAAAAGAAAAAGTTAAACTTCACGAAATATTCAAAACGTTTTCTCTAAAAATGGATAAGAACTCTTTTTTGGATTTTGAAAAAACTTAATTGGGTATAATTGTCACTCTCTTGATCATATATTTATTGTTGCATTTCTATTGTTAAAAGTTGCTTTTGTAGATAAAGACTCAAAAAAGGGTATAGGACCGTCACTTGATGACTTCACGAAAATGAAATCCGTACACGCGTTGAATTTTTTTTATCACTATTGTCTGTGGGTTAAACGGACCCAAAATTTACTTATAAACTCGATGAAAGAGTTGACTGAAATGTGAAAATGTAAACGTGTAGTGTAACAGATGACATATCTATCTATAAATTTGAAAATAATTGATTTGAGAAAAATTCAAATTTACATATTCTTGTGATCCTAAATAATTATTGTGAATCAATTACATGTCAAAGAATTTAGATATCTCGTTTATATCAATATATCTAATATAGTTTTATGAAACAATAACATAAATGCTTAATATACTTACGTGCAAAAAAATGACTAAATTATACTTTTTGATACATTTATTTTAAGAATTTTTTAGACCGACACACCACTTTCTTTTAGATTTTGAGAATCTGGATTAGAGATAATCACTACTTCAGAAATAAAAACTTTTAATTCAATACATGCAGGAAAAAGGTCATCTTATAAGTCAACTGGCCAGCTCTAGCTCTACCTACTATTCCTTTAAATACCACCCCATTCTCTTCTTTTCTCCCAACACAATCTTCTTGTATCTACCAAATCCTCTTGTATCCATCTTGATCCTCAATTCTTCTCTAAGAAAAAAAAATCAGAAAAAAGAGATGGGGATGGTAGATCATGAACCCTACATCTATCATTTCAGCCATCCTCATGGCCTAGACCTAAACACTCCACAAAACCAAGAGCAAAACCTTAACACCAACCCACAAAACCCACCACTATTATGTTCATGCTGCAAAACTAAGCTGTTTGGACTCATGTACTCATGCCACCGGTGTAACTATCACCTCCACTTACGGTGCACAAAATTCCCACAAAAAATTTCACACCCCTCCCATCCCATTCATCCTCTCACTCTTCTCCCTCTCTCCACCTACCGCGATGGTGTATTCAACTGCGACGCTTGCAACCTTCGTGGGAATGGCTTTTGCTATCATTGTTCCCAATGTGAATTTGACCTCCATGTTGTTTGTTCTTGTAGGCCTCTGTCTATCATTCACCCAGCTCACCTTCATCCTCTTGCTCTCACCTTCCGTAATCCGTACGAAGCAAAAGGCTTCTTCTGTGATCTCTGTAAGATGGTCTCATCAAACCAATGGTTCTATCATTGTGGGGACTGCGAATTTGATGCTCATATGTATTGTGCCGTGAGTACTTTATCACCATCAGCACCACCTCAACCGGTGGAGCAACCACAACCACCGCAACCACATCTTCTGCAACAACGCATCATTGGCAGTGACCGCGGTGAAAATAGTGGTGTTGGGCCGTCATACACTTGGAATGACCAACATACAACTGCAACAAATCAAGATTATTAAATAATCTAGTGAAAGGTTTTCTACTTGAACTTTTTTTTCTTGTTTTCCGGTGACTATGAAAATATATAATATCAAGAGAAATCCATCTTATTTGTAGTATCTTGTCAGGTTGATCTAAATCAATCGGAGCGTATGAGTTTATGGAAAGTGGCAACTTCAAAACTATTGATATTACCATCTACTTCAATGCTATATATTTTATGAATATTATGAGGTTGTGTGTTAACTCAAATGAGAGGAGCGGTCGGACATGGATAATGAGAACTGAGAGAGAATTGGATTAATAGTAACAGAGGTTTTGCCGATAAAAACAAAAAGGATGTCATGTTAAAAGTAAATGAAAAAGCTCTAAATTATAGGAAAATAGTAAGAAAGTAATATTAAAGGGAGAGAGAGAAATTTTGGGCAGCTTTAGTGATATTTTACGCATTCATGAGAAATATTATTCCAAACTATCTTTAGAAAAATCAATTTTAAATATGTTATTGCGGAATATATAGCAGGCATTTTAATATTTATATAACGTATTTATATCTCGAAGGAATGTTGCATCGTATTTTTCCTATTTGCACTGTGGTGAAATTTTTTCATTTAGTTCAACTGTATAAATTCAATTAAAAGTTGAATGAGATTTGAATTTGGTGGCACCCTAATTTGTCGATCACCAACTTAATTGTGTGTTTATTTTTTAATTATTCTCTTCAATAATGACAAGAAAATAATAAATAAATAAAAAGTTCACAATTTAAGGTTTTTGAATTTGTGCCTCATCTTTCTGGGGCAAGCGAATTTGATGCTCATGTGTTTTGTCATGAATACCATATCGCCATCAGTTAAGTCCACCAGATTTGGTGGCACAACCACAACAATCACAGCCACAACCACCACAACTATAATCACCACAACCGTATCAATTGAAGGTGTGGTCATTGAAAGATATCACAAACGAATCTTTGAGTCCTTAATTGTAATCTCATGGAAGGAGAAACGAATATCGGTAGAAACTCTCGAAAAGAGAGAACTCCAAGATCATGGAAACAATTCTTGCAAAATTTGAGACGAGAATGAAATTTAAAAACAAAAAATGGAACTTATGATAAAAACTCCAATAATAAAAATAAATAAATAAAACCATGTAAAAGAGGAGATGTGAGCGAGCCATGAATTGGTGGGTGATGGGTGGTGGTGTAGAGAGCGACAAAGAGGAGAGGAGATTGGGTTCTACTGTCACAAATTTGGGATATATTAAACGTTATTTTTGTCGGAAATAATTATGAATGATTGTTTTGTAAATAATAGAAATTAACATAAATTAATTGTTATTTTTCTGACAGAATATTTTGCCGAAAATAAAAGTTTTCCGACTGGTAATGTTTTTTGCAGAGGCAGGCATTTTTGTTACGGTCAGAAACACCTAATTGCGATGAAATTTTGTTGGGGAAGCCTTACTCTGACATAATTATTTTGACAAAATAATTGCATAGAAAATGTAATATGATCCCAAGCTTTATTTCCGATAGAATTAATTGATAGAAAATATAGTATGATCCCAAGCTTTAAATCCTAATGAAAATCTCTTAAAAGGAGAAACATATATCAGTGGATGAAGAACTCCCAAAAAGAAAAGATATTACTACTCCAAGATTGGGAAAACAAATCTTGCAAGATATGAGAATAGAACCAAATTAAAAGCAAATAAAGGAAAAAGAAAAAATCTCATGCGTAAAACTAAAAAAAGCAATCCTGCAAGAGAAAAAGTCAAACTTCTCAAAAAGGAATATTTATTAAGTAGTCAAAGCACACAGTATTGAAAATGACTAAAATCATTTTCATTCAAAATGGATAAATCTTTCTCAATAAAAAAAAATTGAATTGGGTATAATCACCACTATCTTGAACATATACCAAGATTTATTCTTGCATGTATATCACAAAGGGCAGCATTTGTAGATAAGACTCAAAAAGTATGTTAGGCCGCTTGATGACTTCACCAAAATTTAATCCATACACGCGCTGACATTTGTTAATACTATTGTATCAACACAATCAACTACTAGAATCTGCCAAAATTGTGACAGAATGAACATCGCATAGTAGTCCATCACAAATAAATTATTTTGTGATGAATAATCTGTCAAAAACATTGTCACATAGATTTTTTGCGACGGATCCATCCGTCACAAATCATTAACGACAATCTACTCACTACAAGCAGTACACGACATGTGCATTATGACTTCTTTGTCCAAATTTAATTTAAATTAATTTTCATGATATTTACTATATAATGGTATGAAAAATTTCAACGCCGTTTTAAAAACATGAAAATGACAAAAGATTGAGTCTTTTTCTCTGAAAACTGGCTGGCCGTTGCCTGAAGCCATTAACAACGAAATTCAAGATACTTTTTGTGACAGAATATATGTCCGTCATAAAAAAATCGTCACAGTATCCCAAATTCTAGTTGTGATTTCCTCTTGTATTCCTTGTCTTGTATTCCTGTTGACCCTCAATCTTCTCCTGGAAAAGAAAGAAGAAAAAAAGAGATGGGGATGCTAGATCATAAACAGATCTACCATTTCAGCCATCCTCATCCCCTAGACCTAAGCAATCCCAAGACAGACAACAAAACCTTAACACCAATCCCCAACAAAACACCTCATCATTATGTTAATTCAAAACGAAGCCATTCGGGATAATGTGCTCAAGCTACCAGTGCAACTATCCCCTCCACTTAAGTGCATAAAATTCTCACAAAAAATATCACACCCATCCCACCCCATTCATCCTTTTACTCTCCTTCCCATCTCCACCTACCACGACGCTTATTTCATCTATGACTCGTGCAACCGTCTCGGAATGGCTTCTGCTATCATTGTTCACAATGTGAATTAATTTAATTGATCATGATTAAAAAATAATTATAATTACAAATTTTCTTCTTGAACTTGTTTAATTTAGTTTTTCCCTTTTTTTTGAAGGAAAAATAGATAATATTAAGAGAACTTCACCTTTCTCGTAGTATCTGGTCCGGTTTGATCCAAATTACTCTAGGCATATGAGTTCGTGAAGAGTGGCAACTTCAAAAACTATTCATATTAATTTAGAACTCCAAGATCCGGGAAACAATTCTTGCAAAAATTGATAAGAGAACCAAATCTAAAAAAAAAGAAGAAGAAGAAGAAACTCAACATTAAAACTCAAAAGCTCCCGTAAAAGAAAACAAATGAAATTGAACGAAAACAAATAGTTTTCTCTTAAACTGAATAGGAATTCTTTCTATATATGACAGAATTGAAGTGGTTATAATTGTCATTTTCTTCACCATGTAACAAGTTTTTATTGTTTCAAATGAGCTCGCTTTACCTCACTCCTAACATACTCAAATAACTAAAGTCAAATCCCTCTTAATTACTTTTGCTCTTTATTTCATCTCCGAGAAAAAAAAATCAGAAAGAAAGAAACGAGGAAAATAGTTCATGCATGAACTTTACATCCAAGAGTACAGCCATTCTCATCCTCTAGAGCTAAGCAATAAAACCTTAACACCACCTCAACTGGTGGCCCAACCGCACATCCACAACCATTGCAACATTAGAATCAATTGCAGGGTGTGGTAGCAGGAAGACCTGGTAAAGGAGCTGGGCGGATGCCGAGTTCCTGGACTGCAGGTATTGGAAAATAACAAAGCAATGGAAGAATCAATTGGCAAAATGGTTAAGTCAACTTTTGGTGTCAGTAAAAGTAGTTTGATAACAATTTAGTGCCTGAATTGAAAATTTTAATAAATCGATACCCAAACTAAAAAACATAACATTTGATTGAATTTTAGGGTTTTCAAATTTTGTATATAAAATAATTCTAGTTAAGGTACTAAATTGTTAGTTTTTTCAGGTATCAATTTGTTACTTCGAATACATGAATACATGTACATATACCAAAATTAAGTTAGAAAATCTTAAAAAGTTGGACAGAACCCTAACATTTAACAAAATATTAATTGTTATTGGTTTGTGTATCAATTTGTGTGGTTTTTCACTTCACATATCAAATTGTTACTGAGGTAAGTACTTCTACAGTCACCAAAAGTCAAATTATCCCATGGGCAAAAGCAATCACAAACCAGGAACAAAACAACAATCAAACATGCACAACACATAATTTACCACGGAAAACCTCCTCTGTAAATCAGTAAAGAAAAAACAAGCATAGGCTACGAACAAATTCAAGAGATAAGAAGGCTTCATATCTGAACCTATCAGATTAATCAAATCTCTGATCTATATTAACTTAGCACTACTGGTTTTTAGGCATCATAAATCTCAATATCAACTATCAATGCTATTTTAAAAAACAACTATTAAGAATTATTTGAATTATTTTCAGCTTCTATAGCACCAGCAATACAAACTTGTCATTTTTTCTATTTCCTATGCAATCAATTTTATCTCCTGTAAGGGAGTATTGTCCATTTCCACTCTACGTCTCAAAGAATTGAACTTCATTTTGCTCATTTTATCTTTTCTTATTTATGTATAGTCAATTAAGCAATTGCAGGTGGAAGGGTCCGCTGCTATGTCTGACTTCAGATGAAATAAAGGTGCTGCTGAGCTCTCTAACCTCACTTTTAAATTTTTGGTCTCGTGGAATGGTGCTAATCTGGTTGTGGAGTCTTTGGGAGATTTCATTTTCGGCTTGGAGGCATGCTTATATGGTGTTGTTTTGTCACTTCAATGTAGAGTTGGTATTTAAGGTCTGGTTTTCATTTTCGAAGGCTCCCAGCTGTCTATAATCTGGGTGTTGGTCCTGTTTTGGTTTTTCTTTTATGTGTTCGGTTTTTTCTTTGGTGTTTCTGTTGGTAAGTTTCTTTGTGGGTTTGTTGGTTTTCCAATCTATTTGGAAAGCAGGTTTTTATTTGGGTTTCTAATGGATTTTCTTTTTTCACTGATCAAAAAAACATTAAGCAATTGCATTAAATCCTAATACTACTCCAACGTTCACCCACAAGGTATTGTCCATTTCCACTCCAAGTGTCTAATAGTTGAACTTTGAATTGATGTTATCTTTTTTCTTTTTGACAATTACATTGAATCATAATACTACCCAACTCTCACCACCTCATGAGGTTTGATACTCAGACCTAAAATCGAGCTGGGATGCTCTTACTGCTTCTGCTAACATACAATCTCTCATTTAATCCTTTTAGTATACAGATATGTTTGTTTTTAAGAAATAAATTTATTTTTCATACTTTTGGTACAAGCAGATAATCATGATCTAGTTGAATTGCATAACCTTTGTTTTGTCTTTGTCTATGGACAAGATGTTCCAATGATTATTATCATATCTAAAATTGATTTGTGCTTGAAACATCTTGCATCGTCCTATTTTACTTTTAGAAGACAACTTTAATTCATCTGTTGATTACTAAATGTTACAGTGTCTCTTTTTGTACCTGAATTATTCTATTATCTAAATATCTTTTGCAAGGGGATTTGGAGTACATGTGTTGTGTTTGAATATGTTTGCATGTGTTTGTTGAAATCATGCTTCTCTTTCTTTCAGTTACATACATTTGTATAACAACATAAAACCCAAAAATAGGAGGTTTCCCTAATATGAAAAAGAAAATTATTATTAAACATATAGTGACAGCTGATAGGTCGCAAGAAACTTCTGGTGATGGGTAAAAACAAATGCAACGCAACCTAATAATGTTATTGACGGTAACAAATAATCTCTGACCAAATTTGCAACAATAACCAGTCGTCGACTTCATTGGTATTAAAGAAATTTGTGATGCAAGAAGAAGGTGCTGTCACAAAAGTTAGCGACATATATTATTTAGCGACGGAGTGGTTGTACAAATGTTCGTGACATGACGCTAATTGACTGTGTGACGACCCCACAATCCCATACCGGACTAGGGCATCATCATAAGG
>CM025784.1:40124593-40193637 GCA_014636745.2 Centella asiatica | reverse complement strand
CCTTATGATGATGCCCTAGTCCGGTATGGGATTGTGGGGTCGTCACAAATACTCAGTACACTACTAGAATATGACAAAATTGTGATGGATGAAATTATCGTAAAGGAGGTAATCTGTCACAAATAAATTATTTTGTGACAGGATTATTCGTCACAAGCGTCGTTGCATAGTCCTTGTCATAATTATTAGATCTATCACAAATGTGGAACTCCATTGCAAAAAAGTTTTTGTAATGAATATTTCGTGACAAATCCGTCTGTTACAAATTATTAGAGACAATCTGCCCACCACAAGCAACCCATGGTACATGCATTGTGACATTCTCTAGGCGAAATTTTAATAAAAATCATGATATTTACAATATATAATAATAGCACTAAAAAATCAATGTTGTCATATAAAACATGAATATGACAAAAAATTGAATTTTCTTATTACAATTCCCTGGTCGACGATGAAAGTCATTAACAACTAGGTTTAAGATACTCTTTTGGACGGACTTGATTTCCATCACAAAAAAGTCCGTGAGAGTATCCCCTGATTTTCTATTAGTGGTAGATCTAACCACTTTTTACCACTATCATCCATATAAAAACTCATCAATTTATATAGATATAGATATAGATATATATAATGGAAAAATTCTCCAATTTGATGAACTTATAATTGAAATTTTCCAAACAACAGATAAGAAGCTAGCACATACTCCCTCCGTTCCAAAAAAGAGCAACATTTAAACTTTTGATAACTTTTAATTTTGTATATTTGACTAAGAATTACATAAATAAATAATAAAATTTTCTCATAAAATTTAATTACTAATATCCAATTAAAGATTATATAAGAAGATTGTAATGACAAATTTTGAAAAAAAAAACATTATAATGAAAAATTAAGAAAATATTACTTCTTCTTTTTTATAAAATTTATTCTCAAATGTAATTTTTTTAGAACGGAGGGAGTAATATTTTAACAAGACAAAAGTTACCTTCTGGCGTTTCTCCAACGTCGTCTTTCCGAATAGCGCTCATTTCTGTATAGGGTTTATTTATGTACCCGGCGGCAGTCTGTGGTTAGGGATAGGGTTTTAACGAGGAAATGAGACGGCGATGGTACAAATAGGGTTAGAAACCGTTTATTTATATGGGAAACTAGGTCCCTCTTCCTCCTATACTTGGATCATCACCGTACACGTGTCCTTGATAGAGATCAGCTTCTTGTAAGGGAAACCTAGTGAATTATATATCCAGACCACAAAATTAATTGTTTTAGGTGAAAGTATATATTAGTAGATAAATAAATAAAATTAACACATTAAATAATTACCCCAACTCCGTTTGCAACTTTATGCTATTGCACAATTATCTTGAGAAAATGTTGATTTTGGTTAAATTATTTGTATTGTCCGTAGCAATTAAATGAGAGACTGGTAACAAAAAAAAAAAAAGACAAGTTAAATGACAAACTGTGAATTAATTTAATAGCATATACATAGAAGTAGAGGGGTCATAAATTTTAACTTTGAATAATTTGGAAAAGAATAACTTTTTGAAATATTACAACTACATCAAAAAGGAAATGTTTACAAAGAGGACATCGAGAAGGAAAATGGTACAAAACATAGATTAGAAGAGGGGAGTATATAACAAGAACGAGATTCGACTCGTTTAAAACTCGTTTGACTAAACTTGCAAAAATAAATGATCTGATCTTAAACATGGTATTTTTCATTCATAAAAAATTTCAGGTTTAGCTTAACTCGGATCGAATTAAAAAACTTGAGTAAGTTCGACTAATTTACATTGTTCGACTCACATCAACTCGTTCAAATAGTTAAACGAGCCGATCGTAGACATGATTTTTAGTTCATAAACGATTTCAGGCTCGGTTTGACTTAACTCGTTTTTAACATATTCGATTAAGTTTGACGCACTCAACTCGACTCATTTACAACATTATAATATAAATAAATATTATAACTAAAATTGTCACATTCTATTTAAATAGGAATTTTGTTTTGCTATCTCTTGAAAATTGTACCTTAATTAGTTATATTTGGATGTTTACCGATTATTTATCAATAGTGTCACCAGAAAGTACAAAAGTGTTGGATTACAAATAAGCCGCATCATCTCGCAATAATCGCAGACGCTCCAAAGAAACTATACTTACCTAAAATTTTCACTAACCGATTGCCCAAAAACCATCCGAAAAATCTGCAGCAGGAAACTAGGACTGATTGTAAGTTAGTAAAATAGCTTGGGGGCATCATGTACATAGCCATATGGACTCTCCAAGAACTTCGACTTGATTACTAAGCTGCTGCAATGAGGGAGCCATATACTTGCTGTAGGATACTCAAACTCTCTGATAGAGGAGATCAGTAAACCCATGCCTCAACAATACCAGAAACACAATGATACAGTACTAAGGAAGCAAGCACAACACAAATCAGAGACAAACTTCTTGTTACAGATCAGAAGCCACACATTTTATATTGCATCTGTGACTCTAAGACTGCTGCACATACTCCCACACCCATTTGTCCATATACATATACATATGTAATCAATACACACACACACACACTCTTTGCTATTTCCTGTATGCTCTATACTAAAACGGTTGTCACATGCACTCCTCCCGTCCCCCTTCCCCACCCTCTCTGTCACAGAAGCTATTGTAGACATGATTGGAATCATTTAGAAGAAAAGTAAGTAATGATAAAAAGTATGGATTATTAGTGATTAATCAAATCTCTCGTGTATATTAACTTTTTTATCAGCGAAAAAGGAAATTTTATTAAAGAAAACTCATTTGATGTCCACAAGAATCGGAGAGTAGCAAAACCAAAGCTTTACAACAAAATCCACCAGAAAACATGCCAAAGCATGAAGTTAAAACTCTATAATACTGCCTCTGATATAGCAAATCTCAATAGCCATGCCAAAACAAAGCTATGCACTTACAATTTTTAAAATGACAAACTTCTACAAAATAGAAATTGCCAATAGAGCACCAGCCAACGAACCAGACCTTGATATTCTGCAGTGCTCATATGCAGACCTCTAAAGAAGCCATCGGTGCCGTTACAATCTGAAATCCAACTGCACAAATTGATGACAATTCTGTATATCTTGATCCTACTAAAACCAGCACAATCCACCATTCTGGATCTTTGAACAAACTGCTATGCCCCTTAAAATTCAAAAGGCTTGCATGCAGATCTGTTGCACATAGCTAACCGATTAAACCCAAACAACAACCTATATGACATCCTCCCCTTATGATCAGAGTGTCACAAAACCTGAAGAATATAGAACTCCAGTTAAGTGGTTATTGTAGTCATTAACTTGCCTATTTCTCTAACTTAATTGATCAACATTTGTACCCAAAATTCCTAATTCTTGTCCAATTTCAGCTGCCCATTTAATTTTCTTATTCCACCTTTCAATATCAATACTATTTTAAAAAATAACTATTAAGAATTATTTGAATTATTTTTGGCTTCTGTAGCCCTAGTAATATATATGAACCTATTGGTTTTTCTATTTATTACGAAATCAAATTAATCTCTTGTAAGGGAGTATTGTCCATTTCCACTCCAAATCTCCGAGGATGGAACTTCGTTTGCTCATTTTATCCTTTTAGTATACAGACATGTTTTTACAAATTAAAAATTATTTTTCTTATTTTTGGTACAGGCGGTTGAATCCGATAATGACAAAAGCCTGTGATGAATTCGTGATCCTGTTGAATTGCATATCCTTTGTTTGGTCTGTCTATATGGAAAAAATGTTTCAACGATTGTTATCATCATATCTAAAGTTAATTAGTGTTGGCAACATCTTGCGTCGTCATATTTTACTTTAAGAAGAAAACCTCGTCATATTTTATTTTCAGAAGAAAACTTTAACTCAATTATTGATTACTAAATGTTACGATGTCTGTCTTGGTCTTGAATTATTAGATTACATAGATATCTTTTGCAAGGGAATTTGGAGTACCTATGTTGTGTTTGAATGTCTGTGTTTGTTGAAATCATGCTTCTCTTTATTCAATTACATACATTTGTATAACAACATAAGACCCAATAATGGGGGTATCAAAAAGAAAAGAAAATTAAAATCAAACATAGCGACTGCGAATCCGTCACAAAAAGTTCTGGAGAAAGCTAAAAGCAAGTCGGCCTAATAATGTTGTTATTGTCGGTAACAAATTATTTCAGACCAATTTTTGCGACAATAACCAGTAACCAACTTCACTTGGTATTAAACAAAATCGTGACGCAAGTAGAAACTGCTGGCACAAAAAGTTAGCTACATCTATTAATTAGCGATGCTGGCCTGGAAGTTGATCGGCACAGACATGAAGTTTCTGACTAAAGTCGATTGCAAATATTCCGTTGCAAATAAACTAATCCATTGCAAGTAGCTGCTTGTGCAACAAGATTATCTGCGTCAGTCCTTTTGAGTAACATTGGTCACAGATTATCACTGTGAAACTGTCATATATAGAGAATCTGTCCCCGAGCAAATACTTCATCTTCAGTTTTCACTACTTTCATCGTTAATTTCAACCTTTAAATTTGTTTATGTTTGTTGTTATTTAGCATTGAAACTAAATAAAAGCAAATTTAGAAACAAAGATTATATTATATAACTAAGAGTTATAGCTGGAAGATATGTAATTTTTATTCACTGCATTGCTCTTTATATAGAGCTGATACATAACAACTTATCAAGATAGAATCTTAATATCACGCTACTAACAATATGCTAAACTGATTCCTAATATCAAGCAATAACAAACAGAAAAATATCTCTTAAAGACTTGGTCAATTGACCAATTATTCAACAACATTAGTTGACTTATTATTCAACTGTAATATAAGGCATATTTCAACACTCCTCCTTACCTTAGTAATTGCAAAGACCTAGTTTGTCTCTGAATACTTCAAAACTAGCTTTTAGAAGAGTCTTGGTCAATACATCTGCAGTTTGCTCCTCGCTCTTGCAGTGTATCAATTTAACTTCACCATTCTTTTGTTCTTCTCGCAAATGATAAAACTTGATATTGAAATGCTTAGTCTTGCCATGAAAAACAGGATCATTTGAAATATCAATTGCTGCTTGGTTACCAACATAAATCTGTGTTGGCTCATTTTGTTGCATGTGTAAATCTGCAAGTATCTTTCTAATCTAGCTTGCTTGGTTGACAGTAGCATTTGCTGCTACATATTCTACTTCCACCGTACTTTGTGCTATCACTTCTTGCTTCTTTGAGGACCAAATAAAAACTCCAGAACCAAAACTGAAACAAAAACCGGTCGTACTTTTCATATCATCCTCAGAGCCAGCTCAGTCACTATCAGAATAACCACAAAGGTTTAAATTTTGGCCAGAAAAATATTTAATGCCATAATTAGTTGTACCCTTGATATATCTTACGATTTGTTTGACAGCTTGAAAATGCACTTCACTTACGCAATGCATGAATCTTGAAAGCAAGCTTAGAGCAAACACTATATCTGGTCTAGTAGTCGTGAGATACATCAGGCAACCAATTAGACTTCTATATTGGTTTTCATCAACTTTTTTAGCTCCATCTTCTTTGCTAAATTTCTCCTTTTGATTCATTGGTGTGTTGTGCTTTTGCAATCTTCCATGTGAAATTTCTTGAGTATTTCCTTTGCATACTTCTTTTGATTAATGAAAACTCCATCTTTATCTTGTTTAATCTCCATTCCAAGAAAATAGGATATTAAGCCAAGGTTTGTCATCTCAAATGCTTTAAGCATGTCAGCTTTAAACACTTCTATCAGCGCTTCATTGTTTCCTGTTACAAGATGGTCATCGACATAAACAGAAACTATTATGAAGTTAGCATCTGAATGTTGTACATATAATGTAGCTTCACTTGGACTTTTAACAAATCCAAGGTTTTGAAGAAATTCATCTATCTTGTTGTACCAGGCTCTGGGGTCCTGTTTAAGACCATATAATGTCTTCTTCAACAAGTACACCTTCTCCTTTTGTCCCTTGACTTGGAATTCTTCAGGCTGCTCTACATAAATTTCCTCGTTAAGATCACCATTCAAAAAAGCAGATTTTACATCTAGTTGGTAGATCTTCCATCCCTTTTGTGTGGCCAAGGCAAGTAACATTCTAATTGTATCCAAGCAAGCTATTGGAGTAAAAGTTTCTGAAAAATCCACTCCAAACACCTGGCTATATCCTTTGACAACTAATCGTGCTTTGTATTTATTTACAGAACCATCTGCATTAAGTTTAGTTCTGTAAACCCATTTAACTTCAATGATCTTCCTATGTTGAGGTTTGTTCACCAGCTACCAAGTGTCATTCTTTTCAATCATTTTAAGTTCCTCTTTCATTACTTCAATCCACTTGTCATCTTTTTCAGCTTCTTTATACTCTGAAGGCTCAAAAATAGCAATATTGCTTCTTTCATAAACATCAGATAATGACCTTGCACCTCTAACCGGGATATCATCTATGTTGTCGTCAAAGTATTCTGAAATCTCTGGCAGCTTCTTTATGGATTCCTCCCAGTTCCATTATTTATTCTCCATGAACTTGACATCTCTGCTTACAAGAATTTTTTCATTTTGTGGTTGAAAAATTCTGTAAGCCTTGCAAGAGCTGCTATATCCAATAAAAACTCCTGGTTCAGCCTTTTTATCAAGTTTGTCCATTTTAACCTGTGGCACATAAGAAAACCAGAGACAACCAAACCAAACCAAACCAATCTTCAAATGGCGTCTGTTTCTGCAAAACTCTGGTTGGCAGCCTATTCAGCAAGAATACTGCGGTATTAGTTGCCTCTGCCCACAACTTCTTTGGCAACTCCTTCTCATATAACATACACATTCCCATCTCCATGATCGTTCGATTTTTTCTTTCGCTTATACCATTTTGTTGCGGAGTGTACGGTGCAGAAAGTTGGTGCTCAATACCATCTTTTTCACAAAACTTATTAAAAGTTTCATTTGAATATTCTGTTCCATTATCTGACCTTATTATTTGCAACTTGAAACCACTTTGATTTTCCACCCATGCTTTATATTTCCAGAATGTATTAGCAACCTCATATTTGAATTTAAGAAAATAAATCCAACAAAATCTGTTATAATCATCAATAAACGCAATATAGTATTTATTACCATTTAAAGATGATGTTCTGTAATTATAAGGTCCTCCAACATCAATGTGTACAAGTTGCAGTTTGTTTGTTGCTCGCCATGTTGCTTTAGGGAAAGGAGTTCTAACTTGCTTACCATATTGGCATGCCACACAATCAACTAGCTTGTATATTACATAACTAAGAGTTGTAGCTGGAAGATATATTATATAACTAAGAGTTGTAGCCGGAAGATATGTAATTTTTATTCACTGCATTGCTCTTTATATAGAGTTGATACATAACAACTTATCAAGATAGAATCCTAATATCAAGCTACTGACAATATGCTAAATTGATTCCTAATATCAAGCAATAACAAACAAAAAAATATCTCTTAAAGACTTAGTCAATTGACCAATTATTCAGTAATATTAGTTGACTTATTATTCAGCTGCAATCTAAGACATATTTCAACAATGTTGGACATCTTTTAAATCTCAACAATGGATCCATTTGTTTCGACTTAAATTTTAGAGAATCTAGATTCTTGTAATATACACTGTTAGAACCTAAAATCTCTAAAATTTAAGTTAAAACAAATAGGTCAATATATCCTAGAACCTGTCGCACAAATAAGGATCTGTTGAATTTTTGACAAGATCAAATACACATAATCACAAGAACAGCATGACAAGTACGAAAAATGAAGCACACCGAGATTAACCTGTGTATTATTGATACAGGCACTCACAAGTTTACAATTGTAATCTCATACAAAAAGTTGCAAATTCTCTCACAATCTTCCCACACATAATATAGTGCATATTTATATAGCAGCTACAATCCTTGAACAAGTAGGTATTGAATTCCTGCCTACAGGCATATAACATTGGACTTCAAACCAAAGCCAAAAAAAAAAAAAAAAAAAAAATATATATATATATATATATATATATATATATAATTTTACTTGCACACTTGACATTTGTCAAAATCTCTATATTTTTACTTTTTTGAACTCGACCAGCAAGTTACTTTTGTTCGTGAGATATTGTGCATCTCTTCTTGTAGAGAATCACCATTCAAATCTGAATACTGAAAATCATTTTTAAGATTCGGATGTAAATATGTGGTCGGATGTTTATTCTTCTCACTCTTTAAAAAGGTGTTTGACTTTAGGATTTAGACTTTATTTGTATGACTGATTGGTCACAATATAACAATTCAGCTACAATCACATTATTGTAGTCATAAATTAGTGTATACCTTACAAATTTTGGATTTCTAACAAGTGACTATCACAATTGTTATGTTCTTCTAACCGATACATTTGTGTTTTATTTTTTACTACTGATTTCTCTAATGTACGATTTAAGTCGATCATAAATAAGAGAAATTTAAATAGTGATATATAACAGAAGTAGCAAATTCCTATTTAACAAGTGGGAAGGTAATTAAATATGTTACTATGTGTACATGGATAATGAAATTAAGTATGGAGAACAAACATAAAAATAGTTATGGAATCATAGAGTACAAGTTCTCGAAGCAATGTTTAACTCTTTTTTATGGGGCGAAAGCTGGAGTAATATTAGTATGTAATGTATTTGTCTGTCAAAAAAAAATGTTTAGTATTTTCACGTGGTAGACAAATTTGACTGAATCATATTAAGGTAATTGTTTTTTGCTTGTAGTGTTTGTTTCTATCATCATGCCCTTCCTTTTCTCATCACATTGTAAACATGAGAAAATACTGGTTTATGTTAACGGATACAATTCACTTCGTGCGAAATTCAAATTTAGAGATACATTTCATTTCACAAAGAACAATTTGGAGATCGTATTTAGACTCTAAATATGGAGAATGATACAACTGGTACAGGAACATCTTATTTATTTACAATTATTTTGATAAAACAGGAAAGCGTTACTACTAATCGTATATCATATACATACATTCCCGTCCATATCAGTTTGAAGGATGCCCAGAAAATTCATACACTAAATTACATATGCTGATCTTTATCATATAACTAACTATAAACTATAGGACTCTATGTAACTGTATTATGACCCTGCCTTTGCAGTGCTGTTATTTTTTGCATGTAACAATTATTTTAGCAGAATTCCCAAGAGGTGGTGATGACTTGATGTGACAAGGACAAGAGAAGAATCCGAAAATAGAAATATGGAAGGTTATAACTCCGAACTGGCAGAAATTGAGGTGGGGGGCATAAAAGAGTAGGTAGACCATATGTTGGCAGAGTCATCGCTCACCAGAAATAGCTTTTGATCATCACAAATCATACTCAAATCAAGAACCTTACCGCCATCTTCTGATACAAGGCAGAAAGAACCTGGGACGTTTAATTGCTCCTTTGCTGTCTCGATAAGCTCCTGTATGCTGTCCGGAAGCCAAAGCACAACTCCTAATGTTCTCTCTTGTTTGTGATCACAAGGGTGAAAAGGGAAAATAGTACATTTTCTTTGCCTGTCTGCTGTAGGAAAATACATGCGCAGTGATTAGCGTATTCAGGTAAAATGAGGAAGGCTATAACATAAAATTTTGTTTTGGATTCATCTACTGCCAACCCTGA
Source organism: Centella asiatica (assembly GCA_014636745.2). NCBI lineage: Eukaryota > Viridiplantae > Streptophyta > Magnoliopsida > Apiales > Apiaceae > Centella > Centella asiatica. Next base: position 40,183,897 of record CM025784.1, on the reverse strand, counting down.
ATAGTTTGGGACGAAGGTGTTATCCCACTAAACTTTAATCTTGAAAAGGAAAGGAAGGATTGATGAACATTTTATAAAATAAAATACACACACATACACACAAATATAATGGGTAATACGGGCTGCAGCCCCTTTTTTTTTAATTTGTGCTGTAGTTGTGTCTTTTATCTTTTGCGAGGTTTTTGAAAAATCAAACCATATATGAATACAAATGACGAAAAAGAAAGGAGTATACAAATTCTTTTTAATTTTTTCTGATGTGTACAAACAAAAGTTTTCACAACCATGCAAATTGAATCGATCTTCGAGAGTAAAAATGCTCGTACTTTTACGTAATCCTAAATACTATTTTACGCATCACCAAAAATTGTAAAAAAAAGTGGACTTCAATAATTTTTATTGTTCGATCCATGGTTGGATTTTTCTGAAATATTGCAAAAAAGAATAAATATTACTACAGCCCATTCAAATAAAAATGAGCTGCAGTACTCTTTTTTCCGACACACACACACACACATATATATATATATGCCAATAAATTTATAGGATTTTGATGGTACCTCTATGTTCTGTTAAGCATTCAGAAAATTTTAACAACTGAGCATGCTTTGCATTTTCCAGTAGCTGTATTAAATCTTTATTTCCGTCTGTCCTTGCTTCATCAAGAGGAGTGTTTCCCCATCTGTATCCAAAAAAAAAGTAAACCATTAATAGTTTCAATAAAAAAAGAGAAATAAGTAGTGATCTTCATGAAAAATACCTTGCACATTTAGATATACTCATATTAAGAATTGCAAAGTCATCTTATATACCTCTACATAATGTAAGTTTATCTCTTCTTTTCATGTCTGATAACATTTACCAGAGATTTACGTAGGGGGAAACCTTCTAGAGCTTTTTCAACTTATTTGTGTAAACAACGATGTGGAAGCCCATGAACCTTTTTAGTTAGAGGTCCGGGATTGCATATAAAAATTAGTATGTGTTTGGTAATTTAAAAGTTTTAACAAAAAAGCGAAAAATGCTTGGTCTTGAAAAAACTGCTTCTTGCTTATCATTTTGGTAAATTACGGAAAAAGACAATCATAAGTTGTAAGTTAAGGCGGTTATTGTAATTAGTAAGGATAGTATGGTACTTTGTCAAAACTGCTTATTAGATTTGTGTTTATAATCAGAAGCATCAAATTGGAGTTTCCGATTATTTCTATAAAATTGCTTATAAGCGGCTAAAAAGGAACAGGAAAACAAACACTAACGGCATAAAAATGTGATTATAAAAAATTTAGCAAACACAACAAAAGAATGAATTTAAAATTTAAAAAAAAAAAAGTTGGTAGATTAGGTCTATCATGAGGTTCATGATACATTTCAAAAAAGAACAAAGGAATCAATACTTTAGTATGTCTTAACTCTTGGTATAGAACGGTGTGATTGATCCATCTGCAGTAACATCAAAAAGAACATGTAACAAAAAAGATAAAACATGATCTATCATTTTCTGATGCAACTACTACGTAGTAAAAGTTGTACCTGTCCTTCGAGAATACACTCGCTCCAGCTTCTAAAAGTAAATTTGCCACTGCATATAACCCTTTTGAGGCAGCTATATGAAGTGGTGTCCGATGGTCATAATTTTTAGAGTTGGGATTCACACCATTATCGATGACCCTTCTTAGAAAATCCAAATCCTCCTTGGCAACAGCCTTACAGAGACAATCTCCAGCATCGGAGAGATTCAATGATGGCCCAAATTTCACTAGCAAAGAAACCACAAGATCGTGGCCATGCTTAATTGCTTCAAATAGTGGAGTTTTACCATATATATCTGCTAGAGACCGGCAAGAGTTCACAAAGTTGAGATCCATTAAATTGCAAACACTAAACTTCAAATCTTGTTGAGATCAGGAGCCTTACCAGTGATGTTGACTCTAGCCTCTTTTTTAATAAGAAACTGAACAATATCTTCATGTCCCTTTGATGCTGCAAGATGCTGATAATAAATTTTAAGTGTTAGGAATGAAGCCGCTTTGTGAGAACAAGGGGCAATTGGGTATAAAGAGAAAATTTCAAGAACTAAGATATATCATCAAACTTGAGTAAATAGATGTTTGACCCTCTTATTCTTGAACTAAATTCAAGTTGATGTCCATTCTGACCTGATTATGTTTCATCATGTGAACCAGTTAATAATAATTATATTAAGTTGATAGTTTTAAAGTGTATATACATTTAATATTATGCATAAAGTGCAATAAGTGAAGGTAAGTTTTGTATGGGGAAAAACATGCATTTATCTTAGCAAATGTGCATGGGTGATGAGGAAGAAAAGTATAATCATCACTTACTTTTTACGGTACTCATATATAGGATACCCTTAAAAGGCTCAATGTGATCCAAAAATCACGAGCTATGAAAATGAGCTGACCTTAGCTTATACTTGTACATCTTGGGTCTGGTGCACATTTGTACCACATAGAAGTGGATTTTTAATCTCTTTACGACTCTTAACAAGACTTATATGAGCACACTAGAGCTGAAACTTACACTAAATTTACAACATTATAAGATTTTTCATTTGAACATTTAATTAATACCATAGGTGATCTTCCATCATAATCAGTCTTATTTGGATCTGCTCCAGCTGCGACTAGACGCTTTAGTTGATATAGATCACCATAATAAGCAGCACAGTTTAACTTCATAGCCAACTCAGATTCATGTTTTCCAATATGAAGTGCTATTTCAGAGTGCAAAATTTTGTTCTGAAGGTTGGATACTTTACCCTGGTAAGAACAAAAATGTCAAATGTAAATATTAACGTTACAGAGAATCCAATACCGGAAAATAGATATTATTCTCAATAAAATATACTATTAGACAACTTTCTGGAAAGCGTTTCACATATGCCAAACAGAGATAAAAGGAATAGAATATGTTGCTTGAAATTTTAGGCCTAGTACGGATAATGCATAATAAATGTTGATCATTACTTATGCTGATATCCCTTCAGCACTCAATTACTTCATTAGGTACTCCCTGAATTTCTAATTGATACTTGAGCAACATCACATGAATCCTTACACCCTAGAGTAGTACAACCCCAACAAACTATTAATATCTAGAGTTACAGTTACAGAAGGAGAGGTTTGAAATTTGTGTTTGCTCTCCTAAGGAAAGAATTATTGACATTAGCATTCACCTGTTAAGGAAGAGATTTGTCAAAATAGTATGCAAATTGAGTCGATAAACATAGTTTAACACTAAAGTTTGACTATCAAGTTAAAAGTTTAATAGACAACGTTGAGGTCAAGTATTATCACATTAAAATTTTGGGGGGAACCCAAATTGTGTAATATGGCATTATTATGGACTCTGCAAGATCCACACTAGCACAAATGTATATTGTCTGTATTCAAAGTTGTGCAAACTTTGAGAAAGAATTAGCTCACCTCAAGAAGATTATTCAAGATTAACCTCCCATCAGAGAAGTTTACATCAAGAATGTCTATGAATGATCGCTTATCAAGTCGTAGTAACTTGGAAACTTCACGAACTCGAACTGTATAAGGTACTCGAATGTTGCAAAGGACAGACATTTCACCCAGTGAACTGTGACTTTGCAGATGGTGAACAGGTTCTTCTGTTTCATCATCTTCAGTCTGTCCTACTTCCTCCTGCTGAAACATTTTGATATATCAGCCTTGCATTGATTATTGAAAATAAAAACAAGAAGACAAAAGAAAAGAAAAAGGAAACAAAAGGCGAAATATTGATCATATTGTAGTAAAAAGGATCTACAACAACCAATATTAAATATTGAATGTATCCATATAGAGGAAGACGTACTTACCACCAATATTAAATATTATATGTATCCATATAGAGGAATGATGGGATGTTTTGTGGTCAGACGATGAAGATTTGGATTGGACTTGACTATTACATAGGCTCTTGCTTTCTGAAGATTTTTCAGGATTTGTTTCCTTCTTTTTTCCCCTTTAGTTGAGTTAGATCTTAATAGAGATTGCCGAGCGATATCCTATTTATGCACCAGTTTGTGCACTTGTACGCACATTTTCTTATCAGAGGATATCTTATCCTCGGGTCATTTGTATTATCTTTAATTACTGGTGAATAAATGCTTCATTAATCTTATCACTTTGCTCTGCTAGTTTACAATCTGTAAATTTTAGTGAAATAACTGGCTTTGACAAAGAAAAAAGAATATGCTTATTACCAATTTTCCATGACAAACAATATAAAGCTGATCCATTATATCTCCTTGTTCCACAATAACTTCTCCTGGAACAAAAGATTCCTCATGAACTTTGCTTGCCTGCATGATCACAAACTCAGTGAAGATGCTTTCACAAGTAAAATGGAGAGTGGATATTGGCTAGATCATTAAAATTAGGACTCCAGAAGTGAAACGGGGCTTGGTTTATACCCAAGTTTAAACATGTGCATGCATCATCTATCAAAATTTATAATAAATAAGGACTAAGGAATAAATTTATTTAACTAATTAATAAGGATTTACTTCCTATGTAGTAAAGATCAAATCTTTGTTTTAAGATCTTCAGGCATAAATTCCAAGATACTTGAAATCGAGTCATAGAACATGAAGGTTAATTAAAAATCAACATATACAGATACAGAGCATACTTTTTAGTAAAGAGAAAAAACTTTCAGTAGTAGTGGGTCTATCTTTGCAGAAAGAGGTAGTTGCTGACACACACACATATGCACACAAACATACACATCTAAGAAAACTCTTTTTTAAATAACTAAGAAATTTGCAATAAGCTAATGGTGAAAAAGCATCAGTAGTTATGAATAGATAAATACGCCAGGCTCATAAAACACGTGATAAATAATACCTAGGAGCTTAAAAAGCCCAAACTCATCGATCAATTTTGGAACTGATGAACTTAAAGTGTATGGTAAAACAATGAGGACCATCAAGAGGATCTATTACCAAAATAATATACTCATAACTGAAAGAACAAACACAGCTGAAGTTGATATTGTACCTTGAAAAGAGACAAGTGTAAAATAACACATACTAATTGTGTTGGCAGGAAGTGACTTACTATCTGTTTACTTAATCCAGGAGAGCATCCCTTGAAAAGAGGAACATCTCTTATATATGGCTCATACAATCTTTGCGAAATCTGTATGGAAGTTCTAAAAATAGTTAATGCCCCGAAGAACTTGAATTATAGTACAAGGAAGAGAACATGGCGTACGAGCCACAAAGAGGCCAAGACAAATAGTTGAGTGCACCATATCAGGGTTGATTATCAAATTGTAAATAAAGTCTTCTCTTGTTTGAAAATTTCTACATTATAACTAGGACACATACAATTATAATATACCTTAGCTCGAAATGACACTGGTATATCCTGAAGAACAGAAGCCTCAGTGTAACCATTGTCAAACTGTGATTGTACATGGCCTTTGATGTCATTACATATTTGCTTCCCCAGCTTATTTTTGTTCATGTATTCAAGAAGATCTGACATTTTATCCCTGAACTTTTCTGTTTTTGATCCTTTTACAATCAATGCCGCCATATTACCGAGTAGATAGGCACCAAGAATCATGTCCAAAGAAACATAAATCATAATGAATATCATTTCCCTGTTATTTACTGCATGTATGTCTCCATAACCTGCATCACAGTTACATATTAGGTGTGCTTATCATCGATCTGCAACACGGCAAAAGCAATCCTATCAGAATTAGAGTTAGTAAATGGACAAATGAAAAATCAATTATAAGACTTTATGGATACAGATCCAGAGGTATTAGAATTTATATATGCTTATAAAGTACAAATGTTGCAGGATTAAGGAATAGAACATCAGAAAGGGTTTTCTCATCACTAGCCCTGTGTCACCTAGCAAACCAAATCCAACTGAACGATGGAAGAAATTTTCCAAAATATCCAAATATTGGAATGTCACATGTAAGGAAAATCAGGAGAAAATATTAGATGCAACGGTTACATTGATGACATGGTATCCTTACTCATATGAAAGATGAAGGCCTCTCCTCTCATGGTTGTTCATCACTTCCCCCTCTCTTCTCATGATTGGCTTTTGATACCATGTCATCAATGCAATGATTGTATTTAGTATTTACTCGAAAATTAGATGCAATTTGTCAATACATCCTTTATTAAACTGCCCCTTATCACAATTTGAAAAAGATGTGAACTGAAGGCAATGCAATAAATATAGCAGACCAAGACGTAACAAAGTATCTTACCAACAGTTGCCATGGAAACAATGGCGAAATATAATGATGTTATGTAACGTGTCCAAAGATCAATGTCTCTAAATTGAGAGTAACTGTAGTCACCCATCTTTAAACTTCCTATCCAAGTGTACCCCTCCTGTGATGCTGGCAGCGTTGTTGCCAGATAGTAAAATATGCAAGCAGCTGTATGTGTGCAATAGAGCTCAACAACGAAAAGCTTAACAATCCTTGTAAATAGATAATTAACACGAATATCTTTCTCCAACTTCTCAAAAAATTCGGTCACTCTGAGAGCCCGACTTAAACGGATCCATAAAAGGTATCTTATTGGTTCCTTTCTACCGCTAACCTGACAAGATATATGGCATAGTGTGAAAGTGAATAACATAATGCTGGATATGTGCACATGCCTTGATCATGTCACAAATCATGCATAAACTACATCGAGCATGTCAGAATCTTCATCTTCAGTAACTAAACTAAATCTTATTATAATGTATGGTTTGCTTTGCTGAAGATAAGAAAAAAGTATTTAAATGCTTAAGTTGTTGGCAGAGACAAATTATGCCTCAGCCACCAAGATCTTGAAAATCGCTTCTACAAATCTGTCCTGTTTTTTTCTAAAACAAAGATGAATGGTAATCTTAGAAATAAAAAAGTAAAAAAGAAGCAGAAGAAGAAGGTTGCCAGCTCAATTATTTATTTTGAAATCGATACATGCGATATGATCACATGATTTTTATCATAAACAGTTTTTAAGAAATTACGACCCATACAGAACCAAAAATGAAATTTAAACATTGAATGAAGATTAAGAATTATGAACGAAAATATAAGGGAAAGGACAGATTGAATAGAAAAGGTAAATAAACTCGTAAAGTAGGTTAAACAATTGAAAAATAAAGATACTGATGGGCCCTGTTTTCTGTCACTAACAATTTTGATGGAACACAATAAGCTGCTACCAGGAAGAAAGGAGAGACTATGACAAGAAAAAAAAAAAAAAGAAAGAAAGAACTAACAAATCTAGGAGGTCGGGAAACTGTAACTAATAAATACAAAATATCAGAAGAAAAACTCAAGGGACGCTCCAAACCAAGGAAAAGAAGAAGCATTATCAAACTTGAAGGGGAGGGAGGAAAGAAAAGGAATGGGGACACAGGATACCTTGTAAATCATATCCCAGGGCATGCAACCAAGAAAATCAAGCAGAAAACGAGATTTCAAATACCTGAACACAATAAAGTTTGTATCAGAATCACAAAAAAATATTATATAACAGGCATACACATGTTAAACAACTGCTCCTAGACTAAATAACTGTTATTTCGGTCTCAATTAGTTCACAAGATTGAATGGGCAATTCTCTCTCAATTCGATTGTTTCTGATAGGTCAAGTCATCAGTGTGTAAATTACCAACCAGAATTGGATGTATATAGCATAAAATACATAAATGTAAAAAAAAAAATCAAAGACTTGTATGTATGTACATGATTACAGTACTACTACAAATTAGCAGGGATCATGTTAAATTTTTGCAACGAATCCTAGTTGACAAGTTGTACCTTTTGCTATAATCAACGAGCTTTGACTCTTGCTGTACCTCTCTTCTCTCAATGAACTGGTACATGAGAATTCTAGTGATCCAAAGTTCACCAAACAGTTTGTCAGATAGATGTTGAACGGCGTCCAGCTGATGGGATGTCACTAATTTTCATCATCCACCAAATTATTTTCCATACACCGTTCAACACCCATCATCCAAACTGTCTAGAAAAGTCTAGAAGAGTGTTCTGAAATTCACAACAGAGAAATAGGATATTCTCCATAAAAATATAAATCACTCCCATTTTAGTAGAAGATAGAGAGTAAACCTTAACCTATCTTATCATTATCCTCATATTGTGGAATCTATCTCTAACTGTACATTCTCAGTATTCACTGAAATTGTTATGTATATGAATAACAATATGGTTAACATTTTTTCACCAAATTGAATATTTGAACCATCATTTTCATCCAAAAATAAACAGAAAGTAAACCATAAAAGTCTAAAACACCATGAGAGAAATAGAGACAAACTGACCGAATAGCAATGAGATTGTGATTGAAGACCATCCGGTGGGAGTGGGAGTCCCGATAGGCGACAAAGAAACGGATGATGATATCGAGGAGGAAAGCAAATTGACTGGCGATGTCGAGGAGGAACAAGTTTTCCGGCAATCCCCTGAAGAATCCAAACTCCAGAGGAGTGAAGAATGACGAATACACCGCCCATATAAGAATGAATTGGGTCCATAACACGTATCCCCTGCATCATCATCATCATCATCATTCACCAATTTTTGAATCTGATCAACAGATAGATAGTAGAATCAAGAGCACAAATAGAAATTTTGAACCAACTGCCTGTTTGTTGCTGACTTACCTGAATTTGCTGGCAAGCAGTGCAAACGGCCGAGTTTATTTGAAAAAATATTTTTCAATGGTACAATCTTTTTAATAAATTGTTTTTAATTAATTAAAATAAGTTAACTTAAAATAATTGTCTAATAAATATAATCATTCTTTTTTCTTTATTTAACATAACATGCCTAAAAACTCACGCTCTCGCCAAAACATATCATTCACAAAGGTTTGACAGATTTTGGCCAAGTCTTTCCTTATTTTACACTGATAGCTGGATAAACAATATTTTCGGTTAATAAATTACTGATTGGTTTTGTTAACTTTAAGCTGTTGGTATTTTAATTTAAAATTTTTAGTTTTTTCATGTGTACTCCCCATATTTTTGTATTGTGTTTCTACTGCCTCCTAATTTTATAAATATTTATATACAGCACTTGCAAGATTTATGTGTTAATTAGTAAGTTTTACCAATTACAATTAGTGAGAAATATTCTTCTGTATAACCTCTTAGAGTAGAAACATCAAAAGCTTCACATATGAAGTGCAGAATTCCTGACTGATCCATGCACATTGTACCTTATGCAGAGTAGTTAAACATCCTATGTGTATTATTAATATCGCACATTTTGCATTGCAATGTCATACATATAAGTATAAATCGATCCCAATATATATAATGTCTCTAAAACTTATCAATTTATAGGATAAACAACTATCAGTGTAGTATCTTATATATTTCTGTTTCCATTCGCAAACTTTCTGATGAAACAATTTGTCGAAACCATTTTAAGGATTTCTCGTAATTTTCTTAAAAATCGAGCTTAAGTAAGTTATATGGACGTGGATAGAATATCTGATCAGTTTGGTCGGATACAAATATTTAAAAAAATCTAACACGAGTGCGGTATTAATTAAATATTGATATATTTTACGTTAAAATAAAATGTCTCACGCCCACACTTACCCACACTTGTTTAAGTGTGTGAGTGTCCAACAGATAGTTTCATGAAAACGAAGAATCCATGTAGGTTAATGCGGAATAAATATTAAAAGCATTTTTGAGAGAGAGAGAACAAACCAATTATGAGGATGAATGAAACGTCCTTGAGGCTGAGAGTGGGCAACAACAGGAGCAATGCTAGCGTTCCTATTAGTGGACTCCAATCCTCCAGAATCATACCTCAACAATCTTCTAATTTTACTTCTCCAAAATGATGTTGATGATTTGCTATTATTAACAGAGTCCTCCTCTTCCTCTTCAGAAACATCTCCACTTCCTCTTCCTCTTCTTCCACTTCTATTCATCTTTAGTGGAACCACGTGTAATGCATTTGAATCACAAAATATTTATCTTTAAAAAAGATAAATTTAGTGGAGAATCAATGGGGAGGGAACAAATTTATACTTTTATCTCCTTGACTACTTTGTATTTTTCTCACTTTTTTCTTGCTTGTTTAAAAAGGAATATATATGTGTGTGAGAGAGAGAAAAGAGAATATAAGGCATATCTTAGTCAAATTTGCCTAATGTCAATAATTAAAACGACATAGTTTAGGTTTAAACAGCTTTTCATATGGTTTTTATTTATTATTTTAATAAATACTATAATTAAAAGAAAATATGATACATAATTAAAATTACGTTGTTTTATTAAATAGCTTTAGTCAAGCATAACTAAGACATACCTTAGATTTCACTTCCCCTATATATATTCAAACAATAATTGAATTCAAATTTCAGAGTATCTTAAATATACATGTTATTTTAAAAAATTATTAATTTATAATATTGTTGGAACCATAATTTAGTATAGGATATTCCTAAAAATTATTATCTTATTAATTTATTAAAATTCTTCATTTTTTGAACTGACCCAACTTGGGATCGAAATAAATTATTATCTTAAAGAAATTATTAATTTATCGAGTATTAATTTAAAATTTTACTGTATACGTTGTGTAGTGGTGAAACTGTCGCACATAAGAGAATTCTGAACCAGGAATATTGTGTAGGAAAAAATACACAACAGTGTCCCCTCTTTTTCTCAATAATTGAGTTTGGACTGTCATTACTTTTAGAGTTTTGGTTGGCACCTTTTGCAGTGATATGTTAGGGAATTGCTTTCTTATATAATTCAATCTCATATATTCATCAAGTTTCAAGTAATTGTCAAATCACATTAACTTTAAACTTTAAACAGTTAAATTGAAGAACTGAAGGTGACACAGAACAAATCACTTATCTTATTTGGTGTCCGCTCGTCTCTCTATTGTATTTATGTTTCGTCACATGTCTCACTTTTAATTTTTCTTTTTAAACAATAAAGATCATCTGACGTCACATGCAGCAGGACATGCCAGCATGGAATATTGGAGATGAGACACAAAATGATCAAAAATATAAAATCCAAGTGATATTATGCTTACAATAACAAAAACCAAATACTTATGTTCCAAAATATATATTGAATGATCTCGTCGCACTTACTAATTAAGAGTGTTTATTATCGTCAGTCGTAATTAAAAATTGTGTAACATACTTTATTGCCCCATAAATTATGATAGTAGATTAGTGTTGTTTAAAAATTAGAAGAACTAATACAATTATTTTTTAAGCTGAACTTAAACAAATTTAAAATTTTACAATTTAGTTAAAAAAAATTATATTTTAAGTTACATAGAAGGTTATCACCCGAAAACTCACCTACTCGCCGAAAATACTCCGTAGAAAAGCACAAATTTTCACAAAAGAGAAAAAAAGGAATATATTCGGGTTCTGTGCAAGTTCTATTATTTTGATAAAGTACTTACACTCTACAGGCAATCACGAGAAAGAAGATACGAGGCCAATAGCTTGCCGAATATACATTTTCAACTTCCTTATTCGTTCGCATTTACACCAGGATTGCTTATATGCCATACGAGGTAGAATATAATTATGTAGAATGGGAGGTAGAAGAAAACAAATTTGGAAAAAATATAACAAAAGATTGTGCTAGTAGGGGAATAAGATATTGGAGTATAAAGAACCGAGTTATTTCTTATTCCTCTCATGCACCGAAAATTATTATTCTTGTTTTAAAACTAAACATATATCTCGAGTTTTTAAGTCAAATAATTACATACTAAACTTTAATTTAATTTTAAAATGTATCTCTAATTTTGAGATAAAGGGATTATTAAAATTAGTGGTGGTATACAATGATTCTTTCTGCAAACTTCCGCGTTCTTTTATTATATTCCTCACTTTGTTTTTTTATTTGTATAATTACTGTTCACCAATTTTTTTCTCACTCCCATTCTATTCAACTACAGAACCACATTAACATCAGTCTATTTGAGATGAAATTTGAAGCCACAAAAAATTTATCTACCAGAGATAAAAGTCTGCATACGAAAGATTACGGTGTTTGAAAGAACTTAAAAATATAATCAAATTTGAATGGTAAAGATATAGTCTCTAGATCTGAATGAAAACAACTGTTTTAATAACAGAATCACCTGAAACGTCTAAACAATATTTTTAAGTTTTTAACCAAAACTAAATCAACATCATTTGTTAGAAAATTGATTTTCAAGTAAGCTGATATAGTGAAATGTATAAAGAATTTGTGTAAAACTAATGAAAATATTTTTGCAAAAATTTTCGTCAAGAGGTGCCTATTAATAGCTAAACGTTTTCCGACTGTAACTTCTGAATATTAATATACTGATCTCTTACAAGTATTTGGTGCTCTCTATCCATTCTCTTTAACCTGTTATTTTAGAAAAAGAAACACGCCTATTAAGGATACATTAATTTTATGTCTAATTAACCAAAATAATTACAAAAATACTATAATACCTTTAAAATTTATTGGTAAAGATGAAAGAGAAAATAGATTAATATACATATACATAGTATGGGAAATTAAGCTAACATGTAAACGTTTTATCACCTAAAAAATGACATAAAAGTGAACGGAACGGAGAGTGTAATCAAGATGTGATTTTTCGTTTACCTTGTTCTGGCTATAAAACATTTTATACGACGTAATTTTTGCTTATATACTCAAAATAATTCGCTCTAAATTTAACACAAGGTTACATAAATCCTTCTCTCAATGACGTAGATAAAGCACTAATACATTGTAGGTAGGAAGTACTCTTGTGTTCAGTACATCGAATGTACAGTTAGATGAAATTACTACCCATACTTGAAACCCAGAGCTTGGACTTGTAGATGTCCACAGGCTCCCCAAAGTAAAAGTGCTAACGACATTGTCCAACGAAAACTCTTTAACAAACGAATGAGCTCACTCTCTCAGCTTCACATAAAAATGTACAAGCGGAAAGCTCGGTTACCGGACAAGGGGTGTAAAGGTATCAACAGAAGTTTACTTGGTTAAATTCTTCTTCAGTTCAGATATAGCCAGAAGAATACTGTTACGTTGCTTCTGACTTCATGTCCTTTACGGCCAAGGCTGCCGCTCTATACCATGCAGCTGCAGCCATGGCACCAGGATCCGGAATTGATGCTAGGACCTCCTCGGGCACATAGGTTGAACGACCAGCCTACAAAATCAAACTTATTAGAGTCTGTATCTTTTGACACAGAATCAAAACAAACTGTTAAGATGAAGGAAAGTATGATGCATAGATTCACAAATGGACAATAATGCAAAATGCATGCCTAAAGTAGGCAAATAGGCATCATAGTTCTGGAATAAGTTTCCAATAACCAAACTTCACAAAAGTTTGTTCTATATCCTTTCACCTATTAGGGGTCTTTGGGAGGTTAAAATTAAAAATTAAACATGCACACGCATGGTTTAGTGTTCACCTGTCATTTGTAAGTCTTCTCATGTGCTCTTAAAATCATTCTACAAGTAGTACCTAAACAGGCATCGGGAAATTATTGAATACTTTGGGCACCTAGGCCCCAAATTCATGGAATTTACCTTCTGAATAATCAATTTAATGGATTCTTTGAAACTTCACAATGTTCGAAATGATTTTATTTGCCACATAAGATATTTCTGGTTCGAAAGAATGAGAAATGATAAGATTATGATCTGTTTGTCCCCTCCACTGCGTAACAGAGATATTCCCACCTATAAATATTCAACATTTCTTACTTTTCATAAACTGTGGTCCCGTTTATTTCAGCTTAAAATTTGGAGATTCTAAATTCTTGTAGTGTAACTTACACTGTTGGAATCTGGAATCTCTAAAATTTAAAATGAAACAAACAGGGCCTATATATCTTCTGTACAATTAAATGTTAAATGAAACTTTGAACTAATATAATAAAGTGGAAGTCCACCTGAGCTTGCATGTGTTTTGTGGCCTCAGCTCCGGATAATGCCACTTCAGATGAGAAAACAAAGGAATTGATAGGGTCATCCCCAGCAGTCAACCTCTGATTTTGAAGATCAAGATTATTAGTAAAAGAAAAAAATTTAACGCAAAATTAGCAATATATGGGGCAACACATTGACAATCAAATACCTCTTTCAAAACTGACGCTGCTGGAATAAGAGCGTCTAACATTGTGCGATAACCGGCACTAGCACCTCCATATTTGCTTACTGCTTCAATGGCAGCTCCAAGCGCATTAGCCCCTGGACAAGTAGAAAAAATCAAGTAATAAGAAAGTCGCATATGTAGGTTCCCATGTGTAAATATAATGCAGGGTTATCATCATACAACACAATGCGTTTGTGACAGTATTGCTGTTCGCCTTCAACTGAGAATATGCAGCCTTGCAGAATATGTCATATCTGTTTTGAAGATTTGCATCAATATCTGAAAGTACACAAAAATAAAGAATGGTAAACAATGACGTTTGAAGGACAGGAAGCATACACACATGATCCCACTTGTTCCTCCCATAACTCTTCTGACAGAGGATCCAATCTCATTAATTGTTTCGGCAGCATCATTGAGGGGATAGCTGGAAGTACATTACCAAAAGGAAAGTCAGAAAACAAAAAATCCAAGAAAAGTTTTGACAGTTATTCGTATTGTTGCTACTCCTCCCTCCCTTCTGATAAAGCTTTATGTTGAAATTCACGGAGGAAAACATCTCACTCCATAAATAATGTGAAACTAGAAAGAGAAATTATGTATACTAGAGATAAATAATATATATTAGTATTTTACGGTCTCATATGATATGCCTTTTATAGGCTTACGAGGAGACCTACATCAATATGCAGCTATACAATCTTTCACAATCTCGACAATTACTACTATATAATCCCTTAAAATTGTGGGATTCTTGATTCCTAATATCACAGCTTTGAATCCCTTAAAATTAAGGGATACTCAATCCCCACAATCATGTGTGGTTTTATTTTAATTATTCTTACAATAACGAACAGATTCTAACACTTCCCATCTAACTGAACTGTGCAGAATGCCAATTTTTTTAAATGGTCTGAGTCACCCTTGTCCATACTACCTAATAAGACTGGGAATCGCAAAGCCACATTATCTATCCTACTCCCACCCTCTGTTTAGAAAAAAGAGTGACATTTTCGAAATTCTGCGGACATTAAGAATTAGATATTGTTTGACTAGTCAATTATACCCCTGAAAACAAGAGAACATAAACAAAAAACACAGAATTATAGCATGCAAAGAAAAGAAAGAGAGAGTTTGACACCGGGGGTGGTCGGTGGGGAGGGGAGAGACAGAGCTTGGATTGATAAATTAATGAAGTAGGTTACATTGATGCCATCGCTCTATTTTATCGTCAACAATGGCCATCTTAATGGATTAACAAGTGAGAATGGAGCCATCCCATTGCTAACCTGGTAGCTGTTGTAAGGAAAACTCGATGAGTAACAGGTGATATGCTACAAGCATATGTTCTGGACTTTAAGGGTAAGCAATAATTATGTCTAATCGTGTTTCAGATACTCCCGAGAGATTTTCCAAATTTTGGAGATAAACATTGTCTCTTTATCTGAAACAATGGAAATTGGCACTTCATGTCGACTGACAATGGAAACAATGGAAAGTAGCACTCCATGTCGACTGACAATGGAAAAATGTTCCCCGACAGATAGATTCTCCGAGATTCATAAGAGAGATCTAAAACACGTTCAGCCTGTCCTTCAAAAGGGGTTACACCTTGAATAATCAAGGACCCTCAAAGTCATTTTCTAGTTTTCTCGAGGCTTTGATATTAATTCCGTTGGACCTCACAAACAGATATGAACCCCTTTTTCATCTTCAGGTCCACCTTACATGCGCATATATTAGCGTAAATTACTCATTCTTGTTGGACTAAATATTCTACGAGATACATCACAAAGGTCGAGCCATCCGACAAAGGCAAAGGCAAAGTTTTATGAGTATTAGCTTCCTGTTGGCAATTTTCTGCATTTTGTGGGTAGTTCACAAAGGGGAGAAGCGGATCAAGGAGCTTAAGGAAATTTTTGCATTGTAATGCCCACGAGCACATAGCTTCCGCTATTAAATAATTACTTTGGGCTGTAATAACTACTATATTATTACTTTTAAGATTGTTATGAATGTGCATATGATTTATTTTTATTTGCGTTCCTTCATTTGAAAGCTCCCTCGCCCACAAGATTGTGGGGCCGTCACATTATTCTTGTGACATTTGCTTTTGAACTCCTAGATAAGGAGATGGAATCCATTATATGACATGAATGATTATTGATTGAGCCATTGAGCTTGTTGGGCCTTATTCCTCGACTATTACTATTAATCTCTTTATTCTTCATTCTTCATTTGTCATACACAGCTACAACCAGTGAACCTAATAATTGAGATAATGTAAGAGTTCATGATACTCTAGATTTTATGTACTTCCAACTTGGTTGTTATCTACACGAGGGACAAGTGGCCACCCACCATGGGTCAGTTGCATTGGGGAAATTCGCAATAAAATTACTTTTGTTTCTATAGGTTTAGAATGGTAGTTGGCAAACTTAAGTCTTACATGGTATTCTTGTAGCTCATTGGTTCAAAGTGTGTTGCCAAATACTCCCTCCCTTCCAAAGATAGAGAAACATTTGGACTTTTTGAGTCAAATAATGACATATTGAACTTAAAAATTAATGTAATATCTGCAATTGTAAATGCAAATTATGTTGTGATCAAAGGTTTTTGTCGTAAACTATGAGATTATAATTATTGTATCGACTAAAATCAACTAAAGTAGCATTAATATAAAGTTTAATTTGTCGTCGTTTGACTTAAAAATTCAAAATGTATTTCTAATTTTGGATGGAGGATAGTAACAAGAGGTTTTATTGGACCTAAGAAGTTTTGAACCCTACACGCATAGATATGTGAGGAATGATCTGCAGAGAAGCTCAGTCGTAGGAACTATTTAACTACCCAATCTTCATTTATATATCCATAGGAGTATGGATGAATGCTGGGGATTCAAAACATTCCGCTACATTGTATAGCAGAATGTTATAGTATTCCACATCGCAGCAACAGAGTTTAGGGAAGATAGGAAGGGCCAAATTAGGCGAAAAAAATAATAAAATATACACTGCACCAAAATACTAAAATATACACTGCCACACTCTACACCAAAATACTAAAATATACACTGCATGGTGTCGCACAATGTTTTTCTGAGCTTTAAATCTCCAGCATTCATCTTATAGATTGACCACCAGAGATTGAGAACATCAAATAGGACGCACAGTTAAACTCGTCTGTGGATAAATTCCCTATAGTGTTAATAAGATTACTACTTATTATGTTATTATCAAAATAAAATATACTCCCTCCGTCCCATAAAAATTGCAACACATTCTTTTTTAGGATGCCTCACATTTTTTGCAACATTTCCTCTTTTAGTAATGTTTGAAGTGTAACAAGACCAAACTACTCTTTCTCTCTCTTACTTTTACCTTATACACTCACATATCATTACAACTTTTACTTTTTATCTTCTTTACTTTATCATTCAAAACTTTTCCCTTCTAAACTATTTTAAATTATACAAGGACAAATTAGACATTTACTACAAAGTCAAATACCTTAATAACTGTGTCATGTCAAACCGTTGCAATAAATATGGGACGAAGGGAGTATAATTTACAAAACCACAAAGAAAATATATAATTTCCACTACATTTTTTAGAACAAAAAATGCCTAATAAATTTCAACCCCTCACAAAGTGAAAACGATTCCACTCAATTGAAATGTAGGGTCTGCCACTGTTGCGCGGTTGGTGATTTGAGGTCCCAACATAACTTACTCATGCAGAACATGAACATCCAAGTTTCAAGCTACTAATATTAATAAAATCTCATATAAGTTACTTAAACAAAGTAACAAACGGACAAAATGAATAAATGCTTGTGTGAAATTTATTTTGGTCTAGGACTCACGCTTTGTAAAGATAATTTTGTAAATGGTCATTATTGTCCTTTCTTAAGCCTATTGACTTTATTTTGCTAATTTTTAGAGAGCTCTACTCAGATAGAAACCGGAAGTTGTGAATAGACTACAGAATTTTATCCCTACACTCCATGAATCTTCCAGATAGAACAAAGTCTGAAACAAATATTAAAATGATTAAAAGCTTACTGCTTCTTCATATCTTCAAGAATAGCCGTCGCACCTCTAAACATCTGTAAGATCCAACGTGATAAGTCAAAAGAAATAATACACCACATCATTAAAATGAATCTCAATCAATTAAATTATTTGATGAACAATCCAGTTTGGCTGGGTGACTTACAGTTGACCCGCAGTCTCCATCACCAACTTTACTGTCCCAGTCGTTTAAACTGTCCTTGAGATTTACAACAGCAGAGGCAGCTGCTTCAATAGCCACCTCAAGAATACGTCCATGCTCATTGAGCTGTTCTGGTCGACCCAATGTCTGAAAAAAGATTGTGGGCAAACATAAGTGGTTAGTGAATTGGAGGATGGGGAATAAATCTTTCCACATTTCTGTTGATCTTTTATTTAGTCATTGATGCTATTGATTTTATTAATATTTTTTCATGTTTAATTTATTTTCAGCGGTTTTCTCTAATAATGTGTAGAGGGTCTGGGAGGGATCATCCTACTTCAACAATTAACCCCAGGATTCAGCACAAGAAACAAAGATTTTTCTTTAATGCCTGAAACATCAGAAAAATGTAGGAAGACGGCAATAACAGAATGCAAACACAAGAAGCTCTAACATTTAGTAAATTGTTTGAAGCATTACAGATAATATTAGAAGGAAGTAGTTTATAAATGGATTAACAAGTGAGAATTATGCATCTTACATATCCTTCGTTGGTCATTACTTGCAAACATGAGAAGCTCTTAACAATTAGCAAATTGTTTGAAGCACTACAGATAATACTAAAAGGAAGTAGTTTATAAATGGATTAACAAGAGAGAATTATGCATCTTAGATAACTTCATAGTTCATCATCAGGAAGAATGGGTCTGTAGATGATCAAGAGGATCATCTGGAAGCAAAATAAGTAGAAGACATGTTCACCACAGATATCATCCTGGAATACTAGACTATCATACCTTAAATATCCAAGTTATAGATAGGAGAACACCAGAGCTATGTATCTGTTGCTGATAGGGGAGAAAGGAAGAAGTGTGCTTGTAAGGTTATCAAACCCAATAAACTTGGACGGGAATGCACAAGGTTTAGGGCAAGTGAACAAGACAAATCTATGAGATAGAAGAGAAAGAAGGTAGAAGAAGATTTCCTAGACTCTAGAGTCCACCACCTCCTTCTATTTCACAAAATTCACCACGCTAACAAACAAAAACTCTCTTCTCTTCCACCTCTGCAGGTGTCACTTGATAAATCAAACTGAAACCTAAAGTCAATAGATGGCAATACACGAAGAAGAATGGCAGAGATTCAAGAAGAGCGAAAGAGGTTTAGAAAAAAAATATACTAGCGGATGACTGCTCAGATTAGTTTCTAATATTCGGAGTAAGAAAAAGGTTAGCTGCACAACCCCGCCAGAGTCCCACCTGACCCCGCCAAGACTATTACACGTTTAATTGAGCGCTCCATAAGGATTTCCAAGGTTGGGCTAGTGCCACCGCCTAGGCAGGCACCCATCTTTTGCAACACTGGTATTCTTTATTCAATGAAGCATACAGACAAAGGTTACAAAACCACAACATATAGTAAAATCAACATATAACAGAAAGAGGAGACACACATCATGCATACATGAAACCAAAACATAATAAGAGCACTATTTATACACAGTAAGATCATAGCCAATTCCAAAGGCATTGAATTTCAAATTATTTACTTTCTTAAAGTTTAAAACAATAAAGAACAGGGGGAGGGAGGGGGAGAGAATTCAGGACAAATACTTCTAGAATCTGATATATAAAGTATCCTACTATAATTAAATCCAAAATAACCATTTTCAGCAATGAACAAACCTCATCAGTCTTTGTGAAACAAGATGGTGGGACAGGAACAGGAATCTTGGCAGGTGGATGATTACCTGCAATCAATTCAAAATGCTTTAACAATGATATAATGGAGTGATAGCTAAATATAACTTTGACAACAAAGGTTGACATCAAATTCCTTCAACTTCTCTTTATACATCCATGCACAGACACAGACATGCATACATCTTTATATTTTTAGATAACGACAACATGAAAAATATAAGAGATTTTGTATTTTCAAGTGATACTGCAAAGCCCTTGCTCTATCATCTACGGAATGAAACTAAGTATAACTTTCTTCTAATCAAAAAAAGGTAGGTTTTCAACTGTAGGGTTTTCTGAAAATTGATGGTGTCACAATGTCATATATATACGTGCACGCGCGCGCGCACACATAGAGAGAGATAGAGAAAGGGATAGAGAATAGGAAGAATACTATATAGAGAGAATATTTTGTGTGTGTGTGTGTGTATAGAGAGAGAGAGAGAGTAAACACCGAAGATAGAGTAGGAAGAAAAGTATAGAGAGAATATCATAAGCACCAACGAAAGAGTAGGAAGAAAAACATATTTGGATGCAATCACCAACCATCAACCCCGACAGGCCAATGTGGAGCCCTAGTTGCAGCATCCAGACGTCGCAGAATTGCTTCATCTGCCTTCATAACAGATATTGAAAACCCTGCCCATAACAGAATGTCTTATAAAACTTTCTTTTGACAAACAGATAGCCCATGTAAACTTTAACAAACCTGCCATATCAAGAGAAGTCAAAAATGACCCTGTGTACACCCTATCAACTGCCAGACCATGTTCTAGCTGCAATCTAGGAACAGCTTTTCCAGCTGTAATCATCAACTCCATAACTGGGGTAGCACCCATTCTGCAATTAATTTGAATTTTAATTCAAAGGCGCAAATTTCATCTGTTACAGTCATATAAAGTCCCGGAATGGCATTCAACAGTCAAATTCATGAAGCTCTATGTTAAAGCCAAAATATGTACTCCATGTAAAACATCGTGGAAGCTATTATATTAACACTAATTGTGCCAAGGTTCTTATGTTATTTGCTTATCTTTTCAAGTAACAAGCATTCTCTTTCTTTAACTGTTTTTTTTATTTTTTTAACATCTGACATCTATTACTATATACTGTTTTAGAAGATGAGATCGTATCTCTATATAACTCAATCCAATTCAATTAAATACGGTAAACTCCAATTCAATTTCGAAAACACAAATTCCAAATTAACATAGACGCGGAAATTACTCAATCCAATTAAATATACAGTAAATTCCGATTCACTTTCAGAAACATAAAATTCCAAATCAACCTTGATCACGCAATTTCCCAATTCCTCTCGACAGCTACATCTTCCGGTTCCTTTCTCGTATCTGATAGTCTCTTATAGCCTTTGTACAAAAATTCTCTTGTCGTGATTTTTGTTTCTTATTGCGACCATGGATATTTGGTCAAATTATCGTCATCATGAACCTGATAAACTAGGTATTGATTCAAATTTCAAGGCAATTTCCTATTCTTTGTATTGATTATTGTTAATCTTTATATTGTTTGTTGATACTCTGTTTACTGTATTTGATGTAAAATTCCCTGTTGTGTATAAAATCATAATTTGTATCCTTTTGCAAAATTATAAATTATACAAGAATTGCATATCTTTTCATGATAACTACTATGTCTCTTTATTTAAAAAAATTGGGGAATCCTGGCGTCAAGCTATTTTTCCGCAGGACCTCCCGGCCAGTGAGTTGGTTCTTATGAAGTCAACATAATTTTAAATTTCAAAAATGATTCAGACTATAGAGTCTAAATTCTTTAAGTTCTTAATTCTTTTTTTTAATTTTAAATTCAGGAAACTATGAAACCAAAAATATTTTTTCACACATAGCATGTGCTTAATTGGCTTGTAACTTATTACTTGTATGGCCTCTAGCATAAATTAAGGAGGGTAACTAAACCACAGGTAAGAAGCAAAAGATAATATCATGAATAAATGCCAAATATTAAGAATAAAAAAAAACTCATCCACATCAACAATGCCTTTTACGCAAACTAGTTGGGGACCTGCACTCAAGGAACCCATAAAAACACATCAAGAAAATAGAAATGATAAAATAAAATAAATAAGAAACATAAATAGAAATGCAAAGAAAAATGAATATAAATTAGCATAAATAACGTGGAAAATAAAAAGAAACAAAGACAAGAAGGTTTAAAAGAAAATAATAATAATTAAGAAAATTTAAAATAGAAAATAAAAATAGAGAGAGGGTGAGTGATGTTAAAAGAAGTATAGAACTAAAGAGACTGAGAAAACATGACGAGATCAAAAAGAAAAAGAGCAAGAACAAGAATAAGGTAACACCAACTCTACTTCTCAACTTCACTAATAGCTTTCCTCCATTCCTTTCTAACACCCACCATACAACCGTCTATTTCCCGATCTTTCAAATCTTGTGTAACTACCATATCCTAAGTAAGCTTCAAGTGATCTCGACATACACTCTTTTTCTCACCGGAGCATTCAGAAGCCTCCGAATAATATGCCCAAACCATATTCATCTATGTTCTCTCATCTTTTCATCTAGTATATGCCCCGGGTGACTAGTATATATAAACAGTTTTACACAGGTATGAAACATGTACTATAAATTAATATTAACAAAATGGGAAACAAGAAGATACAATATAATAAATCTATGTCGTTTTGTTTTGAATAAATTGAATGCATGACTACACTCCTGCTTTTCCAAAACGTATATTTTACACGAAAGCCAACCAAAATACTTACAAGTACCAAACATTCATCACTCAAGAAAGAGTGAATAATTTTTCATTTAAAGTATATTTAAATAATTTAAGAGTATGAGAAAAATAAAACATTGAATTTTGTAACATAAATAACAAGTCAAAGTAACATAGTCTCAGATTTCATAGTCCTAGTGTGAATACAACTCAAATTTAAGTCTTTTTATAAAACAGATGGAGTTATTACAATAGGCCATCATGTACATACTTCTTTCCCCTTTCTCTTTGAAATGAAAGGATCGTAATATCAAGCCAAAAGCAGTCCGAAAAGGCTAAGAAGAAAATTTTATATCACTACTCTAACATGAACTGATCTTTATTGAACTAAACATTTTCTATAAAACATTGAAAGAGATTTTAAGAGAAACATGTGATAACCAATGAAATGCTAATTAAGCGTACAGGTAATTCATTTTTTTCATCTACGAAGATGATGCGCACATACAAAATACAATGAGTCACAAATATGGCAAGATTGAAGCAGTCAGACGTGAAATGAGCAGGAAAAAATAAAATATAGAAGAATCAACATTGTTGTAAAAGAAAATAGCTGAGAATAAGTTAAAAGGCAACAGTAATTCCCCATGTTTTTCATCTACAGAAATGATCCGTACATGCAAAATCCAATGTCACAAATTTCGCAAGATTGAAGCAGTTAACATAAACTGAGGGGCAAATAAATGTATACACACAGAAATAGATGAATCAACATTTCCATAAAAGAAAATAGCTTAGAATAAAGTTAAACGTAATACTCCCACTAACTAAAGTATTTCATACAAGCATACTTGCGAATAGAGAATAAACTTGAGTGTCTCCATATTATAATATAAATTCTAGCATACAGGAGGACGTGAGAATTTTAACCTACCCATTAATCATAAGCACAACTCTGCCTCCACGTTTGATGGGAAGATAGTTGGTTTCCTGAAATGAGAAGAATATGCAATAAAGCACATAAATATAATTCCTTGGGGGAAAAGATAAATATTATAATGAGCACTGTCAAGCCCATTAATTAGCAGAAACTTAAATCAACAATCACACAATATTTGGAGTGCAAAACAGGTGAAAAGATACGTTAGCGGAACTGCGACATACTGGTTTTACTTGATTGCTTTACAATTGATACCTCGAGGTAAAAATAAGGCCTTTAACATCAGGGAAACAGCAAACAAAAATTAAATTGGTTGGAGCGTTTCTACATTCTTCTGTTGTGATTAAAGAAAAGATAAATTACTTACTACGTAAAACGAAAATTCTTACAAACTAAAAATTTTATCCGAGTACAACCCTATTCTATATGGAGTAAAATTTGACATCACATGTCCTGCTATGGACTTCTTACATTCTGAAACTGGTGAAGGCCAATGCACAAAGAAACAATAATAAATGTGAAACATGAGTCATCACAGTCTCACAAGTCTTACAAACTTAAGCAACCAATCGACACATTTTCCAACATCTCAGTATGTTAAGTGTTAACTTGGAGTTTAGACCAATAAACATAGGGGTTCACTTAACTGACTACTACCGAGTCTGAGAAGATGGTCACAGCATAGAACTCCTGATCTAGGTCACTAAAAATAGGACCTAGTATAAATCAAACTATCATCACCACTAAAAAAAAAATTAAAATTTAAAAGCAAAAGGTTGGTTATTATTACTTGATGCTCAAATACACAAGAACAAGAACTACATACTATAAATACACAAGAGATGCCATCTAGTAACAATTCTCTTTATACATAAAAATCAACAAGGCATCAGTTTTGTAGACCCATATATATTTGTCATACATACCGGTGACAATATCTGATTAAGAACATGGGAAACCACAACATCCACGGGCTGGACATCAGCTACAGCAGCACCTGGTTCACCATGCTGAAGGATGTACATCGTTTGTTACCATATTCATGGGAGTAATCCAACAAAAGGAGTAATTGAAAGAAAGTACTGTATATATGAGGTCAATCTTATATACACACACGCACACATGTACGTACCTACATACATACATGTGTGTGTGTGTGTGAAAGAGAGAGACGGAGAGAAAATGAGTGCAGGACAGGCTTGCATCGTTTTCTGGGTGCAAGCTACATTAGTTCTTATAATTTCAAATCTTTATTCAGCAATCCAATATTAAGGATGTAAACAATATGCAAAATTAATAAAGAATACAAAAGTTCATTCCGTTTAAAAATGTGGAGCAACGTATTTATAACTATGTAAAATTCGTAGTATTTGATTATTTTCCATGGCTCAGATTTGTTTATTTCATCATTATAAAAGGTTGATGGCTTGATGCCTATCTCTAAATAGTACAAAAATGTACATTCCTTGTACTTTAGGTACTCTTTCCACCCGTACAGTTGGATGGTTAAGTTGAATCATAAGATTATTAATTTTCATGCAGTTTGCACCAAGAAAAAGGTGCATGGCCTTGGATAGTCATGTTCCCCATATAATACAATATTATATGTACGTAAGTACATACGTATATATAACAGCTACAATAATTTTATCAAGAATATTGCTAAATTTTTAATACAAAATGTACACTGTATAGGAGTATTGTGCCCATAATCAGAGTCAAGGAAATGCATGTTTTAAGTTCCACTTACAATACCAAGACCAAGCTCCATTTTTCCTGGGCCCAGACGATCAGGCGTAACCTGTCCTGGTAGGGTGCACAAAGACAAAGCAACACCCATTGTCCCAACTAGCTCAGATGCATGTTTTGCTTCTACAGCAACATCAGCAAGAGAGAGACCAGAAGCTGCAGCAGCTCCAGCAACCTGTATACAAACAATGAAATTTAATTTAACCGAGTTCTCGTAAATAAAAATTCCCTTGGTAGCCTCGCATTGCACTACGCTATATGGACTCTTCTTCTAGATGGGGATATACCCGTGTCACTCTGTCAGATATTCATAACCCAGACATGGCTGTGGGTCTGCGGCATCCATGTTGGAAATGCCACATCACTGAGAACTAGAAATTAAAAGATGGAAAAAGCTGCTGGGAATACCTTCCTAATGATTTGATTAATTTAGCAGTCCTGCTTTAATAACGCATTCTGTACAATAGTATTGCATTCTACAGTATGTATGGTAAATATGAAGGACTGCCAATCTTATTATATCAGCAGTAGGGTTCTCTCTTCACAACTTGCGTTGGAGTTGCTATGGAAGTGGGAAGCCAGTGAAAAAAGTTCCTCCAACACATTTTAATCTCTAAGCTCAGTGCTACTTCACCAACCCCACGATGATGGGAACAAGGATAAAGCTATAACCCTACAATAACCACTGCACTTACAAGAGGATACTATTTTCCTCCTCCTAATATGGCTTTTTCTCACTTCATCTGATTGTTTTCATACGTACACTTATCTGACTATCTAAATGAGCTTTATAATTGTATAAAAATATTAAATTCCTTGATACTTCAGTTCATTGGACAAGTTAACTCAAAAGCACCTTCAGGTGGCAAACTGTACAAACTGGCATGCATCAAAACTACCTGAAATGGCTGTTAGGTAGGAGTTATACTCACAATATAGAGAACCACTCAAAATTCAACAATCTATAATAAAATTCAAGCCCACTTGCAAAAGAATAAATGCCTACTATAGGCCACAAAACAGCTTCATAATCAACCCAGGAAATAGTAAGCTAATTATGTAAACTGATATATATATATATATATTACATAAAGAAATAGTTAGATAAATATTACTATGATTTATCAGCACATAAACGAACAATGAAACAATACTATATTTAGTAAATATCATTGTAGAGAGAGAGAGAGAGAGATTCTTTTCTTGTTTTTTTAGTCTATAAGCTCATCTCATGTGAAGTACTATTTTGCAAGAAATAAGGCTCCAAAATGCTGACAACAACCATGCTTTGCTTGTTTAAGTGAAAATAAGGGAAATTAGAAAGAAATATCGTCAAACCTTATGAACCAATATCGTCCCAGCTAAACCTCTTCGTCCAGCTATGCCTCTCGGTGGCGGTAAAGCACAATCATCTCCAACAATTACCATCTACATGGAATAAATATGTATGGAAAAGCATCAGTTTCACTTTTAAAAACAGAAAACAAACAGTCACCTATGCTTCAGTTTGATCTCTCCTTGTATGTATTGAGATTTTTTCCTCTCAATAAATGAACTATATGATTCAGATGAAAAGGTTCAATAGATATATACCTCTACTTTGTAGCCTTCAGATTTAGCTTGCTCGGCGGCCAAACCAAAATTCAGACGATCCCCAGTGTAGTTCTGTCCAACCCAGATTAAAATTTATAAATCAACTCCGTCCACATAACCACTTAAAGCCTCCTTATGCTTCCTCTGTCCCTCCTCTATAACTAGAAATACTTAAGTTCACTGTGATCACAGTTATGCAAAGAGATACTAAAACAAATAGTTTTGACAGTATTAAAGTGTTCAATTTTCTTTCTTCATCTGCTATGATGCCATTTGAACATAGAGAAACATAAATTTGAACGATTGGAATTGTTCCACTGAAGAGATAATAAACCACTAATAGAAATAAAATAATAATACCTTGACAATTAAGAGGCATCCCATGTGACCAGTCACAGCTCGAATGCCCTAAATTTGGACAAAATTAGCTTAGGGGAATCAGACTGAAGCATGGGAAAAGGAACTGCTTGGTGACAATAAAATTCTATTATGTCAAACGGTTTAATGGGCCAAAAATTTCATACAGCAAGAATAGAATCGACAGGTGGAGAGGCAAAAACATCTCCGCAGATAGCTGCTGTCAGCATTCCTTCTCCGACAAATCCGGCATGAGCAGGCTCATGGCCACTTCCACCTCCTGTGATGTGACAGTTACCAGTCCATTAAGTACTGTAAGTAAAATTAGATGGGAGCCCTGGCAGCTACTTTTAAGTATCATAGTGGAAATTGGATTGAACTCATGTTATATCATGAAGAGCTAATAACGGGGATAAATCTTCTTTACTTCACATCATAGATGTACAACTATGTGGATACTGATCTGGGACTAATAGTAAATACATAGAAGCATCAAGCAGAGATGAATAATTCCATGTAAAGATGGAGGTGAGAAAAGAACAAAATTGTCAATCACGATGTCCTTTGATAGAACTTATAAAATTATATAGGCTAATACAAATGGAACTAGAAAGCAATCAGAAACGTTAGTTCAAATGCCAAATGCATGAAAAAGGACTAACCCACAACTGACATAAGAGAACGATCCCAATTTCTAAAGATTTACAAACTCCTAAAACAAAATATATATGAATTATGACTCCTGAGGTGAAGAAGCAAGACGATAGGCCTAGATATATGATAACGCACCTGATATAACTGCAACTTTATCATTACTTTTACTTGAAACATCAGAACGTAATACAACCTTGACCTAAATACACAGAGGAAGAAGTTAGTACGAGAGTAGATCAGATGCATGTAAAAAAGCTTGTAAACACATGAATTTGTAGAAAATATTACCTCTGGAAACCCATCCAGATACTGCAATCCAGGATATGTTTCAACAAGACCCTCAATGAACTCGGTCACCACATCTGTCAGCAATATTAAAGATTTAAAGGCCACAGAATTCTAAGAAAGAAAAGAAATAGTATATATCTAAGTATATATATCTAAGTATATATATCTATATAGTAGAGAGGTCCATAGCCGCCGCAGATGGTTATCATCGCGACCAATCAAGGCCACCTTTTTTAATATCTAAGACATCCGCAGTTAACTATGTTTTAAATAAGGACGACCTCAACATGCATAGTTAATAGTTGTAACATTATATATGATTCTGTGTCTGCTGATTCACAGGGAAGGGGATGTCCCTGATGTGCAGTTATTAACTTTCTGAGCGGATATTCGCAATCTATATCTGAGACTTCCACATGTACAAATTGGTACTGTCAATACCGTTGCGACGCATAATTATCCATCGATATACATATATAAAGAAGAAAGAAGATACGACAAATATGGGTCAAATATCTGTTTCAATCAAGGATTAAAAGTCGCAGAGGAACCACAGAGACTGATATACTTTCCAGATTATATGAACAAAATGAGTTTTTCATTTGTTCCAAATTGGAAATTATAGATTGGTAACTTCATTTGTGAAAAATAACTGAAGCGAAATCATCGAACAAAAACGTTACCACAAACATTATAGATAAGTACAATCGATCACATGATTGAACATGATAAGTACAATCATCGAACAATTCAGCGGTGAAATGCAAAGCAAGTAATAAAGAATGTGAGTGATTACGTGGGAGTTTCGTTACCATTCGGATCATTGATGAGTTTTTTCGCTTGAAAAGCCATTACACAACTGAGCGGAAGTGAAATGTGTATCTTTGTGACTGAAATTATCGAATTCCGTGCTGCATCACTTTGCTCTTCAAGAAATACGCCCTGGTTTTGTCTTGAGAATAATCTGGCGAGATCTCGTCGAGCGTGTCGCGGAGGAGAGGATTAGGGGGTGCTAGGCAGCTGCTTAAAATCCAATATTCATAATTTTTTCTTTAGTTTATGATTCAAAATACAAAAACAAGTGAAATTTACTTTTCAATAAATTAACTTTTAATTCGAATTGGGATTTCGATGAATCAATTCGGATACTATTTGAAAAATAATCTGTCCGACTCGAATTCCGGAAAAAAATAAATTAAATATGATACATAATTTAAAATTTAATAAATTAAAGAATAGAATACGATTATAATAAGATTTACTCGATTTAATTCATAAGAAGTTCGATTATACTGACTAATACTGAAATATCATGATACATATAAAACTTTTGAAATCGATTGTTTCTTAATAATTTATTTAATTATTTTATATGTTTTAATTTACTTTGAATACTAGTATTTGTGTGAATAATTAGTTATATCACATAGGTTTTATATATTCATGTGTTAAAAAACAAAAAACTAAATTTTTATGGATATAATGTAGCTTTACTTAAATGAGCGTTCATTGACTAAGTATTCATGAGTAGTTTGTCATTAACTTGAATTCGATTATAATGTAATTTATGCATAAAAAATTTATTCAATCAAATATTTAAATTTGAATTTGAATATCAAAAAATTAATTAAAATAAAATCTTAGCACATCAATATTTGTTTATATTCGACTCTTACATCTTGATTTTAATCTTAGTCAATTAAAAAAGAAAACTCGGAAGAAAAAAAGTTCAATTTTTAATATCAATATCAATTACATGTATAATAAAAAGAGTGATTATATATATTCGAATCGAATTGAGCCAACCATTAAACTAAACCGATAGTTCCTGACCGGTCAATCAAACAAATTGATATTCCCTGTGAGATGCCTTATTTTCCAGTTATTATCCTCAAGTTGCATATACATATATATTTATTTATTACCTATATTAACCTTTTAGATTTTTTCTCAAAAAATGATCGACTTTCATAATTTTCAAAATCTTCTTTTTTCCATTAATTACACTTTAAACCATTGTATTATTGTCGTTATCACCATGTCCCCACTATCATCTATCATTGTTATCACAGTATCACCATCATCGCCGTCTATGATATCACAAATCCATGTTTATTTTTTTCAAATCTAATTTTGATATTATTAAAATCTATATTTGAAAATTCTAAATTTGAACTTTAATGCATCTCCATGGTCGTCAATATTATTATTACATCATTACTTCAATGTATCTAATACGTTACTATATTAAATCAAAACAAATAGAAACATATATAAAAAAAAAACATCCAACTATTATGTGTTACTATTATTATTTTGCAAAATTATATCCCAATGATTCAAAACAAGTCAAATGACAAAATTTTACAAATTAAACGGATCTTATGTAATAAAAATAAAAACAAAACGTTGAAGAATTAGAACAACCAT
Organism: Centella asiatica; assembly: GCA_014636745.2. Taxonomy (NCBI): domain Eukaryota; kingdom Viridiplantae; phylum Streptophyta; class Magnoliopsida; order Apiales; family Apiaceae; genus Centella; species Centella asiatica. Next base: position 40,153,025 of record CM025784.1, on the reverse strand, counting down.
GTTGATATTAAAACTAACAATAATAATGGTATTAAAACCTAGTGTTATTAGTTGCTTTACTACTTCAATGTTACTGTTTGAAAAAAAAATCCAAAAGAAAAAAAAAATTAAATCTGAAGAAATGGTGTTCAGAAATAAAAGAAAAATATATAAGAAAACAAAAATTATAGGCAGAGGAAGTAGGCAGTGGAGGAGAGGTAACCTATCTTGAATTTTTAATTTATCATGAATAAGCAAGCACCAGATGAGTCACACATAAGCATGTACGATGTATATGATAAAACTAGGAAGAAAACACTTGGTTGAACATCTTTGTTCCACTAGTCTGAAGTGCTGCAAGTTTGTAACCAATTCATTACCTTTTTGATACAACCAATTCATTACTTGATTGTGAATAAGTTTGTAACTATATGTAGTATCTTAAAGATATTTTGTAATAAGTTTCTAAAATATTTTGAGAAAGTTCTCGGTCTAATGTTATTACTCGCATCATAGAGGATTTATATTATTGATTACTCGGTAAGAAATAAAGTATTAAATAAAATTATTGAAGAATGAAGAATTTCTTCTTTTCACGGATTCTTTCATTTTAAGAACGCTAATTATAATGACGGTGATTGTCATTCTTATATCTTGATTCGTCAATCTGAGAGCATGAATTCTCAATTTAACAAAAATACTTGTAGAGTCTTATTAAAATATTGTTTATCTGAAGGCAAATTTTAGAGATTTTAAATTATAATAGTATAAATTATATTTCTAAAATTCACAATATTCAAAATTTTAGTTAAAATAAACATGGTCTATCTGAAGTAATGTTCGTTTTAAAATTAACATACAAGAAAGTATTAAACAATGTTAAGTTAAAATGATAAACATTACTCTCTCCATTTCAAAAAAGAGCAACATTTGAAAATAAAATTCATTCAAAACAAAATTACATTTTCATAAAAATTTTCTTATATCGTTCATTTTAATATTCTTATCTTATTATTAAATGAACATTTATAACAAATTTTATAAAAAAAAAATAATTATGATTTAAGCACGTAATTATCAATCAAATATGTTATATTAATATCTGTAAAAAATTCGCATATAATTTTTTTTTTTTGTAAAACGAAAATAATAAAATTTATCCACATCCAAAAATCAATTAGACGAGAATTTTTAGAACAAATTAGAATCAAAACATAATGTCTGCTACATTGCTACTCACAAAATGTCATTTTCATATTCTTCGAATTGCTACCCTTATCTCCAGATATGGTGGGTACAAATTGAGTGAAACAGAAAAGATTTGCTGAAAGACCGGTTGGTTGTTTTACTTAATTATTACTCCGCTCGTTTCTAAAAAAAATAATATTTTAGTAACATTGGAGAACAAAATTTATTCTAATAAAAATAATATTCGTACAAATTTTTTTATTATAATATAATATTTTATAAAAGTTTTCACAGTAATATTCTTATTTTATCTTTAATTAAATATTAATAAAAAAAATTTATTATCTGTACATATAATTTTTAATTAAATTAATTTATTATTTTTGTGAAAAAGAAATAGTACTTATTATTTATTTTTTGATTATTACTGATCTGTTCTGGCTAATGAGGCGGCCCAATGACGTGTCAAACAGTAAACCGTACAATTGTCCATTACAAAATTATTCCATTCCTTCATACATTAATCAATGCTTGAATAAATGGGATCTTCTAGCGTCTTGTACCATTTTATTCAGTTTTTATGTACTAAATGATGTTACCATCTTTTATTTTTCCCAAATATTGTCACTCACCTCCTCTCCCTTATCCTTTTTTCCCAATTTTTTTCAATTGCATCTAATTGAATTTATTTTATATAATTTTAATTATACAGGTGGATGGAGCATATAAAAATATGAGAGTCTACTAAATTTAATAAAAATAAATAATATAAAACACACAATTTTAACAAGTAAAAAATTATGAAATATCGACCATTTAAATCAAATTAAATTAAATTTTAACAATTAAGATGAATGTATTTTACATTATTTACTTATAAAATTTGATACACTCTTATATTTTTACATGTTCTATCCATCTGTACAATTGAATTATATAAAACAAATTCTATTAAAATTTTTGAAGTGCATTAAAAAAAATTAAGAGAAACCAAGTCGATAAATTTAAGAGATATGGTATTTACGTCTAAAGAGTGAGTAGTAGGTGATATGTACATAAAGAGCTAATATTATCGCTATTATGGGTGCCCTCATCTGTATATATGAATTGGAATGTGATGTTGGTACAAATATTTTGGTTTACATAATTTTAATTTAATTTCAAATTATATTAAAAAATAGTATATATGTCGAGATCTGCTACTTCTTGTTCAAAGTGGGATAGATTAGTCGGCTCTGCTTCTTGTTGATATTGTCACGTTATTTCTTAGATCATTTTGAGTAAATGAAATGTTTATATATTTCGTTCTATAAAGTTGTCAAAATAAATTGAGAATTACTATTGTTACACTAATTTTTTGTACTTCAATACGTGGATTTTACATTCTCACATAATATACTTACAGTGCGTATATGCATTAAAATTTGTAAATATGAAAAAAATATATCATAATCTTATATAAAAATGTCGAAATCCTACCTATAAATGTACGTGAATCATATGATGAAGTAGGTAAATTTTCCTACTTATAAATAAGAAAAGAAGTTGGGTTTCTTAATTTGCATGTGAAATTTACTTCACATGACTTTTGCTTAAATAAGAACGGAGAAAATATATTTTTTGTACTCTTAGTTTTCACTTTAATGTAAGAAAAATTACAGTCCCAATTTATCGGGTAGTTGTCCAAAATTTTTATGCAATTATTATTTATAAAATTAAAGTTACAATCAACTAAAAGACACCAATTTTTTAGTTGGTTAATATTAAAATTAATGTTATTATTCATGTTAACAATAATCACATATTATATTATTATAATGATTGTTTTAGATTTATAATTAATATATATATTTTTGGAATCTTTTTAGTATATAGTAACTTTTTAGACAGTAATTTTAACTTTACATATAATAACTTTAATTTTGTAAATAATAATTTTAAACTGGACGATTCACATAAAAAAATTAGTGTCATTGGCCTGTTTTATTTTAGGCCAGGAGCGTTGGCCGATAAGTACCACATAATTTGCTTATGTGAAAATTTAGTGAAGGATATATGACACTGCAATAGTTATCACAGCAAAAATCGTAACTTTAATTTCTTCGTCATTGAATTTATCTTGATATTCGATTGATATCAAATTTTGTTACTCGGTCTTTAATTTATAATATGATACCAGTCTCCTGTTTTTTTTTTTTTTTTTTTTTTTTTTTTTTTTCAAACTATGTGCTGTTAGTCGATAAAAACAAAGGAAAAGAGGAGAGAAAGGAAACAAATAATCTAAAAACCGAAGATGATATTTTATTGCCAAAGCAACGGGAAGCAATTGGCCCTCCTTTTATTGCCTCTAGTTAAAGATGGTATAGCATTTATTTCTGAGTTTAAAAGAGGAAAATTATTAGTTGGTTAATAAATTTTAATAATGTTATTCAGAGGGTACCACTGAAATTTACTAGTAAAATATTTTTTTGGGATAATTATGGGCACTGTTATTACTATTTCCTTTCTAAAATGCCTAATGTTTAACTTTTTTTAAACATAATTTTAGGTGAAATTTAATATATGTTACATATATTATATAATATTATAATATTTATATTATATTAATGTTCGTTTAAAACAATTTTAGTTTTTAATTTTTATTTTTAAAAGTAAAATATTTAACATATATACAGAATATAAAATTTCATTTAAAATTACGTTTAAAAAATCGAGCGTAATGCATTTTAAAATGGTGACCGTATTTTGTAGTTTGGAGTAACTAGTACACCAACCTTCGATAAACATCATCTCTAAGTTTCTAGTCCCTGTCAAATTTATTAAGATGTTGTAGTATTATTTTGAATTAATTCCAAAAAAATTCTCTTAAATAAATATTGTAATAATTTCCATTCATTTCTGCTGATTTTCTTGTTCTGAAAAAAGCTCACACACAAAGGGCTTGAAAGAATGCATTTAAGTTCTTTCATCTTCCTTTTACTTTTACAATTCGCAAACAGTAAAAAAGAGAAGGGAAAAAAAAACAAAAACTAGTCTTCTTCATATACATGATGATAAGCTTTAAGTACATTTCACCTAATCAAGTCCCATGATACTAATATGATCGAGAAAACTTAAGGGAAGGTCGGTTTGCATTAAATGTACCTTCACCCCACTGGCAACTACCAACAAAACCTATTAAATGCATGAGCACCCAGCCAAAAACCAAAGGAAAAACTATCATAACACCCCCCCCCCCCCCCCCCCACCCCCCACCCCCCATCCCCCATCCCTTATTATTTACACCTTTGCATTTCTACAGTGTACAAGATAATGATATTTATGAGGGTAGATGGAAGTTAAGAGGATGAAAGACAGAAAGATGGTAAGAGCTGGACATGATATTGATATTTGCACAAATAAATCCCATTAAGAAACACCAAAGGCCCTGTTTGGCATGTTCTTTTTTCACTCAGAAAAAGCATTCTTAAATGCAACTTAATTTTTTCAATAAGTTGTGCCAGAACGAGTTTTTGTGTTACGTGTGAAATATATTACATGGCCCCCAACTATAATATATAAATGTAAATTCCGAAGATTAATGTAATTGGACTTTGTCACAAATCTCACTTTTTGGTATAAGTCGTGTTCTTTTCTAGTAAAGTATCATGTACATAGTATATGCCAATGAAATATTCAATGTTGTGTACAAAAAATTTATGAATGTACTATTCAATATTTTAGTCGGGTGTAATAGCCGAATTGATTTTAGTTTGTTAAGTATCCTCGTTGTTTTATAATATGTGACATTTTAACTATTTAACTATTTACATACATATAAAATGGACGAAGTTTTTGGCAAGTTAATTTTTTTTTTGTTTTTCTGTTTTAAAAATATAATCATATAAACATTTAACTTCTTAAAGGTTTAAAAATCTCTTCTTCTAAAAATCAACTTTTCCTTGGTTTATTTTAAAAAAGATATTTGATATTACAGTGTCCCATTACAATCTTTATTAAAAGATTATTTAAAAGAGAAAATTAACAAACGCACCACATTAAACCCCACGATTAAACTTGAGGTTTAAAGCTGTTTTTGCATGGTTTGATAATCCTTCAACCGCCCAGTCAAACTCACAACATCTTCATTTCTCATACAAATCCCATTTCAACTTCTTTCCTTATTTTCTCATTTCATTCGGTTTCCACCATTTCACCTTTCTCTTTCCCTTTCATAGTCTCACCCTTTTTAATTTAAATCTTCACTTCGCTTTCCTGTCCTAGCTCCTACCTTTTTCATTCATCAATGCTCATGTTACCCCCATATCCCGTATAGTTTCTGGCTACACCACAGCCCATTTCCTATGCATTTCCCTTCACAAATTTAGATTCAAGCTACCCACAAGTTCAACATTTTCTCAAACAATATCTTCGTTAGCCTACCTTCTTTTAGTCATATTCACAAAAACAGGACAAAAAAAGAGCACCCCATCATGTCAAACAACACAAATGAATTAATGATGGAAATAGAATCCCACAAGCCACCAGGGAATGGAATGGTGATTGGGGGGTTAAGTCCTTTAAGTGAAACTTTATGGAAAGAAAAAACAAATACAGAGTTTATTGGAGATGTTTCGGCACGGCTAGCTTGGAAAGATCTGACTGTTATGGTGACACTTAGCAATGGGGAGACACAAAATGTGTTGGAAGGACTTACAGGGTATGCAGAGCCCGGAACTTTCACGGCCCTCATGGGGCCGTCTGGTTCCGGGAAATCTACTCTGCTTGATTCCCTGGCTAGTCGCCTCGCGGCCAACTGCTTCCTTTCTGGGAGCATTTTTCTTAATGGTAGAAAGACAAAGCTCTCATTTGGGACTGCTGTGAGTGTTCTTCTTGATTCTTGTTTATATTTTCTTGATCTGCTTTTCATAATTTGATTGATCTGAAATGTACTTTTATGTCCAGTCCACTTTTTGTATTTCTTATGTTCCACGTAAGTGGGCATCCTAATTTTTAGTCACTTTGTCCAAATATGAAAGTTTCTTCTTTCCTATGATTTTTATATATTCCACAGATTTCGGAGTGTTATGCACTTTCTCTGTTCTGAAATGACTTTTGTTTTATCTAATTTTCATATATTCTCATGAATCTATGTATTGTACTCTCCCCTACCATAAATGAGAGTTTTTGCTTTTCATACCTTCCGCATAATCTGTACTATCTTCTCTCTCTCCAAAAATTTTAGTTTTTTCTGGTTTTAGAACTAAGGATTTTTTTAAAAAATTTTTTGGTTAACTAAATAATATGAGGTAGCATATTTTTATGACTAATTTTGCAGTTTGTATAATATATTGAAAAGCGGGTGGATTTTTCATAGGCTTAAAGGAATGAGAGACTCCCTTTTTTTGGGGAAGGTTAGTTGATGAGATATGCATATACAAACAAATCTCTTGTGTGTCAAAAGTACAGTGCCAGTGGTTTTATCCTTTTTAATTCTTTTGACTTATTGTACCTGTGTTTTTTGATCTCCATACGGTAATATTTGTGGGTATTTTTTGTTTGCTTGCTGTCAAAATGTTTTTGCTGACTTCATTGGTTTGTTGTTTTGCACATAACACAATATGAAAGAATTATGCATTTGTTCCTTTCTAGATTAGATTTTTTTTTTTTGTATTTTCGTTTTCTGTAACTGTAAAATGCATATGAACTTTGGGATTGGTAATCTTAAAAAATGATCAAGTAAAAAGTTTCCTGTCTGAACCGTATCATTCAGGCATATGTAACTCAAGATGATAACTTGATTGGAACTCTTACTGTCCGCGAAACCATATCATACTCAGCTCGCCTTCGTCTCCCTGATAAAATGGCTTGGAGAGAGAAGAGAAATCTGGTGGAGAGTACAATCATAGAAATGGGACTTCAAGATTGTGCTGATACTGTTATTGGAAACTGGCATTTGCGCGGAATCAGTGGTGGTGAGAAGAGGAGAGTTAGCATTGCCCTTGAAATCCTCATGAGGCCTAGACTGCTCTTTCTTGATGAGCCAACTAGTGGGCTTGACAGGTAAAAATCTCGAATGAGAGTCTTATTTGACTTTTAACTGTTCTGTTTAACGCGTATCAAGATTTACTAAACACATGCCTCAACATTGTGTTGTCCAGTTTAACCTAGTTTAAATTTGATCTGATGTCCTTGAAAATTGTGGATTGAGTACTTTTACTTTGATATTTAGACTGATTCCTAATTGATTTTCACTGGCAGTGCTTCGGCATTTTTTGTAACTCAGACGTTGCGTGCCCTTTCTAGAGATGGAAGGACTGTCATAGCCTCTATTCATCAGCCAAGCAGTGAAGTTTTTGAACTGTTTGATCGTTTGTACTTACTTTCTGGAGGAAAAACTGTGTATTTTGGTCAGGCTTCAGAAGCATATGAGGCAATAATTGTAAACTTTGTTAGATTTAATTGAAGAATTCTGCCATAATTTATACTAACAATTAGTCTCTACGCGTGTTGTTGCAGTTCTTTGCCCAAGCTGGTTTTCCCTGCCCTGCCCTGAGAAACCCGTCTGACCATTTTTTGCGGTGCATTAATTCTGATTTTGACAAAGTGAAGGCTACACTAAAAGGATCCATGAAACTGAGGGTATAAAACTTTAACCTTTTCCTTTTTCTGATCTCGTATAGATGATCAGCTGTATAGCTTAATAAATATGTACTGTTCGTAAATTCATTTCGTATGGTTGTAACTGTGGGGGGTTTGTATTCAATGAAGTTGTCCCACTACTCAATACAAGAACTGCTTCTGTTTCAATTGTAATAAGAGGTTGTATCAGTAACTTTTGTCATCTGGTGCCTATATTTGGGCCACCAATGATGCAACATTTTCTATTGCAAACACAACAATTTATTTTCTGTTTATTAAGATGGTTAAGTAAAGGAACAACGTCACTGAAACCAAATCCAGTAGTTTGATCAGAAGTGAATGTATACTCAAGGAATTCATTGTTTGGTTGAATCAGTTTGTGGCGAGTGATGATCCTCTGGAGAAAACAACGACAGCTGATGCTATCCGAACTCTTACTGAGTTTTATCGTACATCTCAGTACAGTTACTCAGCAAGAGAAAGGGTCGAGGACATGTCCAAAATTGTAAGTATCAATTTATTTCCTTCTCAATGCTGTTTCCTTAAACAACGCGGAAATACATTCTTAATTGTTGTTCTTGTTCGTTATGCAGAAAGGAACCGTGCTAGATTCAGGAGGAAGTCAGGCTAGTTTCTTGATGCAGACATTTACGTTAACCAAACGTTCATTTGTGAACATGTCAAGAGACTTTGGTTATTACTGGCTGAGGCTTGTAATCTACGTTGTAGTCACTATCTGCATAGGAACTATCTATCTGAATGTTGGAACGAGTTATAATGCCATTCTGGTATCCATCTTATCTTATCTCTTCTGTTATCCACTCTGTGTACAGGCTTTCAATATTTTGAATGCACTGCAAAATGTCCTAGAAGCTTACCAGCAATCAACGACGACACTGTAAATGACAACACAATAATGATACGTACCATGAATGTGACACATCATGTAAAGGATAATACTTGGTGCACAAAAAATTACACAAGGATTATGAAAAATGCATGTCATTTAAGTGGTAACTAATTAAAACTGAAAGCAACAATACGTTCATGTGTAAAGGAGGTTCTTATATTTAGTTTGGGTGAACCTTTTGTTTGATTTGCTGTATTAATTGCTGTTATCTCAATGATACATACAGGCGAGAGGAGCCTGCGCCTCTTTTGTGTTTGGATTTGTCACATTCATGTCCATTGGTGGATTTCCTTCCTTTGTTGAAGATATGAAGGTCAGAATCCTGTCCTAAAATGACAGTCCCAATTGCTCTTAGGCGCACCAATGCAGTACCTAATGCCAACAATTTGTTACCAATCTCATATTCTAGTTTTTCTACAACCACAATTTTTATAGGTTTTCCAAAGAGAAAGGATGAATGGGCACTACGGTGTGGCTGCATTCGTGATCAGCAACACGCTATCTGCAATGCCATTTCTGATATTGATCACCTTTCTATCCGGAACTATTTGCTATTTCATGGTTCACCTTCATCCTGGATTCATGCATTATCTCTTCTTCGTTTTGTGCCTCTACGCGAGTGTCACTGTAGTCGAGAGCCTGATGATGGCCATTGCAAGTATTGTTCCCAACTTCCTCATGGGAATCATCATAGGTGCCGGAATTCAGGTAAAAAATTTTGTACACTAGTAAAATTCAGAAGTATTTGAAGTTGAGATAAAATACTAATGCATGGTCTAGTGTCCTCGGTTCAAATTTTAGGGCATATTTATGCTAGTATCTGGTTACTTCAGACTTCCCAATGACATTCCTAAGCCAGTTTGGAGATATCCAATGTCCTACATCAGTTTCCACTTCTGGGCTCTTCAGGTAAACAGCTACTTCTACTCCTTATGTCTGAAATTTTGGACGAACAAATTTCTTCTTAGAAATGTTTTCAAAAATTTATTGCTAAGTTTAGAATGGTCCCCTAGGAAAAATTTATGTTCAAAAGCCTCTAGGTACAAAATGTAGCAGTCTTTGTTAACAGATGCTGATCCCAAATGGAAGAATAATGTCTTGAATGGGCATGCACCTACTAGGAGATTATTAGAGTTGCATCAATTCCAAAAATCCTATAAAAAATTGTTGATCCTAATTAAATTGTTATGAATGGTCAATTTTTATGCACTTCACTGTGTTATTAGCTCTCCCACTTGTGACATGTCTAAAATTTTTATGACAAACATTAATATGAACTCTGTATGAGAGATGAAAAGCAATAAAAAATTAAATGGGACTCTTATTTTAGAACCAAGGTAGAATTATTTTCTGTCAAAACTGTGCTGGTTCCTAATGGCACATTGATGAATCCAGTGCACATAAATGCTGCTTCTGCTACACAGGTAAAGTACCAAAATGTGAGTCCCATATGGCTAAGCATTTCCATGACAAGCATTACTAAGTTCCTAGTACGAGCAAGAAAATTTAAAAAGTCAAATGAGACTATTATTTTAGGACGAAATCGTGTGCTGGTCCCAAATGGCACAGCAATGAAACTAATGCCACATAAATGCTGCTTCTGCTATACAGGGACAATACCAAAATGATCTGCAAGGGCTACTCTTCGACAACCAGACGCCGGATCAGCCCAAAATCCCCGGAGATTACGTGTTGCAATACGTGTTCCAGATCGACGTGAATCGATCAAAGTGGATAGATTTAAGTGTCATTTTCAGCATGGTCGTGATCTATCGCATAATATTCTTCATAGTTATCAAGATCAATGAGGACTTGACCCCTTGGCTGAGAGGTTACATAGCAAGGAGGAGAATGCAGCAGAAGAATGGGAACCAGAACACAACAGTTGCACCATATGGGCTTACTCAATCTCCTTCATTGAGGAATTATGTAGACAATAAAAGTACTGAAACTGGGAGGCGTAGGCAAGCTATTAGTCGTGTTTGAGTTTGAGGACTCCGTGACATACTTAGAACAGTTGCTAACATGCTTTGAGTGATGTTAAATTATTTTCTGCTTCAAAAAAGTTAAATTATGTTTCAAGAAAAGATCATTGTACGTATGAGATCGTTTATATATCTGAGAATTTGAGTTATTTGTTGCAAAGACTCTTTAACAAAATTTTATGTGCATGTGATTAAGAGGAATTTAGTAATATCCCATTTTAAAATTTTACCTTACGAATATTTGAGCCGGAAAAAATATCAGAAAAATAAATGAAATATCAATATTTTCGAATTGTATAGAAATATACTCAAAATTGTACTTCTCTCCGTCCATTTTTTAGTCGACTTGCCAATTAATAATATTAATTAATATATGGGGTTCCAGTTTACATAAAAGCTGTTCTACACAGGGGACATGTTTTAACAAGTTTCAATTTAATTAGCAGCATGGGGCCAAGATTTAACTAATTAATAAACATTATCAACAGATTATAGCTCGAAAAGAAGTATATATCCTGACCTAGTACCTTCTCAATCATGTTTTTATTGCCCATCATCAAAACATGTTTAGATGGAACATTTTGTATTTAAGTTACCATCTTTTTCTATTTCATTTCTTGTTACAATACAATTCAACTAGGATTCTATATAATTCTACCATAAATAAACCCCCACAGAGGCTTCAAGTATCAAGTCAAAACTCAAAACCCCCCAGAAAAACTGAAAGCGGCAGAAGGATCATCTCATATCCGGAGCGGTCGACTAACAAAGAGATCGGACAATTTTCTATATAATTCTACCGTAAACAAAATTATACAGGTGGCGGCGGTAAATCCAGTAGGAGCCAAAATCCTACGCAGTCATCTGAATCCAAGTCATCTTGAATGGCAAGGAAATGTAAGCCCCCACATGCCTTCTTTGCGGCTTCCCAAGCTTCAGCTTCATTTGTACTTTCTGGGGTTTTCTTATAGGAGGCATAAACGTAGCGAGTCGATATGCCAACAGATAAAATCAAGCTAGCCCGCGCCGCATCGGCTTCAATTGCACAGACTTCTAAACCATTCATCCAAGCTGCAGCAGCATGTGTATGTCAAATTGAATGGTAACCCGAATAGAGAATATAATTTCATAATTCATGACAGAAAGCATAAACCTAACCAAGGTGCATGATATTCCTTATGTATTAATAACCTTCATTCTTTTTCACGATTATAGATCTCATTGTCAACACACATTTCCATTGCTCCTAGCTACCTAGTACATATTTTGGCCTTAGAATTCAGTAGCCTAGCTTATGCATATTTATTACTATTCCTCACACAAACATAAACATGTGGCACACATGGTCGAATATAAGAAGTTCTCAAGCATGTCCATAGAAATACTAGCCTATACGACAATGCTCCTTCTTAGCCAGATAACCAAGAAGCTGGACAATATTTAAAAGTACTATAATGTGCTTTCAGATTTACAAATTCAAAATGATTTCATTCTGAAATATGAGAGCTTATATGCTGGGTTTGAAATACTGCAACACTAGGAGAGTTGGTTTTTTTTTTTCTTAATAAATATTTTTCGTACTTTCCTTTAATCTTTCAGGAGAATGTCATGTCCGTATATGTTTTCCAAATTATTTCATATCATATCATACATTTTACTTTTGTCGGCCTGATGGAGAACTAGTTCTCCTCAAGATTTCTCCTTTCTGAAGTAAAAGATTAATTAACTAAAATTTTAATTAGGCAAGTTATCTTATATTTTGGAATTCAAGGGTAGAATTTATCTTATGGATTGACATTCTAATCCGACAAGTCTTTGTTGAAATTAATGTCATTTTGCGAGCCTTCGATCCCAACATTTCTGAACCATCAGGGCAAGCAACATCATCTCCACTCACCAGAGGTAAGTAGAAGTCTGTCATTTATATCATTTTTTAAAGTTATTTTTTATTATTATTTACTTGATCTATAAATTATTTAATTTTTAAAAGTTAATTGTTGCCTAATCAGGTGATTTTGTTTAAATTCTAGTTTCACACTGTGGAATTAACTAAGATTATAGTTTATAATATATATGTGTGAGTTTATATATGTATAAAAGTCTTACATGGGTTCAATACATTACATTGTAGTTATGGTAATAAGTATTTGTACCCCATATGAGAAGCACATGGCACATTTGCGAACAAAAAACCATTAATTAAATATCCTATAGGATCATGCTTACTTAAACATCAATTGGGGTTATATGTAGTAGAAGCTATAATTCAGGCGCCCACCTATAACCCTGGCCATACTTGGCAGGTCTGAGTGTAGTTTATCCATTACATTTTGTGTTGTGAAAATACAGAAAATGTTCACAACAAACCAAAGAATTAAAAGCCACAAAACTATATTTTCAACAACATTTAAATAAAATAGTATATGTTGATACGGTCATGAAACCTATTTAGCATAATTGTACAAATAAATAAGTAGTACAAACCTGCTAATGGTTTAGCACGGGAAGATGAGACGGCCAGTCCAGGAACCAGTGTCTTTTCATCAATTTCAATACCCAGCAAATCCAAATCTAGACTTGCTCCAAAGGCAAATGTTCTTTCTAAGGATGAAACCTCCTTTTTAACATCTGGAAATGAAGAAAACAGTTAATTCATCTTTGGGCAAAGGAAAAAAAATATACAAATAGAAGGTGCTGAAAGGCTTAACAACAAGAGATGAAACGGTTGCTTATTGTAAGTACAACTGAGTGCCTCCTTATTAAGAGAATTAGTCAATTGGCACTTGCCTACTCAACTTGCACTTACATTATACCCAATAGAGTTCGGGTTGGCAAGTGAAGCTAACCGAGTAACTGATGGAGCACCTATTCTAAAGCACGTGTAGAATGTAATGCTGTAACACTCCGCCTCATGCAAAATTTCAAATCATAGCACGTGTGGGTAGAATTGAAACCTAAATCTTGTAACCATATATAGTGTGACATGGACTCCTCATTTTACCCCAAAGTACTCGTGTTCGACAGTCAACATTCAGACAAGCGTTAGAATGAGGGTTTGGCGCACTTGTTTTAGCATAATATGTTTGCAAAATAGACGTGTACCCATTATGGAATCTTCAAAGTGCCTGCACCCATTCAGACAATCTGAGTCCATATAACTTAGATAAGTCTAAGATCATGTTATATATGCCCCTTAGAACACAATCAGATAATACAGAAAATTTTTGTCAATGATATGCCATAAACCTCTCCGACGTGTTCATCTATCAAACACAATATTAATTGGTTATCTAGTGAATTGATTATGTCATTACGGCGCAACATACTAATAGAAAATAAATGAGAAAGAAGGGATATAATAGCAATATTTTTCCACAATGAAACATCCATTGATTTGATGCAGATACAATATAACAATTCCACTTGAAAGCTCAGAATTCAATAACAAACATCCGAAATACACAAAACTGATAAATGCTTAAACGATTCTTACATAGCCTAATCCAAACATTATTTTTCTCTGTTACATAATAATATTCCTAATATTACAGCATGACCCTACTACCAGTGATACTACTGCATTGCTCATGATCCTACCATTAGCTTATATACTCTTCCCTTGATGATTAATGCATGAATCAGACACATCCCACGTGTTTAAATGAAAAAAGAAAAAAATGGAAAGACTATAGTTGATGTGAAGACCATACGATACCAAGTCCAACCAGCAAATCAGAATTCCCTACTTTAGTGGAACAGTTTCAATTAGCCTATGGGGTTTATATAGAAACCTCCAAACTAAAGTTGTATAATGTAGGAAATTTTTTATTTTAAAAAGCACATGTTAAATGTTTTCCATGCATCTCTGCGTGAAGTATAGTACATGTTCGCATCAATGAAAGGTTTAATTACATTTACCTGAAAAAGGTAACTGAACAAAAGCCCATTTTTCACCATATAAATTATCTGGAAGATTCATTGGAAATGGGTTATCTAGCGCAAGAAGCGGTTTAGATCCTTTCTGAAATCCAGGATGGCGCATATATACATTTTCATACCGATCTTCAAGCCAAAGAAGTAGGGATAGGCACTGAAATATCAAAAGATGATATAGATATGGAAAATAATACATACGCACTTTTAAACCATCTTCATGTGCTTAGTGGACTTGAGTCATAAACAAATAGAGGCTTAATGTAACAAAAAGATACTTACCCTTTTGCTTGCAATAGGCTTTATAGCAAGCTCTTTGCATGCTTTTGTGATAATTGTTTGCATCTGTGACCTACAAATCATTAGTACCCATCAATTTCTCAATAAAAGTACTAACATAATAATCAATAAAACATGGATATTGATATTAACCGGGCAAAGATTAGGAACAGTCAAAGATCAACAACAAAACTAATACACTTACCTGAAAAATCGAATTTTATCTGGCAATGGCACATCCAACTCCTCGCATACTGATTCAATGGCTTCCTTTAGAGTAACGCTATTAATAACATTATTAGGAAAATACTTCGTATACTGAAGAGAGAGAGAATTGTCACAAACTACAAGCTCCCAAATCTTCTTCCCTCTGATATCAAGAATGGGTCTAGAGCAGAAATCCAGTTCCCACTCTGTAATGCTCTCTGGGTCAGCTTCTGGGTCCAGATAACTCAATTCCGAAGTTGGGTCATCATCAATTGCTTCAGCTTCCAGTGGCAATGACACCGAGCTTTCAGATACTGAATTGGGTCGAATTTGCAGAATTTTTCTGGGATTCTTGGTAGTTTTGAAGATTGAAGGAGAGAATTGAAATGGGATTTTGATAGATTTTAGAAGTGATGAAGAAAAGTTGAAGATGGGTTTGTTAGATTGAAGTTTTGGATGTCTAATACTGGGATTGAAGATCAGACTCCCCATAGAAGTTGTTCGTCTATCAGAAAGTTGAGAAGGAGAGAGTAGTTTAGGTAGTTTATCCACCACATATCCGTTAATGATGATGATATGGAGCGCAGGTGACTAGGTGAGGTCACATAAAATATATACTCCTCCTCACACAAATTTATACTTATTATAATTGTTATTTTCTACCTTCCAAAATTTATAATTATAATTAAAAACTTATATATTAAAACAATCAAAAAATAATAATTTTTGACTATGTTAACATTTTTTACTCATATTTATAATAAGTATAAAATTAATAACATGATCGAAGTAATAGAATAAGTGAAATTTATGTATCAATATTAATAAGTAAAATATTATTATTGGTTTAAGTGGTAAATGATTTGTTCCTCTTAAATAAGATATCAAAATTTAAATTTATGAATAAAAAAAATGAGTATCAAGATAATTTTACTCATAAGTTCAACCTAGTTCGAATCACATTAATTTTAAAAAAATGAGTTGAAAGAGAAGGATAGATTGAAGTTTTGAATGTTGTTTATTACCAAAAACAAAGAAAAAAAAGGAATGTTGTTTAGCCGTTTATCATGATATAAAGTAATTGTTTGGACATCTCTGGCGTGAGTCTAAAGTCTATACATTAATAACTCACCAAAATTGGTGCGTATTAATATCTACATTTAAATGTAAAAAGCTTGTATCTACTTCTAAAAATCCAAGTTATCATGATTTATACTTAATTTCTAAAAAGTTATAAAGTCTGAAAATAAACTACAATATGTGTGTGTATGTGTTTTCCCCTTTCAACATTTAAATGAATGGTATTTATTTTCTATTTAAAAATACCTTTTTAAAGATAACCTTCCAAATCGAAAGAAATGCATTACATTGATTACTTAAAATCTAAGAAATCCATATCTACTAAGAAAAAAGAAACATGCTTTTATTTTTTTTTCCTAAAGAACCGAACTCTTTGAGAGATGTCACTCTTATAAATAGACTAGCAAGCATCTATAATATCATTATACGCTAAATTTAATTATTTTAAAAAAATCCACCAATGGCATCTTCAAGACTTCTTATTTGCACCGTCTTCTTGTTTTTGTTATCTATCCCTCTTCTTCGAACCGATGCAGCACTTAATCGAGCCTTTTACGACCTAACAAAAGAACCTGAGGGTTAGTTTTTAAGAATTGTTTATGTGCAGGGGACTACGTATACATGTGAATATACCCAAATATACAATATATGTTTATGCATGTCTGTATATACTTATATGCTTTGTTATAAAAATTCCCGCTTAAATATATTGATTTCTTCATCTAGGAGTTAGGCGGTTCTCTATATAGCGATTTAGTTTGATTAATTTTAACTACTCTGATTAAATTTTTGTCTAGATGCTAAACGTTAACTTATTATACGTGTTCATATAACGTTTTTTACAATATTACTTTTATGTATGTTCATAATAAACTTACTATAATGTTAAATAACATGTGAATAACTAGAAACCATTTTTGACTAATCATAATTAATTATCGTTCTCATTTTAAATTTATTTATAATTTGTAAGTATATATTATTCAAAGAAGGGTTAAATTTAACGGGCTTAGAGATTGTGTCTCACAAAATTTTTATCTCTTGGAGCTTTTAACTAGCTAAAAGTGTTACGAAGTAGGTAAAGAGTATGAAATCATAGCTTAGTGATAAAGACCAAGAAGTTGTGATCTCTTAGTTACAAATTATATTATATTGTAATATATATTTTCAAAACAAAACAAAATGTTAGCTAGAGTAATTGAGTTTCAGTTATGTTTTGATATTTATTTATGTATCCTATTACACTATATAAATCATCTCCTGATATAAATAGTAGAAAATTGATAAACGTCTTAATTTTAATTTTTTTAAAAAAGAATTTTAAAACTTATTTGGGAGGGAGTAACCTTCAGATCAAGTGACGTACTATATAATATTTTAAACTACCCTCGCCTTATTTATGTGTTCATGACTGTTTTTATATTATTGAGTCTATTTAATATTAATTTTTATATGTGTTTAATGCAGGTTGTGACCAATGTCCTAGCAAAAAATGTTGTGATTGCGCGTATCTTGAAGGAGTAGCATATTGCAAAAAGTGTTGTCCTAAACACCACGACCTCTTGAGCCATCAAGTTTAAATATTATTCTATTGGATTGTAACCATACAATAAAAATAATTCCATTGTATAATTGATAATGAAATGATTTACATATGCTGAACTAATAATATTTTTTATCAAGTTTCCTCCTATATTATCTGTAAAACATAATCGGTATTTAATTTGTTAAATCGTAAAATGTTTAATATATTTCTCAACTCGTCGCCAACTACCAAAACATTTATTTATGCACAACAAGAAAAGTGTGTAATTTATCTGTTTTTACTTTATATTGTTTCATTTGTTTTACGCACGCATGGCTGAAGTAATTTGGTAAAAATCTTTATGAAATTATACTTTACGTAGATTTATAATATATCTCTATTTAAATAATATTTCATTAAGATGGGCAAATAATATTTCTAAGATTCTTACACAAGGCTAACTTAATTACTCCTTCTATTTTATAATAACTGACATTTTAGAGTTATTTTTTTTAATAATTAGTGGCATTTCACATATTTTTATAAAATTATCACTTATATTTCATAAATTATCTTGAGCGAGTTATCTCTATTTATACAATTCTCTCTTTATATGATTTTAATAAAGAGTAAAAATATTCACTTATCAAAATTTTAATATAAATTTTAATTTCATTAATATATGCTCAAAGAGGTACAATTCCACTTATTATAAAACAAAGATAGTAAAAAAGAGATAGTACAATTATTGAGTTTCAATAATGTCCATATTTAATGACTAAAATTTTTGGGTTTTCCCATATCATACGCCTTTATTTCAAACTCAATATCATGTCTATAAATAATAAATTTAGAATTCTTCAAAGGCATGGATCATAAAACTTAAATATAATAGAAAAGAAAAGAATAGAAAATATAAATTTTTTATTGAGTGTTGTTACTAAATTCAAAAAGGAAAAGAACATAAAATTTAATTTTATGTCTCTGAGTTTGATAGAAAAAAAGAGAAAACCATCAAAGTTACAGTTACAACCCTTTAGTAGTTTAAATAATATATTATAAGTTGAAGAAAAAAAAGACATAAGAAACTTATCAATTATCATTATTTTTCTTTCCGTTATAGTCAAATCTTGCGAATATTGAAGAGAAAATATAAATAAGAAAAGTGACCAACTTTTCTTGCTAATTCTTTTTTTTTCTAACGAATAAAATCTTAAGGCAATATCTGGATAGTAACAAAGTGAAGGAAAAAATGAAAATTTACACATTTTTTTGATATTTAATTACCAAGAAAAATATAAAAAGTGTGAGTTCCATTTTCAAAAATCTTCTTTTAACTTCTCTACGAATCTCATTCCATTAAAATCACAAGAAATTATAAAAACTCGAATTCCTTTTCTGACTTTTGAGAAAAAATGAGAAAAGAGATGATGTTTTTTAAAAATTTTCACTTTCCAAGCCCCCCACCCCCCATCTTTTCTTTTCTTCTCGTTAACAAAATTTAGTGACACCACATTAGCAACACAAGATTTAAATAATATATTTTTTTTTCAGCATTTCTTTTATTTTATATCCTAAAAAAAGAGAGTTCTGCGACGGTCAATGGTTTGCTCTCAAAACCAGAATTATTCTTCACACAAGAATTCGAATTTCAACTTTATTCTCTGAAATCATCACTCAACCGCGTAATCTCGGCCCAGTTCCCCGCGCACTTTCGCCCTCAATTTCAATCAGTATTCGCGAAATGCCCAAATAATCGAGTAATCCGGAATAGCTCTAGTATATTCGATTCTTCAGTTCTAAAAACCGAATAGTATCAATTCGCTGTTGATCGATTTTGTTGGTGAAGTTGATAAAAATGTTGTTGCTGATGAAGAACAGTGTTTGAAGTGAGTGAAAAGGGAAAATCGAAAATGATTTTGTTCACAATCTCCATTGGGTTTGTTCTTGGCGTGCTAACGGTTATTAGTCTTGAAATTCTGGGGTTGTTGTATTTGGTTCGGAGATTGAATCGGAAAGTCAAGGATCGTGTATCAGATTCCGCATCTCGAGAAGTTCATGGAGATCACTTGGATCTCTCCTACCCTAATAAGCAGGTCATATATTATTTTTTATTTTTTTAAAGTTTTTCTGTGTCCATTGACAAGAATTATTGTTTGTTGTATAGTGTAGAAATTATAGGCATAAATTTTGTATGTAGTCTTGTTCTTGTTCAAAAATTTTATCTTATGTTGACTGCCTATGTTTTTCCATGTGTTCATAAATCTTGAATGTACTGATTGAGCACAATCTTGAAAACTGTGGGTTGGTATCTTGAAAACACTAATTGCGCATAATCTTCAAGACTGATTGGTTAATTATTATAGAGTAGTGAATATTTTTTGCTGTTCTAGTTTTTTGGCCCTCTCTTTTCATAAAGTATGTGAGGCCCTTAGGTTTAAAGGAGGCAATCTTTAGAATACTTACACTTTTATGGTGAAAAAAATTGTTGCACAACATGTGGCAATCAGTTGGTCTAATTGGCATTGTTATCAAGGCATCGTCTAGTCCTGGCGTTGTTTAGTGGACGTCGTAAGCATTACCATGAGTATATCGCCATGGCTTTATACATAATATTTTCTCCTTTGTATTGATTTTTGCCAGTCACCACACACCTACAAGTGAAGGAGACAAGCCGCATTTGACGGGGCAACCACTGTTTGTAAAGAGCCAATTATATAGGATAAAGTGATAGTCCATATTGCATATAAAGAACAAACACGTAATGATATAATATATTATAGATAGCAGATGATTTATATTGTATAGATTATCATATTAAATATTATGAATAGCTAATTATGCTAATTTTTAGTATGATTTAATCTCTTTTGCACTAAAAAATTATATTGTAATGTCCTTTTTTATTTTAAAGTATGTACAGATATTAATATTTATATGTCTTTTATAAATTATATATTATTAACAACTTATCATCGTGTGGACGCCATGGTAGGTGTCTTATCGCCTAGGCGTCCTGGCAGTTGGCTATCGTCATGACTTGCCTGGGCGCCGTGACAAGCATGCTAATCGGAGCATCTATTATCAGAAATAAGAAATCATGCCCAGTTAAATTTATCCATGAATTAGATATTTTCAGAAGGTATACATATCTCTTTTAATCTAATATTTCCATAATAATACTTGGCAAATATAGACCGACTGTCTTTTAGTTTATTAAAAGTTTCTGCAGAATATTACTTGGTGAGTTAAAATATAGATCTGTCAGTGGATCATTTTAACACAGTTTCTTGGATTGACTATATGTCATAAGCTGAACAGATGTCATATATATGCTCCTTGTTTGAGGACTCATAAGATTTAGTATGGATTTTGAGGTATTAAATCATTTTAATTTGTTGTCAAGTATTAGTGGCTTGTCATTCATGCTCTCTAAGTCTTAGATTTTTTTATTGATGTTTTAGTATTATGGTTTTGTTTGTTAATAATGGTTACGTTTTTGTGTTACAGGGAGTAGTTTGGGTCCTCGAATTAGAAAAGGTTCCAAAGAATTGGAATACTGACAAAGCAAGGGAGCAGAAACGAAAGAAAGAGATATTGGAAGTAGCACCTGACAGGAAGTATGCTAAACTTAAGGATCAGATGCTTACAATAACAGAAATGGATGGTTCACATGTAGAAATTTGGCTGAAGGATTGCACAGTTGTGGCTGTGTCTGCTACAAATTTGTCTTCAAGAAAATGGTGACGTATTTTGTCCATTGTGTTTGTAATTGTTTTTTAATATCCCTGGTTATTATGGTTATACAACTTATTGAAAAACTATAATAGTGTGCTTTCGTTATGTGTATCTTCAATCATGTCATTTTTTGGTGGATGCAGCTGGGCTCTCCTGCCGGGGTTTTCTTGGGTGGTGGTGGTTTGGGTTTGAATAATCACTTGAATTGGATTGAGTCTGATTAGCAGCCAAATCCAGTTTTGTGTGTGTATGTGCATGCACCTTTCTCTCTGAGAGAGAACGCATCCCCCTATATCTATGGTTCCTCTACAAATGTGTGCTTGTGTATATTCATGAGCAGGTATACAGTTATTAAGTGAATGGTTATTTACTTTTTACTTAGGTTGCCTTGTGCTTTTGACAGAGTTTTTGTTCAACTTGTAAAAACAATTACAAAATGAAGATGATTATAAACTTTGAACAATATATGCTTTGGCAAGTGCATGGCACATCCAGTTGCTTTTCTGGTTAGAGTATAAAGGAGTATTATTCAACAGGGATGGAATTTCGAGGACATTTTGCACTTGCTATTTTATCTTAGCAGGATCTTTTTAAAAGGATGTTTTGAGGATTTATGGCCAGGTGAAAGAAGTGTAGAAAGAATGATATATATCACAAATAAGGGGACCTCGGTATATAGCCAATGACTTAACTGCCATAAATTTATGTTGTGAAGAATGTTGGCGCATGGTTTTGAAATGCATTGAGTTTTGTCTTCGGTTATGGGCTTAGATTAGTGTGCCTTCTCTTCTGCAGGTTGGTTCACGTGGGTGAGCACTGAGCTCCAAGGTTTTTTTTAATTGACCCCTTCAATTGAATTCTATTATCAATAAAGTTAGAGGCAGTGTAGTTAAGGCGTGCATCATGGTTAATGAAGTGGCACAAATGGGCAGTGTCCCCGCACCTTCACGATTCTGAAGGCTTCTAACAAAGGAGATAATTGACAGAGAAGATTGGCAAAAAAAAAAAACCCTAAAACAAAGATGGTGTTGCAGCAGTTCAATTGCAACTAAAAATGTATGAAACCTAATAACATACCCATAATCTCCATTGACCTAAGAGTAATTCTTTTAAGTGTAATTTTTTCAGTACTTATATTTACAATATACGGTACAATTTTTATTTTTAATATGCACTTATTTGCAATTTATATATTTACTAAAAACTTGTTATTTGGTATTCTAAGTAGGTTACCGGGTTGTCAAAATATTTTGGCTTAAGTTTTAAAAATAGAAATAGTTTAAAATTTTACATATTTTTTTATTATATATTTTTCTTATTGCCGCATGCCGCAGCTCTTTTTCATGGTTGTGCCGCGGATGCGCTAAGTGCCAGTAACTGCACTGAGGTTAGAGGAGAGTTTTTTAGTTGCTACTTTGTTTGTGGAATGAGAAGATTTAGCCCATCAGGTCAATACCCACCTTTATATGTAACATGGGCCCTTCTCTTTGCCTTGAATTACCTGTCCTGGTGTACTCGATATTCAGCACTCTGTATATGTATGGATGCTGGACACTTCATTTTAGTGTAAATGTACTGTCAAGATTGAGGAGTACGCATGCCAACTCATCAATGTGTCTCTGCCCATGTGGAGGGGTGAGTGTAATTGAAGTCATGGGTTTTCTTTCTCCAAATTATATGGGTTTATTTATAAATGATTGGTTCACATGTAGCATATTATTAAGAGGATGAATGTAAAATTTTCTTCTCTTCATAATGCGTTTTGGTTCTTGTGTTGAAGTGTATAGAAGTCCCAATCAAACCACCATCTCTGGCTTGGTTCTATTTTTAACAAGCCAACCTTGTTCCATTTTATAGATGTCGACCGGAAAAGGTCACCTGTCATTTAAATTGTGTAAACTCCACTTATTTTTAAAAAAGAACTTTTCTTGTGTAGTCTTATTAATTCAAATTACAAACTTCTAAGCTCGGAAGAGTTACAGAGTAAAATATTTCCCTAAAACTGAATGGAGGCTGGGAAGAGTTACAGAGTAAAATATTTCCCTAAAACTGAATGGAGATTTTAACTGCTGTCCAATATTGACCTGTCTGTTATTCATGGCCAGGATGTCACAAAGAGTAGAATAGTTGGTTATGCCATGAAAACATGGGAATTAGATGCGATATCCTGGTCTCAGTGTGGAGCCTTTTTGTCAATTGAGTGAGTGAAAGTTCTTTAGGTAAAGTTGGAATCCTTAATGGGTATTGTGTTGCTACTTTCGGGTATCAAGCAGGATTCAGACTCTAAATGACTGGAAACTTGGTCGTGTACTCTTTGAATGTCTTTGTGGCCAGCTCTGCTTGCCCACTTGTATAGTTGCAATCATTGAAATAGGAAAAATTTTTTGGACGAATTTTGAGGACATCTGTAACATCTGTTCATTTAGTTGTTTTTCCTGTTGCGTTTCTATTTATTTGGGACCTCATAGTTTGGTGCTTCAGGTGCAGCAGCTTTGCTAAAAATTTGACATTTCTTGCTGCAAATGAATTTTATTCAAATCTATTATCAGGGATGTAAAAATCTTCTGGCAGATGATAACCGAGATTTCTTGCTGTAGTAAAGATGTCTTTTTGTTTGTCTGCTACTTTGCCATTCCCCTTGTAGGTGTGTGAAATATAGAAGTGTCTTTAAAGTGAATTGACTAGGATTTTGTCATTAGGTCAATATGTTAAATATTATTCATGACTCTATTAACCATTGTTTCTATGTTTTTATAGGGCCAAAAGATATCCTATTAAAGTGGAGAGCAAGACATCCGTGATATACCGTGGAAGTAAAAGATTATACATTTATTTTGAGACATCTTTTGAGAAGGAATCTTGGTGTAAAGCACTCCGTATTGCTTCCTGTGATACTGATGAAAAACTCAAATCTTTTGCCAAGTCGCGTTTGGAATTCTATAATTACTTGACAGCATTGAACACAGAACATCCTTTGCTTATGAAACCTGCTATGGGTTTCAGTGTGGAGTCAATAGATAAGTCAATTAAGGTTGATGGTTCCTCATCAAAGGTTCGCCATTTCCTGAAAAAGCTTGCGAAAAAGACATCAAAGAGTGGTCTTGAGAATAAGGTACACTGGACTTCCACACTAGGGCGTGAAGAGAGAAATATCAATGATAAATCTCGTTTATCTCAAGAGTCTGTTTCAGCAACTGCCACAGTAAAGCCAGCTCTTATAGGAAAGTTACATAATATTATGGAGGAGATCAATGAACCATCAACTTCGACTAGCTCAGGAAGCAGAAGCAGTTTCTCCGTGTCCGATGTAGAGTCTGATGATAAACTTTTTAGTGATGAAGGAACACTTTGTTGGAATTTATTTTTGGCAAGGTTGTTTTTTGATGCCAAATGTAATTCAGAGATAAAAAGTTTTGTGCAGACAAGGATTCAGGTGTGATTCCTGTTTGGTTCCATTACAAAAACTGACTCTGCTCTGCATCTGCAAATACTATTACTTCACTAACGTCTTACTTTAAGGTGTAATATAATTTAATTTTAGGAACTGCATGTATGTGTTGTTTCTTCTGTTGGTGGTTAGTCTTAGGAACTGCAGGTGGAGCTTTATGTATTTTTTTCCTTGTTTTCTTGGGTTTGGCGTTGTTTTCATTTTTTGGGGGTGGGAGGGTGGAACAGATCTTCTCATACTAGGTTTCAAGTGCATAAATGTTTGTCACAGTTATAGATATAATCTTTTTCCTATGATTAGTAAGATCTGTGTTCTAGATTTCCTGAAAAAGAACTCAACAGAACTTCTGTAGGTTAGTGAGGCAGCAATTATTGTAAAATGGAAATTTTCTTGTGTTTATGACATCTTTTCTGATAAAGTATAAGCATAGCCATGTTGTTCAGTGGCATACATAAGCATAGAAGATGGTTATGCTGCGTGCACATGTAAATCTGATACTATTTCCTAATGCAACAGAGGTCCCTGTCCAATATGAGAAGCCCCAGCTACATAGGTGAAGTGATCTGCACTGGCATTCATCTTGGGAACCTTCCTCCATATGTTCATGGTATGAGGGTTCTTCCATCGGACATGAATGATATAATGGCATTGGAAATCGACATTGAGTATCGTGGCTGTGCTGTAATAGATATTGAAACAAGGGTTGAAGTTTGTGACATAGATTTATCAGAAGGGATGAGTTCGAATTTACAAGAAACTTCTGTGGAGGATGTCACATCAGATCTTCTGGAAGGTATTGAGTACTATGGGAACCAGTTGAATCTCTCTGGAGTAACAACTGAGAAAACAGATGGAAATCCTAAACTCGGTTGGTACCATTCAACTTTTTTTATTTATGTGTTATGTCCATATTTACAAATTGGTTGTTTTGCTAAAAAAAGGTTATTGTAGAAATATAAATGGGGACATGTGGTCAGTCCATCCTGTAACAAGCACATTACCGTCTAAATTCTAAAAACCTACAGATAATCACCTAAAGTTGGAGACTAATGAAACTAGCAATATATTCATCCTAATCAATCATAAATCTCGTGCTTAAATATTTTACATGGAATAAGTATAACATATATTCCTTCTATTCCAGCAAAAGAGTTATATTTTAGTTTTTAAGGGGAGCTATAGGGAGATGAGGGACTTTGTACATACAAAGTCCTTTCAAGTGACTCAAAATAGGGGGTAATTATGTAATTTTGTATTATTGTTGTGTAAATAGGGGGACTTTGTTTGTACAAAGTACCACACCTCCCTTTTTCTCTTTTAAGGGATATTAATATTGCACGTTTGGTTGAGAGTTATATGTTGAAATGATAAGTTTTTTTATGAATTTTCTTATAAAATAAATTTTCAATTAATGATAAGATAAAAAGATTGTAATGACAAATGTTATAAAGTATATATAGTACTACAATAATTTTTTTTTATGCAAGTGCAACTCTTTTTGTGGAACATACATAACTAACTTGGGTATCATGAATTGAAGGATCGGCTCGGTCAGTTTCTTTATCCCCTTTGTCCCATATCCTTTGGTTAGCTTCTTTATCTCGTTTAGTTCCATATCCTTTAGCAAGTGGAGGAGAGGACAGAGAGGGTTAAAATTTATGGTTATTGTAACTGTAGTTGTTTATTCAATCCTTGACTAAAAATCATTCCTCTGTGCTCTAGGATAACATGGAATGTTATCCTTTTTATTGTGTAATAACCTGATAATCTCATGGAGTTATGCTTGGGACTTGGGAGTGATTGAAATATGTTTGCAAAAGTTTAGTGGGTTTACTCACAAGCAGGCTTCAATTTGACTTAGGGTCAGAGCTCAAAGTAGTAACATACTCTTCTAATAGCAAAGGAAAGGGGGAATATGCAAGTTGTATAAGACCCACCTGGGAGGCTAGATTGTTAAATTCTACTTGACTTGCTCTCTTTCAAATTTACAAGGCATTCAAAATCTACATTTGTAGTACATTGTTTAAAAGAAACTCGTTGACAATCTACCCTTCTAACTTTCTTGCAGATAAGTTAAAAAGCTTTAAGAGTTCTATACAGGGATCATCATATGCATCTAAATGGAGATCAATAGTGACTTCTGTCGCCAAACAAGTTTCACAGGTTGGTTGAAAATATGTAATTGGTGCTTTCCACCTCATATATCCATTTCTGTTAATAGAGGGAGCTGTCTTATAAATATGTGGCAATAAAACCCAGTTATATTGGATGCTGAAAATATATTAAATCACGTTTTGAGGCATTTTGCATGAGTTGTAACTAGGTTTGAACTTCAAATAAGAGAATCCCAAAGCCATGTAAGGAGATATTATTTTGCTTTGTCATGTTCACTTTGTGGATGGCCAATGTAAAGAAAACTTGATTTTGTCTTGTCTTATTTTATTTACTTATTATTACCCCTATTCTTATAACCAATGTTGTAAAAAATGCGAGATGGATGTAGGCAGCAAAGAAAACTGCCTAGCACCTAGACGGTTCAGTAGGGAGTTAGATGGAGGTGAGAAATTAATTGAATTCAGGCATTAGCCGGTAGAGGACCACATATAACTTGGATGGAGTATTAATGGGATTACACGGGGACTTTCACTATAGCAGTTTAACCCTAATACTGATAATACATCTAATTATTATTACACAACTATTGTTACTTTATTCTTGTTTTAGTTTTGCTTAGGGGTTGGTGATGATTTAGGATATGTTAGCATGTTATGCTTGAAGGACAAAGTTACTATATCTTTTAATCATTATTCCTAAACTTGAGCATCCAAAATGTAATTGAATGAATATGTTTCTTCTATATTTCATTAGTTCTGCTGTTAAATATTGCTTCACTCAACACCTATGTTGATTCATATAGCTTTCCATCAAATCACATATTAAATCATGTGGGTGTATTTAAATATGCTCATAGATATATTTAGAGGTATATGTCTGTTTCTGTATAACACCACGCACACATATGTATCTTTTCGTTGGGGGTGGGGGTGGAAGGGGATACGTTGGTTGGAATCTCTTTTAGGTGCAAATTCTATCTAATGTTCAACTTTGTACTCTTAGTTCAACATTAGTCATATACGACTAATGTCAAAATAAACATCTTGTCAGATCACTACTTTGAGTATTTATAAATTGTACAAAAAGTCTTTGTACTTTTCAGCTCAGTTTTGTCACAACATTACTTTTTATATCAACAGATTAGTCTTCTACTAGTTCCAGATTAGTCTTCTACTAGTTCCAGTGTTTGTAGATGCAGATATTTTTTGTCTGTTATTCCTTTGACCAAACTAAAAGTTCTGACTGTTGAAATATGGGTTAGATTAAGATAACCTAGAAAGATTTAGAATAACGAATGGAGCCATACATCTTTGCAAAATGATGAGAATTAAGAGATCGGTTCTGCTGAAATTTGATATTGCTTTCTGCATATGAGGAGCAAACAAATTAATTAATTGTGGTTTTTTGCGCCGGGGGGTACATGA
>CM025784.1:40099894-40124493 GCA_014636745.2 Centella asiatica | reverse complement strand
TGAATCTGTGGTTATTCGAGGACCTGACTATGATGTTCAGAAGCAAGCTAATTAGTACTAGTTTGGTTCAAGTCTGTCTTGAATTTATTTTATACATTATTATTTGCATCAAATTTGGACATGTATTCCACTTTTTACTGATAGCTCTTTAAACAACCAAAGGTGCCTCTCTCTTTGGGAATAAGGATATCATCTCTTCGTGGAACGCTGCGGTTAGAGATAAAAGCTCCTCCATCTGATCAATTGTGGTGTGCATTCACATCCATGCCTGATATTGAGTTAAACTTGGAATCTTCTGTTGGGGAGCACAAGATTACCAGTGGACGTATTGCTCTCTATCTGATCAACCGTTTTAAGGTGTGGTCTTTTTTTTTCACACTATATTATAATCTGTATTACTTATCTTCTTCTACTTTTTTTTTTTCTTCTTTAGTCTCAAGTGATACCATTATTAGCGAGATTAATTGCTTGCTTATTCCATTCCCCACCATTAAAATATGATTCTGCCGTAGAAACATGTTATGAAATATCTTGAAACGATTTTTGATGGATCAACCCTGGAAGCAATTCATCCTTTCCTACCTTTAATACAAAACCACTCCACCCCGATCTACACATATCTATGAGATTGAAATAGAATCAAGATAGGCTTGAGCACAGTGCTGCACTCCCCGTTTATTAGAAGTGGGAATATTAAGATCTTCAGAAAGATAAAGTTGCTAACTATTTGTTGGGTTTCCCTATGGCACTTCATAAAACTCATGGATGGAACATGACTGTTTTCCTCGAATATACCAGCTTCTGATGAAGAAGACGCCAAATTGAAGATACATCAAACAGGAGGTCCTTAATCTTCAAATTGGTTGTGTAGACACCATTTCATAACTGACTATAAACCACATGGATGACTCTTCATTTATTGATTTCTTTTACACCTTCTCTGACTAATATTCTGATAAATTGAAAAGGAATATTATATCTGATCACCTTTATGGGCCACCAGCCTTAAGATCAATCCATCTCCTTTCCATTTATGTGTCAATGTGTCTTTAAAAATTAAATCGTTGCATAAATGTTGATATTTTATAAAGCTTTGCTGATAGTGAATTATTTATACAGGGATCCATTCGGGAAACAATGGTACTTCCTAACTTTCTAGGTGTAAACATTCCCTTTATGCTAGCTGAAAAAGATGACTGGCTACCAAGGCAAGCCGCACCATTCATGTGGGTTAATCAAGAAGCTGACGGTGATCTTACCTCCGTCCATGAAGTGCCGAGCTCCCAACTTGGGGAAGCAACACATGTAAGTGAATCTAGTAGGGAAACCAGAAATAAACCAGAAATTAAAGATAAGAAAGGCGTAGGTACTCAGCATCCAACAAGCAAATCCTTGTCATTGTCACTGGGTCAGACAAATCAATTGGTGGTTAACGAAGATCCTTCGCAAGAGTTAATAACCCCCTTGTTGGGGAATGTTGAAGCAGTAGTAAGTTCCCAGTTCACGAAAGAGGAGCCTATTGAGTCCCAAGAACCAACTCCAGAGTCTCAGTCACCATCTCGTTCAGTTACTTCGACCGATGAAGAGACTCATACAATGTCAGCGGATGATGCAAGACCACCAAAGAGAATAGGGAGTACACGGGCAAAGATGCTCGGATTGGGGAAGAAGATGGGGGAAAAACTTGAAGAGAGGAGACGCCACATTGAAGAGAAAGGCAGAAACATTGTAGAGAGGATGCGAGGGCCTTAAGGTAGACAATGTGGAAATGGATTATATGCATGGAACTCGCAGTACACGTCAGGAAGCAGAAGGCCACCTCTACAATATCAAGTCCAATTTATCAGCAGCATCACCACTTCAGCGACTCTTAATGATTTGAAAAGGATGCAGATGCAGAAGTCTCAGTAATGATTTTTTGCAACTGGTAACATTTTATAGTGCAAATGGAACTTGTATAATATGTTCTTGGCTTTGTTAGGACACTCCCACAAGCAGTTCAATCATTTATGGAGATGCCAATTGGCTAATACGAAAAGAAAGGCCAATCTAGAAAATACAGGATGCTGCTTCGAGTTTATACGTTCAAGTTCACAAGGAGTTTGCTTTATAATTTTCATTGCGGCAGTCCCTTCCTCCACTTCAAAAAAAAAATCCCTTTTTTTTTCTTTTGTTTCCTGAATGATACTAAACCAATCCAAAAGGATCGGATAAGAATTTACGGTGCTAAAGAACAAACTTGCTGAAAAAGCAACAAGTTTGAACTTTAGTTGCATTATGTCTTGTATCTGAGATGTCAAAGTGTTATGGACAAATACACTAAAACAAAGAAACTTTATAAAAGTCAAAATGTGAAGCGAAGAAATTCCTGCGTCAAAATAATGTAGAATCATTACCAATTATATTTTCCTTTTTTATCTTTCCATGCTCCAAACTTATCATTGCCTCATGGGCAATCGTCAATAACAGAAAAAAAGCCTCATCATGTTGTTCTTCTAATGCTGGCATGGAGCAGATATGACATGGTAAAATTTCTTAAATATACATAATAATGAGCACAACACAGATTAGATTTAATGAATTGGATTTATTATTCAAATGATAATACAGTACAAAGGGACACCTTAATTAAATACAATCACACTGTTACTATACGTGTGTATTACATTCAAATATTAACTTTTGAAGCTTTTAATACTTCATTTCTAACCATCTTCTTGATCATTTATATCCAAATTGAGTGAAGTTCCATTATTGCACAAATCATTGTGGAGTCAGTACATACATGTTGCAGTCGTGGGAATTCACATTAGCAGATATTTGATCCTTAACTGAATTTTGAGTATGGTGCTGTAACACAATAAAGATGAATTAACGATACAATATTAGTACGAGGAAAAGGATGGTCGGACACATTGTCAAAGTGTTTGTATTTACTCTATAATAACCATCGAATCACATGTTTAGTGTCCAGATTCATTTGTCGTATTAGTAATCTACATATTTATTAAAAAATGATATTAATACTATTTTTTTACAATAAATGTTGATGTAAAATATTCATTTATCATTTTCTATAATATATGATATAAAGATTAAAAACTAAATCAATGTATTAAATGTGAGTGTAATATAAAATGTTATTTTTATAAATTCTCTTTGAATATTATATGTAATAATTATATCTGAATAAATAAAAATACCAAATATGACATAAAATTAGAACGATGGAGTATTTGAAGTCAACTGAATTATTTTGCAAGTCCCTCATCTCCCTCCCTTAGGCCTTAGCATTACAATTTAAGAAAACTATGTTTTTTTAAACAGGTTTAATGCAAAATTTTATGTCACAAAACTTACCGCCCATAGGTCACGTGCATCAACGACGGTTGACTGATTGAGGCCTATATCGGACCAATTAGCAGTTATGGTAGTCGTTGAAGATCCTCTGTTCCATAGGATAACTGCTACTCTGTTATGACTAAGTGGGCCAGCCCAAACCTACAATTTTAGCAATTATATGTTGAGCAAATACTTCAAGTCAAGCGATCAATATTAAAAAAAATTTAGACTCAGAGACACTACTACTATTTAGGTCCGTCCTTAGCTTTTTCGAGTGTTTATAATAATATTTATATATTATTCATCAGAAAAAGATGATTAATAAGGTTCGAATAATATTTATAATTCATCAGAAAAAGATAACTAATAAAATTCGAATAATATTTATAATTGTCATTTGTTGTTGAAATTTAAGATGATGTTAATTTTTGATTGTTACCTGCGAATCTCCATCAGTCTTAACCATTTTCCCTTGAACTCCAAGCTTATCTGTATTCAAGAGAGTAAATGAGTTTGTATAAAAATAAAATTGAAGACTTGATACTGTAGTTTGAAGTAAATGTTCTTTTACAAAGCCCATGTACCTTGATTAACAGCAATAACTTCTTTGTTGCCGAGTATTTCAAATGTGACATTGTCCATTGTTCTAAGATCGCATCCGATCAGTAGAGGTGCCTATATTTAAAAGTAGAATTTATATTTGGAATTTACCCTTTTTTTTTTTTTGCCAACAAGCGAAATTTTATTAAAACTGAAAGTTTTGGAAATTAATTTGAGACCTAAAATATTAAAATTGAATATTATGTTTATGCTATAACGGGTGTTCCCTACCATCTATAGATGTTAAATTTGATCATGCTATGACAAAATACCTTGGCTAATGCCCAAATGCTGAAATGAGAGCGATATTCTTCCACTGTCATTCCTCCATTTCCAACTTCCAGCATGTCAGGATCTGATTGCATAAATTAAAAAAGTGAAATTAAAAAGCTTATTTCCTAATTGATAGCTTTATGTTTTTAAATAGCGATCATCTTTATAATCATAAAAAAATAAAATTACAAATATAAACGTTCAACAGAATAAGAATGTTTTATGTTTTTTTTTTTTTTTTACTTTTTTGGGTCTCGGAAGAAAACAAATTGAGTCATGAATGAATTTTTAGAATAATGATTACGATAAATATATTTATGACATTCAACACTATAATCTTTTGTCAAATATTATTAATTACGGAATTTATTAGAAAACTAATAAAAACTTGAATGTTGATCTATTTACACCTCAAACAAAATACGAGAATAATGAGAAATTACCGTTCCATCCACCCGGCCCGGCATAATATGCCCATTTGTCATTATCATCAGCTCGAGAAGTCATGCTAACATAAATGATAATTAATAAGAAAAACAATATTACTAATGTATTTAAATATTTTACCTAAACAATCAAAAAAAAAATCATATACAGGAAAATGACTGCGAATACACAGAAAATATTACTATCCCCATCCCATCAATTAAGTCTTTTTCATAATTAAATTTTTATATAAAAAAATTTAATCGATGACACAAAAAGAGTATTATAGTATAAGATCATATAGTACTAATAATATGCACTATCAAAATTTACCTATCCCAATTATCAGATATGTCTCCAGTTGTTCTCCAACTATTTCCAACATTTGGTGCCCAGGTAGCAGGGTCTTCTTGGCCCCTGATTATCACCAATTTCCATAAATAATGAAAAAGAGAAAAAGATATAAAAAAAAAAGAATATATTAAATGAGGTTGATTTTAGGATATAGAAATTTCTTGGAAAATAATTTAATCATAAAGAAATAGATGAAAAAATAAAATAAAAATGAATTTTCATATGTCCTGTTCACATTTAGTTATTGGTACGCTAGTGTATTGAAAGTTAAGGTGGTTGTGATTACTTCAATAACTAAGGAATATGGTTAATCCAAAATACACCTTGGTCAATCAATCAAAATATTTGAAAGGGAGTGTAACTAACGACCTTTATAATTCATAAAATTCAAAATCTGACACTTTTGATTAATTACGTGACATTGTACGTAAAATATATAGAGTTATATATAAAGTCATTTCAATCGCTGCACATTAGTTCAAGTAGTAAGAAACTTGTTCCCTTTAAGAAATATCTCAAGTTTGAGTCTTGTGAATTGAGAAAATGAGTATCGAGAGAACTTTTCAGTTCGAATACAGATTAGTCAGAGTTCAAATAAACTACAGGATACTAGATGAAGTAATTCCAAAAAAAAAAAAACATACATATAACAAATACATAAACAAACGAAAAATAAAAACTTACATACTTAGAACCATGTTTTTGAGATTAGTTTTCTGATTTAGTTGAACTCACCAATCACAAAGGGAATAGAAGATGGGTCTTCCAGAGTTTTGTAGAGCTTTGGACATAATGGGGTACCTGTTAATATATATTTCCACATATTGAAAAGGAAACATATAATTAGCCAGATAAAGTAGAAACTGTATATACTTTCTCTATTCCACTCCAGTTGTAACATCTAACTTTTTACATTTTACAATTATCAGAGAAAAAAATTGTTTTCGAAAGGAAATATTTATATTATTTTTTAAAATGAGTGGTTGAAAATGAATTAATTTGAAATAGGTAAACATAGTAGGACAGTAAAAGAGTTAAAATAAAATAATGTGACATGGAGTAAAAATTGTGAAAGTAATTTGGATAAATTAAAAAAAAATAAAATTAAGAAGAGTAATGTTACAAATGAATGAAACATTTAACATATGAAAGTGTTACAAATGATTCAGAAGGGAGAGAGTATGTTCTTCGAAAGGGTATATATATAGATGGTTAAATCCACTACTGAAATTAACTAATTACCTCTGTTTAGCACTTATATCATTGTTGTTGCAATTATCATACTTCAAGTAATCAATTCCCTGCAGATATAAATAGATTAAAATTAGCCCCCAAGTAACAAATTAATTAGAAATTCAATTAATTTTTAAGATTATATAACTTATTTTACAACTTAAATAATTAAATTATTCATACCCATGAAGCAAATGTCTTTGCATCTTGTTCTTCATACCCCAGTGATCCAGGCATAGTTTTACTACATGTTTGTGTCCTGTAAATTATAAGTAAAATATAATATCAGAAATAACTGCATGTGTTTGTGTGTCGATAAAACTTAGCAATATCTACTTTTGAGATGTTAATTTGATTCTTTAAAACTTAAAATTGATCAAACTTGTTCTATTTGAGATTCTAGTATAGTAATATCTGCAATTAGTACTAATATACCACTTTAGTAAAAGTTGACAAAATTTAATTAAATGCGTATATATAATTTACGTATATAGATGTCGTTTGTTTCAGTTTAAATTTTAGATATTATAAATTTTTACGTGTAAATTATTATGTTAAAATTTAAAATCTCT
The DNA here is from genome assembly GCA_014636745.2 of Centella asiatica. NCBI lineage: Eukaryota > Viridiplantae > Streptophyta > Magnoliopsida > Apiales > Apiaceae > Centella > Centella asiatica. The sequence continues at coordinate 40,117,693 of CM025784.1, read as the reverse complement.
AAAATTTAATCTGAAACGAAGCTGACTATAAACAAGTATGATTATAAGTAAAATGTTACCCAGCATCAGAGTAAATTCCGAGCTTCAAGCCTTTGCTATGAACATAATCTGCAAGCGTTTTGATACCAGATGGAAATGTTGACGCTTTAGGCACCAAATTTCCCTATCAAGACCAACATTCCAAAAGAATAAAAAATAATAATAAAAGAAAGAAGCAAATTAACAATATAGCATTACTTTCTCTATTAATTAGAAGAGGGAGAGAGAGATTTAGGTTGTGTATGTTTGTTTACTTGGTTCTTTTTAATTAATTTGGCTAATGAAATTCATTTAAAATGAAAAGGAGAAACTAGTTATAATGGTTATTGAAAATTATATAAAAAGGTGAAGCTAAAATTTAGGTTCTCTTTGGAGTTAATAAGTTGAATTTTATGTAATCAGAGATTATGGCCAAATGAAATTACAAATTGAGAGAGTTGGAAAAATACCTGTGAATCTCTATTAAGTTCTGCCCAACAATCATCTGAGACATATAAAATAGACCAATGTTAAAACTTTTAAAATATTATAAAAAACATTCATTGCCATATTATATAATATTGTCTGTTCATTTCTTTATTTTTTTTAATTTATAAATTTTGAAACGTCTGCCCAACAATCATCTGAGACATATAAAATAGAACAATGTTAAAACTTTTAAAATATTATAAAAAACATTCATTGCCATATTATATAATATTGTCTGTTCATTTCTTTATTTTTTTTAATTTATAAATTTTGAAACGTAAAATTTTGATTTATTAGTAAATAGGAGATGCAAATATTATGCATATAATTAATTAAGAGTAAAACAGGAAGTATGAATTTTCAATAATAAATTGTGGTGTTTAATAATATCATTATTACGGGCAATATGAGTATGTACTGGTGTACGCAATAAGATTTGTGCATAGGTTTTTATTTTTTATTTCATAAAATTTAACTGTACAAATTTAAAAAAAAACATCAAAAAGTAGGGAGACATGAATTTTTTCAGATTTTCTTTTTATCAGGCCTCATGTCATTTTTATAACCGTGAAAAATTAGTATATCTTTCAAATAAAAAAAGAAAACTATTTTTTGATGGTCAAAAAAACAATGTTAGACATCGATTAAAAAAATCTCAAAGAATTCATGTGACCTCATTTTTAGATCATCTTTCAATATTTATGGTTCAAAATTTTCAAAACAAACAAGAAAATTAAAAAAAAAAAGAAGAAAAAGAAGAAGAAAAGAAAAAAGAAGCGACATGTATATCAAATTGTTGTGCACAAAGAGAAAGAGATAAAATATAAGACCTTATATTTTTTATTTCATACCCAAATTAATATATTCGTATCCTGCTGCAGCAAGCCCGGTTGACACCATTGCATCCGCTGGTATTATCCAAATCCAAACAAAAGTAGTAATATACTAAGAATAATTAGATATTTCAAATTCATACAATTTGTATCTAAAAAATTTAAATGGAATTAAGCAGCAATAAAAGATGACCTGTTTGCCTGATCATTTGCTCTTCAATATGACAGTGAAAATGGTTCCAGCTATTCCATCTGATTTATTTATAATTTCAAAAAAAAAAACAAGCCAGGCCGATTAATTAAAGAAGAAACTAATTTATAATTTGAAAAGTGTATAGATAATTTCTATAAGTAAATTTAATATATTAACATATAGACTATAGGTACATAATACAGTATGTGTTTATAAAGTTTACATTACATCGTATCACACAACACATGCACACACATATATAACGGACTCTATTAAAGTAATGAAATATATGAGTTCATTTTGAAAATATAGCTAAAAATACTGTCAGCAGAGCTGAAAAATAATATTTTCTTCTTTAATACCAAATTGACCCAATTATTTATCTTCCATCATTAAATCAATAAATAAAACTTATTAACCTTATTTATGGCCTTTAGATCCCAAAAAAATAAAATAAATAGGAGTCGATGTTTGAAAAATGAAAAAAAATAAAATAAAAAATGAAGAGAAGGTAGCATACCCCATTTGAGGGGAACGGCCAAGTCCGTTGTCCAAAAGGTTTCTCCTCCCGAGTAAATTAGAAGTAATCACGACCTTCTTCTTCATCATCTGCCGAGTTGCTTCAATGCCATTAATTTGTGAATTAAAAATCAACAAACTCACACACATGATTACTAATAGTACTAAAGGTGTAGATAATATATTACTCTTATAATAAATATTTCCCATTTGTATAAATTTGATGTAATCTTAAAGTTTGTATAATTTGTAAGATGATGCTCGATCTCTAGCTCTACTCTTGTATATATAGTGTGATCCTTGGACTTTGGAGAAATTATAAAGAAAGAAGCCCTCGCACTATAATTATATCTTTCATCAGTTTCAACATTAGAGATAAATTTTAATTCACACAAAATAAATTTGCGAAATTTTATAACTCAAAATTATAGTGAATTTTTTACGTGTAAGAATTTTAAATATATCATGAAATATATAGAGAATACTCTTGAATATAATTTTTTATACTTTGATATATTTACAAATTCATACCACGAATAAAATCTTAAAATTTACAAATAATATTATATTAAAAAATATATATATATATATCTAATTTTGGAACGAAAAAAAGAATATCATTGTTGAGTTATAAATCATCAAATTTTTGGGTAGTCAAAGGATTGAAATAGATGCTAAATATATTAAAGCATTTAATTTTAGCGAAAAGACTTCTTTTTTACTTTTGGCAAAAACTTTATATTTAGTATCAGGAGTTTGTCCTTATTATTTGTAAGTTTTGCATATTACAAAATAGCAGCTCTCTTCTACAAGACAAAAAAATATTTTAGTATTACTTATCGTTTAAAACTATCTCATCTACCAACTCATTTAACTTTTTTCTTTTAATAAGTCTATATGTATAATAGAAGCCCCACAAAAAGAACAAGTGTTGTTCTTATCTAATCTAATCTTATCAATTATATCAACAACCTATAATAGGACAAGTCACTAGAAAATGGAAAATGATGAGGATAATTTGATGGAGAAATTTTACCACAAAAACATCATTTTCATTTGTATTTAATATTTATTATTAATTACAGCTAACCGCAAAACACTGGTACACAAATCATAAAGTAAGAAAATATAATAAATTAATACTAATATAATTTATATATTTGGACGAATATTCTACAACTAACTGTAAGAATACAGTGCTTGTTTTCTACAAGAAGAAAAAACTTTCAATAGGATTCTTTAATTTTATTTATTAATACTAATTTATTTAGTTATATGAATTAGACAGATCATATTCATAACAATTTATCTATTTATTCTTACATCACGAATCAGGCCGATGAAAAATAAGCTCATTTACAGATCAATCAATCAATCTATTTATACTAATATATGAATTAAAAATAGCCTTTTACGAATTACATTAATTGAAATGAATATGTTTACATATTAAATTATAATAAAGTTAATCATAACATAATGAAATTAATTATTAACAAAATTATGTGATTAAAATAACTATGATCAAATTGATAATCACAAAAAATAATATGATTTATCATAATTAATCAGTGGTAACTAAATTAATTATAATATAAATTATTAATTAAACTAATATATTTAAATAAAATAATTATAATTAAATTAATAATAATAATTACTCGTGTTGTGCATGGGTTTTGAAACTAATTTACTACTAATTTAAACTTTTTGTAATTCCAACATTTTGGCAAAAAAACATTTACTTTTCTTTTTTTATTCCGATTGCTAGTCATGGATAGCGATTGGCATGTTTAATTCAATATTATAAATAACATTAAAATAAAAAAATATAATTTTTACACAAATATTATATAAAATTAGACTCCAAACTCAGCCATTACACAATGCTAGGCGATGAAAAACTTGAACAAACATGAGGTGCTAAGAAGACTACAAGGTTTAATGTACTCAGTTATGTTGTCATCATTGATAGGGTAAAACTAATATTTTAATAGAATACGAAGTATTTCTATAAATAACATTTATCTCCTGTGTAGTCTTTTTGGTTATAATATATAAAAATTTACGCTCCGATAATAAGCCCATCAAACACAGCACCAAAAATGGATCATAATTAGATGGACTAACTCCTCTTCGCTATGATATTTTTAAATTTTTTAAAAATATATTTTATAATATTAAATATAATTTAGTTTATATAATTTTAATTGTACAAATAAATTAAGCATGTCAATCACAAAAAAAAAAATATTCATGACTAGCAATAGGAAATAACCATAAATAAGTAAACAGAGTTTTCTGGTGACTTATTATGAGTTTTAATAGGAAATTATGGTAGATATTCATGTTTTATATGAAATTAATCACCAGAAAACAAAGTCATACTGTGAGGGACAAAATGACAACAAAACTGTCCCAAAAAATTGAAATCGCCAATTCCATAATCGTGGAACAGATCGAACAACGGATCGAGGAATGGTCCAAGCAACATCTGATGAAATCATATGTACAACAGGTATGATAAAACGACTTGTCCCAAAATTATAAGTTCAAATGCATCGACTAGAGTTATCTACGTAGACGAGACAAAAACATCATGATAGAATTACCCAAATGAACAAAAAAAAAATCTAAAATGTTTAAAATTTAAACTGAAATAAATGAGATTGTATTTTCTTTTGATTTTGAATTAATAGAAAATAAGTGGTATGAGCTGGTAATGTAATATATGAAATAGCCAGTAATATCAAAATCCTAAATGTGATAACAATTATCAACTCTTCAAAGAAGAACTTGCACACTTTGATCCAACACAGCCACAATTCTTGGTACAACAGATCAAAAGTGCAGATAAGTTGTCTCCTTTTATGGTTGTAACCGATGATTGAACATTTGAACATGAACTTCACTAACACCATAACAACTCAGTATCTACATTCAACAACTCATGCACAAATATAGACTTCAAACATATATCCATAGGGATATGTAGTGGGGTGGGGATTGGGAGGGGGGCGTGAAACTAACTACTTGGATGATGACACACTGTCTACGCTGATGACTAAATAAATAAAAATGAACTTAACAGTAAATGTTGCTCAAAATCTCCGATCTCACAGGGCTAGAGAAGAAGTTAAAGTTGTCTAGAAAAATGCTTTTGTGTTAGGCCTTAGATTGAAATACACTTCACCCTTTCAAAAGCTGTCAAATTAACAAATTCAAAAACATAAAACTGCATAAAAAATAATAAACCTTCAAAACAAAGAGATGGAAATTGGATAAAACTGTCAATTAGCAAATTCAAAAACATAGGTAAATATTATTTTTCCTAAATCATACTCCATATAGATAGCACTAATCTTCTTGGTGTACTACCCCCATGTATAACACCTCCAGCATACGATTGCAACAGCTTCGTTCCTATAACCACACACATCGCATTGCCAGCTGCCTTGTGTGATTACTCTTGTCGGACAGCAAGCTTCGACAGAATTCACATCAGACAAACCATTCTCTAGTGCTGTGACCAGCTCTCCAAAGTACTTGCCAGTTACTATAGTAAGGTTAGTTAGATTCGTCTTAAAATTCGCGTAAAAATCATCTTTCCCATCTTTGAGGTACTTGTCTAGCTCCTCTGCACAATGATGCAGCTTCTCTAAAGTTTTCTCGGCCTGCCCTTGCAAAAACTCAAACATATATATCCTTGCAGATTGATGCTCCGGTATATAGTACCCATACACGTATGTCCACTTCAACGTTCGCCTACATTCAACAATCTGTTCCCAGGCCTCTGTAATGTACTTCAATTCATCCCGGGGCTGATCAAGTTTAGCCACGAGTTTCTCCAAGTTCGCGGTCTCCATCTCATGCAAATCGGCCATTGCTTTTTTCATTGAGTTGTTATTAACACCCCAACGTTCATAATAATGTGTATACCTTGCTATATTCTTCTTAGCAATCCTTCTGAACTCATCCTCTTCTTTCTGTTCAGTACTTTTGTTATAGGAATTGCAAGTGCCGTGTCCCCTAAACTCGCAAAGACACAACCAACAAAACTCAAATCGACATTGGTTACAAGTCATATGATTACAACCCATGCTTTTCTCTATCGACACTTTGCAATTTGGACAAGGCTTGGAATTAGCAAGAATCCACGTAGCATTATGTGATTCATTCATGTTTGTTTCGTTCCAATTCGCCACAGTTTCGCATTCCACAGGACGATGAGCTTCCTCCAAACAATTCCAACAAAAACTACACAAACAAAAACAACTAACATCAAAACTCTCACTCCCAAGTTCATACTCTACTGCATTGCCACAACCAGGTGCAGGACACCATTTAGTCTTCCGATTATTTTCAACATACGATCTAATAATATACCCTTTATACTTGTTCTTAACCACTTCATCCGACACTAACAAATCAACGACGTCTCCACCAACAGCAGCAGAACAAGACGGTTCTGGACACTTGAGAAACAAGCATCCAGGGCCGTCCTTGATAGCTCTGCAAATATACGCAACCAAACAATCATTGCAAAACGGATGACCACAAAATCCTATGGTTTTCTCTAACCTAATATCGCGAACAAAATTATCAAAACAAATACCACAGACGACATTTTTGTTATTGTAGACCATAACTAAAGGCTTATCCATGAATCCAACATCTTCTCGGACTGCGCGCTGATCGGCGAACCAAGCCTCCTGCACGTTGTCCACGTTCCACGTGTACCTGTGAAGCAGCATGCATGCAGCAACTCTTGATACGGATAGAGTAGAGGAGAGCAGCGCAATATCTTTCTCTTGAAGATTTTTAATATCTTCTTCTTTTAAAACTTTATAGTTTTTCTTCTGGCGCTTTAAGGGCAACTCATCACCGTCGGATTCAGATTCCGGCAATTCGTCCTCAGGTTCGCCGATGGCAACATTGTCGTCGGAAAAGAAGGTTTCAGCATCAGAATCCATATCTATAAAAATCAGAAAACAACATATATATAAAAGGAAAAAAAGAGGGAATTAAATAACCATTGGATAGATCTAAGAATGTATATAGAAAGAGTTAAAGTAAAGAGTCGTACATAGAGATGGTACATACCTTTAGAAAAGCTAGAAGAGATGACGATGAAGATCCGACTCTATGTATACTTGGAGGAACTTCAAAACCCTAGTTATACTGGAGGATAAAATTTTAATGTTTTAGATTTATCATGAATTTGTTTTTTGTTTCTTTTTTTCTTATCTTAAGTTTACGATGATAACGATGATTTTATTAGATAAACTGTCTTTTATATTATGACAACTTTATACTTTATTTGGTACGTTTTATTATGTTACCGTAAGAGGTCTATCAATACATGGTTCAATTGTAGATTTTGTATAAACGAGTTTGTATGTCTGTGTGTATAGCAGGAGTCTTTTCATTGTTCTAAGTAAAATTAAAATTAAGATAACTATAATATTTTAAAATATTTTTTATTTGTGATATTTTTATAAACATAATTATATTTATAAGGTAATATTTTTATAATAATTTGTTGTAAATCTAAAGGCAGATGCCCTTTAAAAGTCAAAACCAAATAGTTTTAGGATTTGAGTCATTTATAACTGCTTTTAGCAACAATGAAGATAAAAATAATCAAATTGACCGAATCAACAACGGACTTAAATGATTAATTTTTTATTCATATTAATTCTCATTTAAAATATTTTTTATTATTAAATTTTTAAAATTAAATAAAATATTTAACATATACTACCTTGCTCCATAAAAGATGACTTAAGTACAACAAAATTTTATCCAAAAAATGATTAATTAAGTAAGGATGTCTATTTCATTAAAAGAATAATAAGTATAACTTTTATATTGAAAAAATATTAGTTAAACCCATTTCAAGTGTCACTAGTACAAAAACTGCCTTATGCGTCGCCTTATTTGCGTTGATTTTTTAATAGAATTGTCGCATATAATAGAACAGTGGCATTATGGTAAATAAAACAAACGGTATTTGCGTCGGTTCTTTTAAAGGACCGACGCAAACACTATAAAAATAATTAAAAATTAAATTAATAACACATTTGCGTCGTTTGTTTAAAAAATCGTTGCAAATAGTGTTGAGTATTTGCGTCGGGTATTTTAAAGGACCAACGCAAACACTATAAAAATAATTAAAAAAATAAATAACTAAAAATAATTATTTTTTAATTAAATAATATTATTTGAATATTTGCGTTGGATTTTTAAAAAAACCGACGCAAATACTTAAAAAAAATAAATAACTAAAAATAATTATTTTTTAATTAAATAATTAAATAATATTGTTTTAGTATTTGCGTCGGGTCTTTAAAAGAACCAACGCAAATACTCAAACAATAATTAAAAAAATAAATAACTAAAAATAATTATTTTTTAATTAAATAATTAAAAAATATTGTTTGAGTATTTGCATCGGATCTTTAAAAGACCCGACGCAAAAACTACAAAAATAATTAAAAAATTAAATAACTAAAAATAATTATTTTTTAATTAAATGATTAAAAAATATTGTTGAGTATTTGCGTCGATTTTTTAAAAGGACCAACGCAAAAACTATAAAAATAATTAAAAAATAAATTAATAACACATTTGCGTCGCTTGTTTTAAAAAACCGACGCAAATAGTTGTATGATTAATTATGAGTATGCCACCGTATGGAAAAAAATACATTAATATATTTTACCACCTTTGCATTTTCTAATCGCGGCATATATTTTCATTTTACCGCTTTTTGAACATTCTCTTTAAATTCTTTTCATTTCTATTGCGCGGAATACATTTTCATTTTCATTTTACAGGCTCATGTCTATTTGTAAGGGGCTGGTGCCTATATATGTTAATTTTGCTGGTTCCTGTTCTTGGTGGGTATAAAATGGAGAAAAATATGGGTGGTAGATTCAATATTTTTACAAGCTCTCCTCAAGAAATTCCTGATTTTTGGGTTCACCTTCATCTTTTGATATCAGTGAAAATGAGTATTCTTTCACATCAATTTTTTAAATTACACTATATTTCTTGAGTAGCAAATATATTTATATATGATATTCTTTTATCTAAACATAAAAATAATCATAGTTTTGCTACTTTTCTTCTTATATCTGCAGTATACTTTACTTTACTATTCCTTATTACTATATTTTTTCTTTTTAATTCATATCCACTTATTTCTATTTCGTTAGATGATGACGATATACAAGAAGTTTTGTCTCAAGCTGACAAAGAAATTGTCAAATCTCATCGACTTAAATGAACCTCCACACAGTGATAGCATTAATTTGGCATATTGGTGCGCACGAATAAATTCTTCTTTCTTAAAACTTATGTTTGTATACAAGTGAAGAAAATGACACACAAGAAGTACAAGCAACCGGTTCCAAAATGTTGCAAGAGCAGTGGGAGAACCACAAGTGGACTTCCAGTTTCTGTCTCTCTATATGTGTGTGTATGTATATATATGTAATGTAAATGTATATGCATCAGATTAATTTGGGAACCGAATGTAGTAAATCTAGTGTTGTTGTATGCTATCTCTTTTTTGTTATGAACTTTAATTTAGTGATTGTTTTTACTTATGTTTGATGGATCATTGATGGAAATTCAACTCATTTTGTGTAAGGTAAAAAAATTTCTTGAATAATTAAAAAAATAAATAATTAAAAATAATTATTTTTTAATTAAATAATTAAAAAATATTGTTGAGTATTTGTGTCGGGTCTTTAAAAGACCCAACGCAAAAACTATAAAAATAATTAAAAATATAATAACTAAAAATAATTATCATTTGCGTCGATTGTTTTAAAAGTTCGACGCAAATGATTATATCATTTGCGTCTTGCGTCGGTCGTATTAAAAGTACGACGCAAATGATAATTTTTTGCATAATTTTTTTAACCAACGCAAAATAGTTAATTTAACCGACGCGTATGATCAATTTTGTACTAGTGTGTATAATGAAAATTTTACTTTTTAACATAATTTTCTTAAATTGTGTACAAATTATACTTTGACCATCTTTTTTTGGGACGGATAGAGTACAAAATTTACCTAAATTTAGGCAGAAAAAAGTCAGTGGTGTTACTGTGAAAAGGAAGGGGTATAATACATTTGCTTTGAAGTTAGAGAGTTCAATTAATATCATATATCTACATATATATTCAAGAGTTAAAATTGCATATATTTTCACGAACGATAATATATTATTTTATTTTTAAAAGATACAAAATTTAAAATTTTAATTTACGGATAAAATTTGACGGATCACGAAATTGTGGTTAAGATTTTTCAATTTTTGAATCAATAAAAAATATCATAGTTATCATAAAATTATGTAAAAATTTGTATATTTTAATAATTTTACTAACTCTTACGATTCATTTAAGTGCTTTAATATTTTATTAATTATTTTAATTCATACGATTGAATCGTTAATTAAATTATCAAAATATGTTAAAATTAAAGATGATGTTACATAAATTTTCTAAGTTCAACCTTTTAATAAAACGATACAATTTAGGGTGGTTAGTGAGAAATGACTCGAGTACTTAACATGGAATATATAGGAGATTTAGTGGAATCGGGTCTCTCCAAATAATAACGAAAGCCCTCGCCGGCCCGGTGTCGTTACGCAGCTGAGCTGCTAAATGTGCCGTTAGGCAGGTCTTTTTCTGGGCATGTGACTGCTTTTTTATTTATTTGGAACTTATTTGCATTTATCCTCTTCTTCAATATCAACCTAAATACTCAGCCACCGCACATCATCTTCCCCTGCAAAATAACGTAAATCAGTTCGATTTTTTATGTTTATTTTCATCCGATTTCTTTCGAACTGAATAATTTCTGGTATTGATTTCGGAAATTCCGCCGATTTTTTTTTTACTCCATCATATTAGGGTTTGCTTTACTTATGGCACTGATGGATCATTTCATACCCAATTATCCAATTGTATGTTAGACCATCAAATCTTACTTTATGTTTTCAATTTGTTAGTCCTAGATTTTTGCTTAGAAAAATGTTGGAGTAATCGAAAGGAGGAACGAAACATAGTACTCTAAGTGTGCACTTAAGATATTAAACTATGTGGGAAAGGATACTTTTCCTTGAAATGTTATTGTGTGTAAAATTTAGGTTCTATATATTAACATTTGAAATAGATTTATGTTTTTGTAGATCAAAAGCTCTGGATCAGCTCTTTCTATACACATGGTAGTGTGGTTAGTTCCTTCGTGCTTGAGTATACCTACAACACCCAGCCACTCGATTTGTATCCGCGGAAATGCTCTTTTGTCAAATTGCAGAAAAAGTATTAGGCAGGAATATATAAAAAGGCCTCAAATATGTTCTTCTGCAAATATAGAAGCAATTGGCTTACAGGTTTTTGTACTCTCGGACTTGCACACTGACTACTCTGAGAATATGAAATGGGTGAAGCAAATATCCACGGGGAAACACAAAAAAGATGTTCTTCTTGTTGCAGGTGATGTTGCCGAGACATTTAAGACGTTTGTAGAAACCATGTCCCTTCTTAAGGACAAATTTGAGCATGTTTTCTATGTACCGGGAAACCATGATCTTTGGTGTCGGTGGGAGAAAGATGCTTATGTAAGATGAGAATTGTCACTACATATATCCAATTTTATTTCTACTGTTACCCCAATTTGAAAGTCACCCATGGGAATTCAAATATTTTCCCAGTTTACCTGCTGAGTTCACACATGTTTTTTGCTAGCATATACAATGACTAATAAATGCTCCATGATAAGAAGTAGATATTAATGTTTTTTATGTTTGTGGATTACTTGCAGCATGATTCTCTTGAAAAGCTTCACAGCTTGCTTGATGCATGTAAAAGACTTGGAGTGGAGACCAAACCTATGGCTCTAGATGGTTTAGGGATCATTCCTTTGTTCTCGTGGTACCATGAGGTAAGGATTATATGATATTTTCTTTATAATATGTATGACTGACCAAAATTTTTTTGAGACTTGATGGATCATTCGTACTACAAGTTACACTTCTGATCATGTTTCTACAGAGTTTTGATAGAGAAGAGGACATTACTGGTATTCGCGTGCCACCTTTGGAGATGGTGATTCACTTTCTTTTCTCCTAGTAAGGATTTCAAATCCTCATCAATGATAACTTGATTGGAAAACTTGTTGTTCAATATTGGTTTCCTCTTCCAATTGTTACAATTGGCATTCTGGGTTCACTGCATAATGCCATGAAGATCGTTAATCTCAACTTTGAAAAAACCTTATTTTCTTTTCCCAGCGAAATTTCAGTTATTTCCTCGTTTGTTACTGAAGGTTTAAGGCCTAAGATTATCTATCTTATGATAAGCACCAACCTACTGATCCCCATCTCACAGACTACATAGGTTTAATGTTGTCAACTCAGTGAAAATAAGTCAGGCTCTTCATCTATGTGAGATGCTCTCTAGAATTTGGTTATTTTTAAATTTTATTATTTCTTTGATTGTTATTATTTTCAATTTATATTATTGATACAATTTCTGAAAAAGTTTGGCATATGCGTGATTTAAAGTACCATTTTCACAATTCTAAGATTCACTTTGGAAGTCCTTGTGTTTATGCTTATAATTCCATAATGCTATGTATTAATTATGTCAGATCCCATCATTTGGTATAATCTTTGAACTTTTTGTGTGTAACTTATTATGAATCTATGTGCAGGCGTGCAAGGACTTTCATGCTTGCAAATGGCCAAATGAACTTACAAATGAAGGGACTGCTCTTTCTCAGTACTTTGATTTGATGAATAACAATGATCAAGATGCAACTGATAAAATCCAAAGGACTTGCAGTCAAATTATTTCCTTCTCGCATTTTCTTCCAAGGTTAATTTTGACTCCATTATTGCACTCGAAGTTCATTTCTGATTTATTATTTTTACTTATGGGAATACAAATGAAATATTTATGTTTTTCCATCAGGACCTTATGAAATTATTTGGTTTCATTTTCCTGTTAGACATTTTTAATGGTATAATTAGTTGTTTTCTTTTCAAGATTCCTGGCATTCTCCTTGTGGAAATACCGTAGAAGGGTTGTAGTATGCAACCTTTCTACAGAATCTTATTCTCACTAACATACTGCAACCATTAAGCTTAATTAGACGTCTCAGACAATTACACTTGACACCCCCACACTTGGGGCAGTGAAGCAACATACTAGATTGACAAATGAGACTTACTAGCATGTGTCACATGCACACATGAATAAAGAAGGATTAATATAAGGCATGCAAACTAGATGCATCTCATTGATATTGAGCTATTGAGGGTCTAGACCAAATGAAAATCCCTTGTTTTGATATTCTGAATGTTGGAGGCTGGAAGAATTGAATGAAATGTTGGTAAGGTGTAGGATGAGAAAATCGACTCGTACACTTCAACTTCTAAGAATTCTGATGAGCTGTGGAAGATATATGGTTGGGGGTGGTGGTGTTGGGGGGGGGGGGGGATGGGGGGGTTCGGGAGGATGGGCGGTCGGTCACGGGGAATGTGAGCCTCCAGATTTAGCTATAGGTTTATTATTTGTTTTTTAATTCTATAGACAATGATACTTCAATTTCTCATTGTATCATTTTCCTTTCTTGACCACGATACCAGAGAATGGATGGGGCAGATACATGAGACCCATTAATTGTTGGAACTATCAATGAAACAAATGAATGCCTGAGAACCTGTTTTCTAGACTAAATGAATATCATCAACCTCACAAGCTCTGACTGAGATCTTGTTAATAAAACGTGACCGCTAGATCTGTGCTACAGCCGTCCAAATTTGTTGAAACTAAGAATAATTAAGTCTGTGTATTTGTTCTGTTTAGGAGGCTGATAAGGGTCTCAGTAACGTGCTTTTCTGACTTTGTCTTGAGCATGATAGGATGATAGTTAAGATTTTTTTCTTTCGTTCTTTTTTTTGGGGAGGCAGGCTGGGTTGGGGGCGGGGGTTAGAACAAAGAGTTTGAGGGAGAGGAGCCGTGAGTGTGAAAGGGATTGGGACTTTTACCTCATGTTAACTTGCAATTTCGCAGTGGTTCAGTCTATTATTTCATTACTTTAAAATAAAACTTGCCACGAACTAATTTGAAACCCAAAAACAAAAATAAAAAAAAATCATTGCGGTCAACTAACCTCATTCTGTATTATATGTATCTTTATCCTGGTGACAACAAATTCTCTCTCTCTATATATATATATATAAATCATAGAGGTATCATTTTCTTTATTTATGTTTGTCTAGGTTAGTGGTTGATTCTGCTTGTATGTCTTTTTGTGCAGGCTGGAACTTTGTCCAGAAAAGAGAATGTTGTTTTATCCTAACCTCCCAAAAGTTATTGGATCTGACTTTCTTGAGACTCGAGTTAGATCTATACATGGCGTTGAAGGGAGTACTTTTGCTTGTCATGTGTTTGGGCATACCCATTTCTGCTGGGATGCAGTGCTTGATGGTATTAGGTATTGTTTCTCACCAACAACCCCTATGTCTTGAATTTTGATTCATCAAGGAATATCAATCTAATTGGTTTTTCAGTCGGCCTAAATACTGAACTCACTATTAATAACTTCCCATAACAATTGCATTCGTGGGAACGGTTTGCTAAAAATAAGATTCCCAGGTAGAAATCATTACGCGCTAATATGCTTCTATAGAGTATTACTCTGCTATCTTTGTCACAGTTGACTCTATATAGATTGATTTATCCTTTCTTTTGGACCTTGGAAAATTCAGCTCAATGTAAATTCAGCTATTAGAATGTTAGGTCTAAATCTCTGCTAGTTGTAGTGAGATAATAATGATGTATAGCCAGTAATACCGAAATATTGTTGGTGGAAAGAATCCATTTACTTTTAATGGAAGGTCTTGCACACCATTGATAGAAAGCATATTTATATAACAATAAGTTGCCTGTGGAGTTATATTTCTCCTTCTTTAGAGAACTACACAAAATAAATACTTTTTCTAAATCCTACATTAATAATTTAGAGGAACTTGATCTAAATATAACCCTCTTACCCTGCTAAATTCCTATTGAGATGACCTAATGTATAGGCGAGGCAATTGTTTTATGGAGTTATAGGACAGGTACTTGTCTAGTAGTCAAACCTTGGATAACTAAATTGTGTTTATCGCCCACCACATATCTACTTAGATCGGCTCGATTGTTGATTGCAGATATGTTCAGGCACCATTAGCTTATCCAAGAGAGCGTAAAAGGAAAATGAACGGCGGTGAAGATTGGCTGCCATTTTGCATATACTCTGATGGTCGTTTAGCTGACCCAATAACTCCCTGCTATTGGTCTGATTATTACTCTGTGAACCCGAGAACACCTCATATCACTCAACTTGCCCCCTGGGTAGCCAAATATTACCTTCATCGTAAGATTTCATGACTATAATGACCGAGTATAACTTCACTTTGCTCAAATTTACCCCCACTAGAGAGTACATGATGTATGTAATTATTTGTCATGCACATTGGCCATGGAGCATTGCAAGCATTTAAAATACTCTGATGTCGCATAGATATCTGTTCCGTGTTTGTTGTAAATTAGTATGTCACCAAAGAAAATTATGTTTGATAATTTAGCAAGACAGTACAGAAGAGAAGAAATGTGGTACACAGTGGAGAAGTTATATCAAAATGCTACAATTCTTTTAGTAACTTAGATTTTGAATGATGTGTTCGGTACAAAGGATGTTTGATTTGCTCTCTTGCTACTTGTTTTTGATTGGCTGGAATAGAACATAAGAATATGTTTACACTGTTTTTTTGGTCTTGTTCAACTTCATTCCGTTCAACCTAATTAACTACAGTTTGTATTATCCAAAAAAAAAAAACTACAGTATGTGTTGTTTTCTCCTACTTGGGTTAGTCTATTAGTTGTAGCAGGGGTCAAGATTTCTTTTACATATTTTACCAGTTTTTCATTCCAGGCTACTCTATTTGTTTTTTCCAACTGTGCCCAATACCTTTAATTTTTCTTCGTATTCAGCCAATCCATTCTCATATTTCCTTTACAGCCATCCGAACCTTCAAGTATTTGTTTACCTCTGGTTGGTAGTGATGGAATGCACTTGTGATGTGCCTGAGTTATGAAATATAAAAGGGGACTAAATTCAGTGAAAGAAGATATTAAAAAAAGTAGGAGGTAATTAATGAGGGGCGCCAAATTGAATAATAATAGTTAATTGCCTAATTTCACGAGAATGAGGATGAAAATGAGATATATTGAACATCCTGTTTTTATTCTTCTCTCCTTTTCCACTACTGTTTGTTGAATCCCTTTTAATTTTTACTTCATTATTTTTGTATTTAATTTATACAATTCAAACATAGTACCGGCATATTATTAGCACTTAAATATTCTTTATTGAACCCGATCATTGATCAAAATATGGGTTCCAAATCTTGCGATGAGATAATTGTTGATAAGTGTTGAATGAATACATGGATCTTTAGACAATATATATATATTTTTTTCGTAATTAATATTTGAATTCAGAATCATCCTCAATGCCATTCTGGTAAGTTCCGGTAATTCCTAGAACTTGTCGTGCAGTTCCCATAGGCCATAGCAAGAAAATCAGTTAGGATCCACAACTTCGGAAATGTTGCACTTTGCTATGTCAAAGAGAATAACCTTAATTTATCGAATATCAAACTCAAAACGAAAGTACAGTATTCGTCTACTTATTTTCTTTTTGTTTGTCGTCACCCAATATTCCCACTGGGATAAAATGGTTTTGATGGAAAGTATTAAAAATGTGAACCTACTTTCAATGATTTTAAAAACAGAAGCCCAAAATTTTATGAACACATTGGCCGAAGCTTTAAACACATGGGAGTAGTGAGAGTTCGAGAAGAGAAAAAAAAAGGCATTATCGTCGAGACAAAACTTCAATCAAAATTAGACTAAATAAGGTATGAGGCTATAAAAAAATAATCAAGATTAAATGAAATAAGACATTAGGCAATAAAAATAAAAGAAATATATATATATATATATATATATATATATATATGAACGTTGTAAATGAGTAGAACTGAGTGACGTATTAGCGCTATTAATTGAATGTCACCACGTAGTTGTGCTGTCAGTGAAAAAATAATCAGCGTCTCGAATTTTATCTGTCTATTCAACTCGACTCATTTACTTAAATAAATCATCTTGAATATAATTTTTTGTTCGTTTAAATAATTAAATTCAGCTCAACTCGATTACAAAATGTGATCTGAAATAAACTCGATTACAAAATGTGATCTGAAATAAACTCAAGTAATTTACATTATTCGGCTCAGTTCAACTAAACTACCTAAATAAGCGAATTCCGAACACAATTTTTTATTCGTTCAGGAAAACATACCCACTCAACTGGACTAGTTTAAACGAGCGAATTCCGAACACAATTTTTTATTCGTTTAGAAAAACATACCCCAAACATACCCAACTCAACTGGACTAGTTTGACAAATGAGCTCGACTAGCTCAGTTCGAGGGCAACTCTGTTCATTTGCAGAACTTAAAGAAATGATTAATTGGAATTGAAGGTTCACGGAACCTTCAATGTAGAACCCTCGAGTGTTGAAGGCTATCTCCATGCATCCTAAAGATATGATTTGTATCATAGATGAGAGAGAGAGAGAGAGAGAGAGAGAGAGAGAGAGAGAGAGAGAGAG
>CM025784.1:39939120-40097920 GCA_014636745.2 Centella asiatica | reverse complement strand
ATATATATATATATATATATATATATATATATATATATATATATATATATATATCTTAATCAATCGCTAGAATTATCATCATTGTAAAACATTCATAAAAATAACCATATTAATTATAATTTTGTTATCTTAAAATCTCACCCCGAATCTTAACAAAAAAATATTGTTTAAAAAGTATCAATTAGTTATCGACTTCCAAAAATGAAAATAGATCAAATAATTTAAAAACGTTATTTCTCGGTTTGTTTCCATTTAAAATTTTAGATTCTAAATTTTAATAGTGTAAATTATATTACTAGAATTTAAAATCTGAAAATTTTAAAATTTAAGCTAAAATAAATGAGATTATGATTCTATTTGTTTCAACCTAAATTTTAAATATTATAAATTATGACGGTACAATTTATAATTTTTAAAGTTTAAATCAAAACATCATAGAATATATATATATATATAGAATAATGTATGGATGGATATGTATACCGAGAGCAAGAACGGAGCCTTCGCCGGCGAAGACAAAGATGAAGGTGGATAGAAACTCGGCCAAGGTGGCTCTTATGGTGGCCGGGTGGGTGGCGTCTTCCGCCGTCCGCACTGCGTACTGTCGAGGCATAATTTCGGTCAATCTTCTCTTAAAATTTTCCCACAGAATTTCACAAATTTTATTTATTTATTTCTCTACTCGAGTTTTGTCACACAACTTTGAAAATATCGAATGGGAATATGATATGGTGAGACTAAATGAGAGTAGAAGAAGGTGGCAGAAAAAGATATGCATGAGAATGATGATAATATAAAGTCGTTTAAATAAGAGTACGAACAAATTCCAAATATAAAATAATTAGAGTACGTACATAGAAAAGAAAAAGACAAAAAAAAAAAAAAAAAAAAAAAAAGAGTAAGGTTTTGATTAGCGTATGACACATGGGAGTTTAAGTGCAGGAATTTTGACACGTATGTCTATTGCATGTATTGCTATACGACTTTTTTTCATTGTTTTTTTTCAACTTTTTCCTCAATCTAAACCTTACTTCTTCCTTATCTTTGTATGATATATTTCAGTGGTTTTGTTTTTTAGCAGGTCAAGTTTTTATTAATATTATTATTATTTAATTGACATTTATATATACTAATACTAATACTATTAAAATAATAATAAGATTATAATGATATATTTTATAAATTACGTCATAATAAAAAAAGTTTATGTAAATGTGACTCTAAACTCTTTCTTTGAAAAAAAAATCTCATTTAAAAATGTAAGTGATGGAGTATCATAGTTATAAACTTTTATATTTAAATCTTAACACAAATTTATTTGATTTTATTAATAATAAATTGACATCATAAATTATCTGTAAAATATGTTAGTATTATTTAATTCACTTTCCGAAAAATTAAACTTAAGAAGATACAAAGAAATTAAAATTCAATTTCCTTGTCTTTTATTTTTCAAAAATCATAGGCAATGTAAAATATTTTCGACTACCAAATACTGACATAGATATTTTAATTTTATTTCTTCATCCATCGAAGATATCATTGTCTTCTCTAGTTTGATTTCATTTAATATACAACATATATAGTTTTAAATTTTTTTAATTTTCTTTAGATGCCTTTTACCAAACTTCCTCAAACTCGTTTGTTTATGGATTAATGGCCTATCCATTAATAATTTTTCCATGTTGGCAAAGCATCTAGAATGAAAAAAAAAATGGTGGTCATAGGACACTTGTACTTCTATTAACAATTTTATAGGGTTAAATTCAAACACACATTCACCTATTAATTACTTTTATAAGATTTTTTATTTAACTTATAAATATACACTTAAGCATCATCAATTATTTTATAAAATTTTTATTAATTAATTTATAAAATTCAAAACTTAAAAAAACAATCGATAACAAGTAAATTCAAAGTTAATCGATCGATCAACCAAATATAATACCAAACAATATCTTATTTTATTACGACTGATAATATGCATTAGTGCATTACAAGGTGAGTAAAACCCATTATTATCCGTTCCACAACTAATATACTCGATTTGATTTATAGTACAAAAGACATATATGATATCCCAAACTAACATCATAATTAATTCGTTATGTTACTAGCTAATGAATTAATCACTATAATTGTGAAAAGAGTATTGTATATTTGTATATGTATTTAAATACGAATCACTACCTTCAAAATCTCACCTCTTTATTTTTATTTTTATTTTCCTATTAAGGAACTATTTTCTCTATTTTCACAGTTAATTAGTGCGGGTCAATTGACACTAGTAGAAAGGGTTTCTGATATTTAAATTGAAGTTTTTCTAAAAAAATATTTTGGTCTTTCCGCTGATTTATTCACACACCTCATCGTATACGCAATTACGAAAGGATGGGGGTGTCAATTACATCACTGAATAACTTTTTGTTATGTAATGTCGATCATCCGCCCTACTCTGTATACTAAATTATAAATTGATATTATATTATTTTATTTTATTTAATATATTTTTATAATCTAGAACTTTTTATCATAATGTGGTCTATGTTTAGTATTTGGAGAAATATATATATGTTTAAGTAAATAAAAAGTTGTAAGTATAGTACATAATTGAATTCCCAGTAAGATTTTATATATTTTTTAACAATAAGGATCAAAACTGAGATTTTATTAAAATCGTAAAATTTTCCTATTTTCTCTATTTCACTATCTACTGAGTCACTGAGGATGACACATAAATTTTATAAATAAATAAAAAAATCCATTGAAGTCCTGCGTTTTTCACTCAATTTTTATCTTCTTTAACTTTGTTTATCAATTATTTACCATTCGAACCATCTCGACAGGAAGATTATTTTTAAAATTCTAAATTAACAATTTAATATAATTTATTATCAACTGACCCCACTAAAGTGCACCTCATTGTACTCGCACAAACTACTCCTAAGAAACTTAGAATTCTCTGGGCAAATACCACTGGGGCAATGCTCCGCGGCTCGTGTTAATGTCTTGTTGATGTCGAATATGGCTGTATTATTTTCTTTTTATATACTAATAAAAGAGAAAAATATATCAGATACGGTTTGACTTTTCGAAGTTAAACGATAATATATAGAATTTTAAAATTAATTGATAATTTTAAATGTAAATTATGTTTTAATCGAAGATTTTTATCATAAACTATAAGATTATAATATTTATTTTAACTAAAATCAGTCAAATCGATATTAATTTAAAGTTTAATATACCATTGTTTGATCTCAAAGAGTCAAAATATATCTCTAATTTTGAAATTAACGATAGTATTATTAACCGGCAGCCTCTTTCCTGCAAATGATACGTTAAGTCTACAATATAGTATATCAACAATCGGATAATAATAAGAGAACCCCATGACATATTTGTCACTCAGTTGTCTATATACTCTTCCTAGTTTTTTCCACCTTCCAATTTAATTCATCACCAGCTACATACATCACATATATAGATGTGTACATAAATCTCAAACAACATAGATGCATTTTTGCATAAACAACACACTATAAAATTTGAAAACGAATGTTTGTAGTTTCCGCTTTGTCTGACTATACAATCAATTTGTAGCTCTTGGGTAGCACTTTGCGTACTTCGTCAATAGCTGTAATTATTTAACAAATCCAATATAAAAATTAATAGATAGAGACCATAGTATTTTCTTGGAATTTTAAGGCATCTTTATGTCCCTCTACAGTCCATATCTTATGTTTTCCTCATTTATCTTCAAGATTTTCCGACTAACACACGTCCGATAAGTTGCCGGAATTCTATTCGGGCAAACAATAACATCATGAGTATTAAATCGAACAAAATGATGTTTTTCTTTTACTGCACGTTTCTAGCACGTGTAGCACTAATTAAAGCGGGTGAAAATGTAGTCTATCACGAGGAAAGATACGCGTTGTTACAAGTGAGGGACTTGATGAACTCGTCGGCCAATTTGCATGCGAAGTGGACCGGACCGCCATGTCACAAGAATCGAAGCCGATGGACCGGAATTTTGTGCTATGATTGGCATGTTACACACATAGTACTTGAAGGAATACAACTCATAGGTTCCCTCCCACCTACGTGTCTTCAAAACTTGACATTCTTGAGCAAACTCAGCTTTAGAAACAACTCCATTTATGGTACACTTCCCAATCTTACTAGTTTGATCAATTTGGAATTTGTTTTTCTTTCGAATAACAACTTTTCCGGTTCAATCCCATCCGAATATATTCAACTTCCTCAGCTAACAGAATTAGAGCTACAAGGGAATGATTTAGTAGGCTCAATTCCTCCTTTTGATCAACAAACATTGGTAGCTTTCAATGTTTCGAATAATCAACTTTCCGGTTCAATTCCAGAAACTCGCGCTCTCAAAAGTTTTCCCAGTAGTTCTTATGACCATAATTATGGTTTGTGTGGACCGATTATCGGAACTCCATGTCCTGTTCCACCACCAGCTCTGCCGCCGGCTCCACCACCGGCTCCATCGCCTAATAAACATCATCATAAGAAGCCTCTCAAAGTATATAGTATTGCTTTGATTGCAGCAGCTGCCGTGCTTGTGCCTTTCTTTGTCTTTCTGTTTCTAATGTGCTATTATAAGAAGAGACAAAATGGACAGAACAGAGAAGTTGACAATCCTACAGGTATGAATATTTACTACAACTATTTTTGTTGTGAAACAATAAATTCATTTCTAAAATGTTTGTTGTCTAAAGACAATTTTTTGCATCTAAAATTCATTTCTAAGGTTGACAGAAGTAACATATTGATCATACAAAAATGAAAGTTTTCAATTTTAATAACTTATTATAGTAGAATATGCAATGTGGTCATTCAATCGTTGTGAGTTCATGATTTGATTGCCATGCTTAAAGTGATACATTCATAAAAAGTTAAAAGTGATTTGTAAATATGTACTAGACAGTTTTACTTGATGGGATGAATATTATTTAATTGTTTTACAAACTTAAAGAAAAATTCCCTTTTTTTTTTATTTTTCAACTCTAACACAAGTCTCGCATTAGAATATTTATTTTATTTTATTTTTGTTAGATTCCATTGTATTAAAAATTTTAAGTGTCTCTATATACATTACAATTTTATACTCCCTCCTTCCCAAAAAAATTACATGTGAGTTTTTATGAATATTAATATTAGAACGAATCTCATTTCAAATGTTACTCTATTTTTGGAACGAATGGTGTAATTATATTAATCATCAACTTTTAAGCTAACTAATGAGAAAATCATTGATAATTTTGAAAGAAAAAAAAAAGAAGAAGAATTTGATTTCTCTATATTCTGTGTTGCTAAGCTTCTAGTTTTGAATTTTCACAAATGTCTATATTCCATTCTTTCAATCCGAAGCATAGAGCTGCATTTTGTAACCGTCATTATTTGATATGGAAGCTCCCGGCTAAAAAATGGTATTGAATGTTGGGGGTTGCTATATGTCATCCTAATCCCGAATGTAGCGGCAAAACAAACTAAATTTGAACAACATTGTTCTCGATTATTTCAGCTTAAAATTTAAAGATTATAGATTTTTATAATGTAAATTACACTGACAGAATATAAAAATTCTTAAATTTAAGCTGAAATAAACGAAATTATAACTAGATTGGTATGGCCACCACATTGTACAGGGAGAACTGCTATTCGACAAGTTTGTTGATTTGGCAAGTCCAGAATTCACATGAAAGATCCACAACAATTCTTGTGAAGCTGAAATGAGTGCTTTTTGAACTTAAAATTCCATAAAATTAAAATAATGAGACATGTAAGGCACAATGATAAAGAGGAGTATGACAAAATGTACGCTATAATTTAAAAACTTCATTTGATATGGCAGGAGAGGGACATGGTGCAACAAAGAAAATGATATGGGCGAGTAGAGCAGAAGATCCGGAGAGGATTGTAGAACTAGAATTTTTCGACAAAGAAAGGTCGGTTTTTAACTTGGATGATTTGCTGAGGGCGTCGGCCGAGGTGCTTGGCAAGGGAAAACTGGGCACTACATACAAAATTTTGATGGAAACAGGCCCTGCTATTGCGGTCAAGAGACTGAAAGAAATGAATACCTTGAGCAAGAAGGACTTTGTACAGCAAATGCAGTTGCTTGGAAAGATGAGGCATGAAAACCTTGTGGAGATCATCTCTTTCTACTACTCCAAGGAGGAGAAACTAGTTATCCGTGAATTTATTCCCCATGGAAATTTGTTTGAGCTTTTACATGGTTAGTATTTCTCTCCTTCGAGCTAACTATTAATCTTATAGTGACACATAAATAGTATAAGAAAGAGAGTATAAGAGGAAAAATGAGCGTAATAGACGTGTTTTTGGACACCGACTGTGGTAGTATTATTTAGAAGTATTATCCATGGTAAGGCAGTGGCTTTTTATATAACAGAATAATTGTATTAACAGAGAACAGAGGAGCTGGAAGAATACCATTGAATTGGAAGACAAGATTCTCCATCATCAAAGACATAGCAAAGGCACTCAATTTCCTACACCATTCCTTGGTTTCTCACAAAGTTCCTCATGCCAACCTTAAATCATCCAATGTACTATTGACAAGACAAGACGACGAAAACATAAACTATCAAGCTAAGCTCTCTGACTTTGGCTTCCTACCCCTCCTTCCATCTCGAAAATCCTTAGAAAAACTGGCGATCGCAAAATCTCCCGAGTTTTCAGATGCTAAAAAGCTTACTTTCAAAGCAGATGTCTACTGCTTTGGCATCATACTTTTACAAGTCATAACAGGAAAAATCCCTGGAAAAATTACATCAGGTTTCGGAGAAGAGGAAGGACAAACTTTTCATGATCTTTCGGATTGGGTTCGAATGGTTGTGAATAACGATTGGTCCACTGATATATTTGACATGGAGATATTATCATCCAAAGAAGGGCATGATGAGATGTTGAAGCTTACAGAATTAGCTCTTCTGTGTACAGATTTGGTTCCAGACAATCGGCCTAAAATGAGTCATGTGTTGAGAAAAATACAAGAGATTGAACAAATGAGTCGGGAGGAACAGCACCAACAAATTGAATTATAACTGCATACTGAAACATTATATTTTTGCTTGATATATATATAATACAGAGAGTATAGTTCATCAATTCTTTTGAAAATAGCCTTTAATTTTTGTTTTTTTATGTTACGTTTGGAACAGAACATATTATACTTCACCTTCCTCTAATGCCAATCTCTTACAATTACTAGTCTAGTGTGAGCAGAAATCATTCAATTCTCGTAAATGATTTTATATATACATATATACATACCTTTATTTATATTTACTTTCTACTCGATATCTAAGTTATCTCTGACTATTTATATTTACTTTCTATTTCGTATTTGAGTTATTATGATGAATTTCGATCGCATTTTAGTCATGGGAGTGCATCTAGCACATTTTATATTTTCAGGGCGCAAGGGTGAACCTGAGCCAATACATGTTAGTATATGTCATATGTGTATGTGATTATAGACTTATTCTATTAAAGAATTTTACACAAACTGGTAGGAAAGGTCGGCAGAAGATTATCGTGAACGTATTCACCATACCAAAATGAAGGTTTAATTTTTCATTTTATTAATGTAGTAGAATGAATATGCTATGTAGTATGTGGCCATTTGATGTGCATGCTTGAATAATATAAGGTCCGGTTTTCATGATTAAAGTTATTTAGAAATTAAAACACAATCTATGTGATAATTTGTTATTAAATAATGATGTTTGTGTGAAAGATTCAAAAATTAAATGAAAAGTTTGGTGGTACTTATATGTAGTTTTATAGTTATATAAAGACTTTTTAAGATATTGGAGATAACTAAATAATGTTATTTTCATAACCACTTAGAAATATCAGTGATGACAGTAGTATTGTTAAATTTATCATCATTGTTAATTTGGAGCCTATGGGACTGTATAATCATTTTAAATATCCATTTTCAAACCCATACTCATTTTAAATATAATTCTGAACTCTAATAACCATATTGAATATTCATTCTATATAATCATATATAGAATGATTATAGGCGATTAGCTATAGACTTTTGGGTTTAATGTTATAAGAATAATGTTTGATTGAGATTTTCGTTGTGTTTAATGTTATAAGAATGATGTTTGTTTGAGGCGATGGTAGTGAAGTTGCACTTGTGTAGGAAAAAATATCCTTAAATTATTATTATTACTTGTTAAGTTAGTATTAACATTCAGAGATGAAATATAATGCTATGAATTTGAAAAGGAAAAAAAAATCAGATACATTGTTGTGTTAATGAAATTTAAATTTTTAAAAGATTTTAATGAAATTTAAATTTTTAAAAGATTTTACTATATTACAAGTATTGGAAATGATCAAAAGAAAAAAAAATCACTAAATAATATGATTTTATTTTATGTTCATTTTCGTTTCCTTTTTTTTTCAATTTTTCTTAAGTTCCAAACATGGCATGAATTTTACTTTTTCTTTCCCTTTCTCTTATCTAAAGTAACCAAACAACCTAAGAATTTTATATTTTCTTCTTTTTTCCATTTTCTCAGTTCCAAACATAGCCTTAGAATTATAGTTGTTAGTTAATTAATTAGACTAAATTTGTTGCTTAACTATAACTGTTTAAATGTTGCTTTATATTAGCAACCATAAGCTTGAGTACGGATAGAACTCGTCTTCTCTTGGTAATAGAGATCAAGGTTCCCCTCTCTAATATCTATCCTAATAAATGTTAGGATTCTTAATAATATTGCATATAGTTTTTTCATAAATATGTTTTTGATATAAATTGGGCAATTGTTGTTTTCTAAAATTTTAAATGAGAGTTTCCTTTCTATAAGACCTTATGTTGTATGTATAATTAAGGGTTTCTATATAACCTTTATTTTTATTTTTATTTTTTTTTATTTTTTTGTACTATTAAGAACTACACTATGGAAGTTGAATCTGGAACTGTTTGTTGAGGAATGAGCTTTCAATCATGGGGACAAATGCCCAAACTGGGGTTCCTATATAAGATTTACTATCTCATTAGGACCCAATTTTTCCATGGATTTTTTTATCTTACAGTCAAGCTCTTCAGGATGTTCTTATTTGAATAAGAATATTATATTTGAATCCCATCGCTGATATATATATTGAATTTAACATAATATACTTTTATAATATATATATATATATTATTTTATTTTTAATAACATTATACTATTATTTAAATTTGATAGCAGATGTAGACTTGGGGATTTCAAAATCAAGATTATTTGCAGTACAGAAGAGAAAGATGCAAACAATATGAAAATTTGGTACATAGTAAAGAGAACAGAAAGATTTAAGAAGAAAAAGTCCAGTGTATTCAAAGTTTAATACATTTACTATTTTGTTTGAAAACAGAAAATGAACTAAGCTAGATAAATCGAGTTAAGTGAGTTAACAATTGACGTGACTGTATTGACTAAGTCCTGAAATCGGACTTGTCAATTTATATTCTCTCAAGTTCAGAATAAAAGTTTAAAAAAATCAAAATTTTATATTATTAGTCAATAGGATTATTGAATCGAGTCGTTTATTACTTATTCAAACCGATTTATTAAAAAAATTATTGAGTTGAGTTGAATAATTATTGATCATGGTAATTTAGAATCGAACTCGACTCGAAAATTTATCAAGTTATTCGCAAGTAGCTCATGACTAATTCGAATAAATCGAACATTTTTGGATTTTCATGTATTTTTTTAAGTATCGAGTGATTATCAACTACAAATATATGAGTAGATTATTTTGTGAATCTATATAAACAAAAATTTTAGAATAATATAATTTATTTCAAATATCAAAATAAGTCAACTTGAATAACTTCTTAAATGGATAATCAAGTTAAGTCAAGTCAAACATACTAAATATTCAATTTGACTTGATAAGATAATGAGCAAAATAAGATAATGTACTACCATAAATATAAAACACTAAAAAAAAATCATGAAAATCTCTCAAAATTAGAACATCACAAAAAAAATGAATGAAATAAAATAAATTGTACTACAACTTTCAGAAACGAAGACAACAAATAAAACACCACAATAATTTACTAAGTGAAATATAAAAATAATCAAATAAATTAATAATTTATTAAACGACTCATGTTAATAAAACTAAAATGCATCCATCAATTTTAAATTTTATGAATATAAAAATAATAATATTATATGCAACAATATCAACTACTGATTTCGTATTTAATATAACAAAGATTATTGAAAATTAAAAAATGATACATATTAAACTTAATAATTTTAAAAAAAATTGTTGTGCACTGATTAACAAAATAATTTATCTTAATACTTTAAATTTGATATAATTTAAATCATTATTAATTTCCTAAATTTTCAATTATTAAATGTATATGTTTTGTATTGCTAAATTATATAAAAATTAATAAACGATGGCATTCGGGGGGAAGTGAGAATTGGGAGGAGTCAAATTAAATGTTCATTTTTCGTCCATGGTCGTGAGGGGTGCGTTTTCCGTAGTAATGAAATACGGCTGGCCCCAATTTGCCGATAGACGGATAGTACACAAAAGCCGCACCATTTCTTGTTGCAAATTGGTCCTCTGCAATTACAATTTCTAGGGTTTGTTTGTATCCCACAAATGGCAGGAAGAGAAGTTCGAGAATACACAAATCTCTCCGATCCTAAAGGTTATCAATCCTCGTCTACTTCTCTATATTTTGCTCAATTCAATATTATTTCGATTCTTACACAGTTCGCGTACATGTAATTATGAATTTGTTACCATAATTACAGACAGGAAACTTGGAAAAGGGAAGGATAGAATCGATGATGAAGACATCACTTTTCAGCGTATGGTTGCTAAGGTTAGCGAATCCTGCTTCTCCTTCTTTTCTCCCTAATCTGTTGTGTATATTTTGATTGATTCTTAACCCTTATTGTTCTTCTTACAGTTTCATCCAAATTTGATGTTGTACTGCCTTTAAATTTCATTTGTATGTGGTTTTGCTTTGTAAAGTAAATAAACCTTTATACTTGGGCGAATTCGCACCCTTGACAAGTGTTGGGTGATTTAAATTGAAAAAATAATGATTTAATTGAATTTGAATATCCTTGCCGTAAAGAACTTGGGTGGAATTCATCTCCAAAAACAACCTAGCTCATGAGGTGAGAGTGCTCAAACTCGTTATAAAACACACCGAGTATCACATACTACTATGACCGACGTAGCAGCCCGGATCGTTACATTCACTTCAGGTTGTGCCATATTTCACTGGACAAAATAATCTTCTCACACTAATCATTGTGATTAATAAGTACAATATCAATTTGATGAGCATATAACAAGACAAGTCTGTAATTTTTTGCCTTTTTCAAGTTTAATGAATTAAAGTAGACATTGGAACTATCTTCAAGTAAAATCAAGTGTGAAGAGGCCTCCCAAACAATCTCAACCCCTCTGTAGAAAATATTATGACAGATTTTTTAATTATTGTATCATTTGGTCCACAACTATATCTAATGTACCATAAATCCAGGATCCACCTTTACTAAAACAACGTTGATTTTATAACTAATTGAAATTTTGACTGGGTGCCACCTTGCTTCCTGCTCCCATGAAACTGCTAGTAGGGGAAGACATTTGTCTCGACCTTTTTTTTTCGTTTTCTAATCTTCAGTGGCTCCTCCATTTCTGGATGTGTATCATAAACTTCCCTTTGAGGTTTCATTCTTCATGTGAAACAGAAAAGGACAATGATGCGTGTCTAGCATATTTTGCTCTGATATTTCCGTTAGCATGTCGTGTTAAAATCTGGAAGAGTTTTCTGATAACGTGCCCTGACAGGGAACTTGGCTTCTTCTACCGGGTGCTTGATGTGTACAGATGCAAGAGGTTGCTGGTGAACGTGGAGGCTACCTTCATGGGCGAGGCGGTATATATTTTTATCCTCTCCTTGTTTTATTTTATACAGACGTATCAACCCATAGAAATTAAGCTTTGTGTAAGTTGAGTTTGCAGCCTTAGACAGCGATGATCTGCTCTATCTGAAGGAGCAAATGGAAGCCGAGGAAGATGCAGAACGCCTTCTACGCCGTACAGAAAAACGGGCATTTGCTGCGTTTAAGATATCCTTTTATGCCTGACTGTGGGATCTCTTTCTGCAGTTCTTTGCATTACAATATTATAATGTCAATTTGGATTTAATATTTTCGCATTATTTTTGCTTCAACGAAATTGGATGTTGCAAATTCAGCATTGAACTACTGGTCAACTAGCAGTACAACTCAAGTGCTGGAATTGAGTTATGGACACATCTTTCTAAGCTCAAATGCCTACGTAACTGTCTCAATTTTTTTAATCTAATTTTTTATTATTTTTTCCTTTAACTGCTTGAAACAAAGCTGCAAGTGTTGCTGATTCTTCACCAGCGTCACTGCCCTTGCCACTTCGGGTTGAACCGAAGCCGAAGAGCGGGATTAGGTCTCTGTCTCTCTCTCTCTGATTCTCTCTCTCTCTCTCTCTCACTCACACACACACACACGCGTGTGTATGTAGTGTATGTGCATATGCATATATATATATATATATATATGTTACTTTGTTCCTGAATGCCTGGGTAAGGGCTATAATGCAGTTTCATCATGCTGTAGGCAGCAAGATTTACTGAAGAAGATGGTGGAGGTCAAACCTAAGAAGCAGAGAGTTTCAAGCCCTTGTAATAGTAAGCAGTCAACCCAAACTTCCTCGGAAGTTCCAACAAACATTAAAAATAAGGCTAATCAAGTGGAGGAAACTACCCCCTTAACAGAACCTGATCAAGCAGACCAGAAAATTCAAGTGGAAAACCCTGTTAAAAGCTTGCTAGCAGCATATGCAACTTCAGATAGTGATGAAGATTGATCATTAGAGGGGAAAAGAGAAAAAAAGAAAAAAAAGGTTCTGTTATGTTTTTAGGCAGCAGATGTCCTTAGGTATGTGCAATGTATTCACCATGTTATAGATTCAAATTATATTTTGTCCTTAGATGAGCTTCTGGATATTCTTTCATTTCCTTCTTCAGCTTTGACATGACATCTATATAATTTTGATTTTTGAAGAAACTGAAGTTTATGTGATCTTGTATCTGTTTAGTTATTCTATGTTAGTAATTTGGCTTTTTGCATGACTGCTGCTGGTTCCGAAGATTATATCATATGCCACTCCTGTCATTCTTTCCTCAATTTGGCTATGGGATAGGTATGAGTATAGTTTTATTGAAACTTAGAACTATAACAGAATTTTGACTTTCATACAAACAAAATCACATTTCGGTAGAGTTCCATCAGGTTTGTTTCATCAAAATTAAATGTTTATTTTCTATCTAATTCATTAAAAATGTTCTCTCTATTCTAAGTTCCAATAACGATTTTGGTTTTCACATAAAATTTCAACCATGTGCCGAAGCTTAATTAATCTTCAAATATAAAAAGGCAAACGCTAAATGAAATTTTTGGGTACATTTGTGTTACCACTATTCTTTTCGATATCTTTCTCTATCAACATGACTTACTTTCTGAATATGTTAAGCTCACTATACTTCGAGTATTATATTCGATTATTATTTGAATGATATAACAAGTTATATTATTGAAAGTCTTGAATGATGCAATAAAAATAATGACAATTGGCTACCAAGTACCAACCACATCAGCAAATGCGATATCTGATGAGAGAATCTGGTAGACCATGTTAATAAAAGTCAAAATTGAAAAACCTCTCGATCCCGGAAACAATCAGTAAAATATGCATTATTTTTGTACAAAAAAGTTAGTAAAATAAATAATAATGTATTAAATAAAGTATATTCCTCATAATCAGAACTGTAAACAAATGGTTTGTTTGTTTGGCTCGTCTTGTTAAATTTTGTAAAACTTAGTTTTAAATAAGTCGATTTCAAACACAATTTTTTATTTGTTTAAGTATTTAGGTTGTTTTAAATCACGTATGAAAACAAAATTTCGTAAAACTTAGTTCTAAATAAGTCGATATCAAACACAATTTTTTATTCATCTAAATATTTAAGTTATTTTAAGTCACGTATCAAAACAGAAAGTTTGGTTAATTCTTATTGTTTAGCTCAATCAAATATTTAAATAAGTGGATTTCAACATAATGTTTAATTTGACTCAATTCAATTCGATTAATATATAGATTCTACTCAATTCAATTTAAAATCGGTATAATTCAACTTATTTGTACTATATTATAATTAATAACACTTTTTGTTCTAAAAATACATCTCTTTTTAACATAATATTAATTAAAAATCTCATAATTTATTTAAAAATATTTTTTTCTATACTTCATAACTTCAAAATTATTAAAAATAATAACATTCATTTTAATTTTGTATCATCTATTCGGAAGTAACGTTTTGTTCGTGGATTATCGGCTGAAAAGACCATCTTCGTGATGAAATGGTTCGGGTTAACCGTTAAGAACCGAAAACCACGCGCCTTAACAAACAGGATTTAGGGTGTTGTCACTTCACAGGCTTTGAAGGATCGAAGACGACATCAGGAGAAGAAGAAAGAGAGAAAATTAATCTGATTTTGATCAAATCGTAATCGAAAGATGAGGCCAATACTGATGAAAGGCCATGAAAGGCCACTAACCTACCTCAAATACAACAGGGACGGCGACCTACTCTTCTCTTGCGCCAAAGATCACACCCCTACCGTTTGGTTTGCCGACAATGGCGAACGCTTGGGCACTTACCGCGGCCACAATGGCGCCGTTTGGTCCTGCGATGTCTCAAGCAAGTTGCATTTTTCTCACTTCTTTCTCATTGTTATTCTTTCCTGTGCTAAAATGTTCACAGTTTATGTTGAATTGTTGATTATCGAGTTTCCGTTTGAAGAATTTCCGCTTATATATTTATAATCATACTTGATTTTTTTCCCCCTTGAGTTGTTTCAGGGGATTCGAGTTTATTGATTACTGCAAGCGCAGATCAGACTGCAAAACTTTGGGATGTTCAAACTGGGGTTCCACTGTTTACATTTAATTTCGATGCTCCAGCTAAATCTGTTTATTTGGGGATTGGGGATAAGCTTGCTGTGATTACAACGGACCCATTTATGGGTTCACCTTCTGCTATTCATGTCAAGCAAATTGCCAAATATGATC
Source organism: Centella asiatica (assembly GCA_014636745.2). Lineage (NCBI taxonomy): Eukaryota > Viridiplantae > Streptophyta > Magnoliopsida > Apiales > Apiaceae > Centella > Centella asiatica. The sequence goes on along the minus strand of CM025784.1, from coordinate 40,082,698 downwards.
CAAGCGACCGTAAGTAAATGAATTTTTTGAAACATGATTCGTGCAAATTTGTTTGCTAAAATGTGTAAGTTTGTTTATAAGTTGTGGAGCTCCAATGTCAATTTTGTGTGTTACTTTTGTCGTGTGCCCAGTTGCTAAAAGAAGTAAAAGGAAGATTTCTAAGATTAACTAGTATGTGAAACCGTAAATCTGATAACTAATGTGGATGTAATATGATTTTGCCCATGTTTTTTACATCTTAAATACTCTGAATACCTCTCTCTCTTTTTCGCTTGGAGGGAAAAAAATTTAGCGCCTCTGTATTCCTGTTTTGGCTTGGATTGGAAAATGAAGCTAAACGATACAGAGGATCCTTTCAACAAGAACTAGACAAATATACCCTTATATGCATCTTCTTCCACATTGTCTTTTGTTTCTCAATCTTGCATTCTTCCTTCAAATCAAAAAACAATCAAGTGAAATACCTGTCATAGCAAGCAATCAAGTTAGCTGGAACTCCATTAAAAGAAAAATCAGCATTTTGAAATTCGTGCAACGAGCTTCAGCTTCCTGCTATGAGATTGACATCTTCAATGGAATTTCAGCTTCATCGTTTTAAGTAGATCTTTGAACTTCAGAATTTCTAGCCCAAACAAGCTGAAAAGTCTAATTGAAAGTTAACATACTTGCTGTTGATGGAAATTTTCATTTCCTAGGAAAAAAAAGTTTCATATATTAATGTGTGTTAGATATTGGGAGAGAAGATGAAACATGTAGCTTAGGTTCAGATGAATTTGTTTTGATAATAACAATGGGAAGATGTGAATGACAGGAAATGTGATGAACATACCAGAACTCACGTGAATGATTTCAATTTACTTCTATGGTTATTACTTAATTAATCTAAGGGAAAAATAGTAAAAATATTATAATTCAGATGTGGTTGACAAATTTATAACAGGCAGGGTGTTTTTATTCAGATCCATAATCACACAGATCCTCTATTTTATCCAGACGTTTTAATCATTCAGTTTTTAACAAACATAACCTTGGTTTAGTTTGCTTGACAGACAGGAATATAATTACATGATGTGGCTTAAGCTCTCATTATAGGTCTCCCAAATTTAAAAGTTTGTAGCGGTGGAATTATAGTGCTTGCACTAATTTTCATAGGCTTTTGTTGATCTTTTCCCAAGTATTTCATGATAACTTTGAATGTAATCATCATTCATTAATATGTAGAATGCAGAACGACAAACTTTATAGATACTATATTAACATGCCATGGTTGAGATTGAGGTATACTAATTATATTATATGTGTTTCATGCCGAAGAGAAGCCAGCAAGCCTAGTATAGTGAAAAACTAGCCTACTAGCAGTGTATATTATTGGTTTCGAAAATTTCTTCCTACCATTTGTGTCATATTGCAGAGATTGGTGATTCCGTACTCACAATTAAGGGCCCTCAAGGAAGAATTAATAGAGCTGTTTGGGGACCTTTAAATAGAACTATTATAAGTGCTGGTGAAGATGCTGTAGTTCGTATTTGGGACTCTGAGGTATGCATGTTAAAACTCAATAACTTTTATGTGCATCTCTTGTAACATCCTGGGTAAGCCTGTTTAGTTAACACTCAAATGATTTAGCCACTTAATTGTTATTGTTAAGAAATACAATGAACATTTGAATTTCTAGCTGAATTGATACAGTTGATAGTCTTTCTCGCATTTGGTGTTCTGTTTGGCTTTTCCTTTTTCTTTTGAATATTAGGATTCACCCATTCAGTTCTTGAATTTTTTTTATTCTCAAACTGGCAGACTGGGAAATTGCTTAAGGAGTCTGACGCAGAGGATGGTCATAAAAAGACAATTACATCTCTTACAAAATCAGCAGATGGTTCACATTTTCTCACAGGCTCCCTAGATAAATCTGCCAAGGTCACTGAGTCACTGACTTAAAAATCCTTTTGTAATCCTCACTTTCTCTGCAATTTTTCTCTTTTCTTCTATTCTTATATGTTCATACTTTGATAGCTTTGGGATATCAGATCACTGGAGCTTATCAAGACCTATAAGACAGAACGCCCAGTTAATGCAGTCACACTTTCTCCACTGCTCGATCATGTATGTACTTTTAATTGTTTATGTTCTCTTATAATTATATTGGGTTTCCTTTTTATCTATTATATTAAGAGTTTGGGGTTAATATAACCACCCATGGTCATTTTGTGTCATCAATTTTTCTTTTCTTTTTTTTAAGGAGAGGTTACCCACAAATCCATAACTTCCCATAAGTAACTTTCCACTTTTAAACTATCAACTTTCAATTAAAAATAATTTATTCTTAAAAGAAAATACATTTATAAATTTAAATAAAAATAAAAAAATTGCACACACATTTCTGTATGCCCAATATACTAGTGATTATTTATGCCTCTATATTTATGTATTTCTTTGCCTTTGCACTAAGCAAATCGCCCATCTTATTCAACAGATTAGGAGTTTACAGGAGTATTGTTATTCACATTTTTGTTTTATCTTGAAAGCTTCTATTCCTATTTGCACTTGACTTTGTGGAACTTTCTACCTCAGAAATACCATATTTTTATTTATAAGTTCTTCCTGTAAAAACTTAATACTCAAATGAAAAGTGGGCAATTATTTACCTCTGTGCTCATAGAAACGTCACAGTGAACGGGTCCTTATAAAAGTAGGAATGATTTTGCGACTGTATATGATTCTTCATTGCTTTACAGGTGGTGCTTGGAGGTGGTCAGGATGCATCAGCTGTTACGACAACTGATCATCGTGCTGGAAAGTTTGAGGCTAAATTTTATCACAAGGTATAAGATAATATTTATGAAATATTTTGCAACTGCAAAACATTAAGGCTTGATATTCATTTTCGAACTTCCTTTTCTTGCTAAGGTCCTTGAAGAAGAAATTGGAGGTGTGAAAGGGCATTTTGGACCTATAAATGCATTGGCATTCAACCCTGATGGGAAAAGGTAATGTTTGATTCTGTGTTTTGTATCTATTTTCTTGAAACCTCTTTCTGGTTGATTAAATTCTGGGTCTCTTTATTTTTTTTTAAAATGTAGCTATCCTTTGGTTACTGGAGGTAGTTTATTTGTGCTTGTGCCCATATAGAGAACGACGGTAATATTGTTTTCACCCAAGTGGCAGGCTCTAGAGAACATATAGTAGAGATAAGCAAAGGGGTAAAAGAAATTGTAGAGGTGTCAATACATAAGTCAAGATTGTTTGTCCCTATGTCACTAGTCTTTCATAGGGATTGCAATCTTCTGTAAACATCTAAATTATTTGCATTTTTTTGTCATTTTGAGATATATATTGACCTGCAAGAATACTTTAACCTTACAACTAGTTTTGTTAAAACAAAAAACCCTCAGACTCATATATGTTGCACAATATTCACCAACTACGTTACTAGTGAGTCTACATCCTTACTGATGTTTGCTGGAAATTTTTCTGTTCTTGGTTTTCTTGCCCTTATTATGGAGTAGTTGATCTTTGATCAACTATTTTCTTCCCACATTTACCTTTAGCTCGTGACCAATAGTGACCAAGTCAGATTGCAATGTACAATATGTGAATGTCCTATTCTATCCAATTTTCTTTCTATTAAGTTTGGGTTTCATGTTTTCCCCCCCTTGATAGTTTCTCAAGCGGAGGCGAAGATGGTTATGTACGATTGCATCACTTCGATCAGGATTACTTCAACATCAGGATGTGAATTTTATAAGCATCATATACATCAGGATAGTACATTGAGAATTAAAGTGTTCTTTTTCTCGGATCTTGTTAACTATGTTAAGATCCACAAAATGTCCGACGTTTGACTTTACTTTCCGTTCAATCGATATTTGTAAAAGACATCACAATATCTTCTTTGATACGAAATCTTTTTGATGTGATTAATGTATTTATTTTTTATTTTCGTTTTATTAGTGATTGCTTTATATAAATAATTTACTTTTACAATTTTAGTCTGTCTACAATATTTTGCATGTTCTTGGAACCCATACAAATAGAAAGATCTCTAAACTATATATACCGGAGTATTGGACCTTACATATTCCGTACAAGTCACAACTCACAAGTAACCGTCGCTGGTGAGCCGTTAGAATCATTCTCTTCATGGCTAATAAGTTGCCCATACATGATATCTAACATGAGTGAATCATTTACACTTGTGTAAGAAACTTGCGAAAAATGATTGAAATTGAGAATCTTCGTATTGGAATTTCTCCCAAACCTACACTGATACAAGAAGGAAAATGTACAAGTTGCTTCTGTTGGAAATCATGTAATATTTTGTTAAAGAGTGCCATAACAACTCGTCTTTTGTCAATAATGGAAGATTTAAACTTCGTCAAAAAAGGGAAAAGAACCAGTTTTATCGGTGCAGCTAATATTCGAGAGTAACTCGAAGATATACTTCTAATTAAAAAAAATTCATCTCTATTTTAGTTATAATGTTACGTATCTTTCAGGCAATTCTAATATCAAACAGGATTCCTTTTTTCACAAATATACTCCTCTCGTACAGATATATTAACAAATCATATATCAATCTTTAATTTGTAGGAAGACCTTCCCAAAGCTTTGAAACCTAAGTAGATATATAATAGTTATTGCTATTTGAATTATATGGAGTTGTGTGTCTGCCCAACTTCTATATAATACAGACATCTTCTGCATTCCATTCTATGCAGATTTTATAAATGGATTTATTAAACCTCAAAATAATGAAAATCATTCTATCTCTATCTGTTGTGGAACTTCTTCTGGTTCTTCACTTTTAGCCTCGATATCTTCCACGGTCAACCCTGAGGCTTCAACAGTCCTAGCGACCCATTCCTTTAGTGGATCTTCATTCAAATCAAGCCTCAGAAGCCCCGCAAACATCCCTCCTAAGAAGGCGACAGGCTCCTGGAACATAAAAATATGTAAATTCTTCAAAAGTTTTTCAATCATGACATGCAGGATCCTTAAGGTATATCTGTGTAAAAGCTAATGAATAAAATGCATGATTAATCAGGAACGATATATAGCATCAGAAACTTCACCTTTGACAGCTTCATGTAAGCCAACAGAATCGAATCATCTTCTAGCTTTCAACTATATATTCCTAGCTTGCTTTAAGAGTATGCGTGCGTGTTTATATATATGCTTGTGTCTCTCTGTGTGTATTTTATGTAAGTGGACATATAGTACATATCTACATTCTCTTCAATTGAATGTAAGGCCAGGTCAAGAGTCCAGTCAAGCTGAATGGATAATATTACATGAAAGAAAGCTAAAATGTTGAATGTTGGCAGCAGAGCAAAAAAAATAGATAGATAAACATGAGCATAAGATGGGAGCCACAGAAATAAGAATGTTAAACAAAATGCACCATCTGGAACTAGAAATGAAGATAAGAAAAAATAGCACCACCTGAAGAGAAGATGGGTTATATAGATCAAGATAGTTCAGTCATATTGCATAAAAACATTTAAATGCTCCAGACCTCCATTGAGAAAGGTGGGGTGCTACCAAGGTAGTCTAGAAAATTAAGTGATAGGTTGCTATAATAGATCAAATGAGTAAGACGCAAGGGAAAAGGTTGACCAAGAATTACTCCGAGAAATTCTGATACAAAAGTGAGTAACAGGACGAAGTGGAGAAAAGAATTAAGCCATTGGAGGGTAAGAATTTAGTCTTATTAGCTATTTGTAGATTAAGTTGTTCAATTAGCATTTATTAATCATTATCATTTTTCTATTTATCTAACACTATTACACTTCTATCTCCATGTGCTTGTAGTGCTTTCATTATCTCTTCATTTTTCTTTTTCATATGGGTTCATTAAATGCCAGCCCCATCTACTTCAGGGCTAAACGGATTCATGTTGATGTCGTAGTACATTTTTTTCAAATACCCGAACAGGAAGAGAGGAGAGTAGGAGACACATCTATATACACTATAGCAAATACCTCCCGCTTTACAGAATCATATTGACGAAATCCTGCCTCACAGCATTGTGCAACAAACACATTTTCTGGATCATAACTAGCCTATTTATCCATGCTATTACTTATGAACTTCTTCCAGACATTGTCTGACTTCTGCCCTATAAAATCTCAGATCTAAAGCCACTACACCTGCACATTACGTCTAACAATAGATGGGATAAACATCTAATTAGCAGCTGAGTCATAAAATGCTGTGACAACCAGAAGAGTCATTTTAAGAGTTTTTCTTGCCCTTTACCACATAACACTGATCAAAGTGTGATGGACAAGAATGTACAAGTTACTTGATTTCTTCTGTTTATTCAAACCATTTGATATATGTAGCAGTCCGTCCACCTTATTAAAGACCTAAGCTGCAACTAGGCACCAATGTCTTTTAGTGCATAGGCGTGAAGTACTAGCTTGAGATAAGCAAGGCGGGCAGTAGCTAATCTGTATGTAACCATATTACAAGAAAAGTTCGACCATAAAAGCTTGAACTTGAAGGGAAAATATCAACGTTTCAAATTTTTCAGTGTCGTACAAGATTAACATCTGACAAAGTAACAAGCTCTTAACATAGTACAAAGGTAACATGCTGCCTCCATAAAGGGGATACTCATCTATTTAACCTGAAACAACACTAGAAAATTGAGCTTGTTCTTCAAAACACCCTCTTCATCCAACAAAAAGAAACTTAGTTTATAGTACATCGAGATACAATGACTTGAAGTTTAATATCATAATTGCATTATCATAAAAAGGTTGTAAAAGTTTCAGGATTTTCTCTCTCTACCACATCAATTCCATTAAATCTGTTGATTTAACGACTCAGACCAAATCTCTTGGCCCAAGTGAACCAACTAGGGTCATTAATGTCAACCACATTTACCCAGAAGAGTCTAGACATGAAGGTAAACTTATTAGTAACTTGGACCATTATAAACTCACGCTAATCAACATCTCTTGGTCTCACAGTTCATTTATGCTCACCATAAGCACCCGAAAAAAGTTTATAGGTAATGGCACACTTAGTGGTAGCTTGAACCCTTATAGCTCAGGCACACATCAAAGTCTCTTCGATTTGGGATGGGAAATTACATTTGAACTTAACAATGCTTGTTGCTTAATAAGATTTTCCACATCACATAGATTTTCTTCCGGTAACTTTTAATGTAAAATTTAGAGTTTTTACATCTAATGTGATGCAGAAAATTAGAATTTAAGCAAACAGTAGATTAATAAACAAGACCGCTTAGAAAAGCGCCTAGCCCCGGCTTAAGGTGAGGCGCTCCATCTGTCACCTATTAATTTTCGACAAAATCTAGTTTAATTCCAAATTAAATGTACAAACAAATAGTTCAAACAAAGAAAATTCGAGGGTACCTTCAGAGCTTCTTTAAGAATGGGTTCATCGGAGGGATTGAAGAAAAAAGCTTTAACCCCAACTGAGCTCCTGAGTTTTACAGGTGAAAGTGATTTTCCATTTACAACAGCTTTCGATTTCCACTGCTGAAATAAACTCTACCTGATTAACTACTATTGGAAAAAAATAAATAAAAAAATAAAAAAAGGAAAACGAAAAGTTGAAGAAACAAGCAAGGGATAGAAACTCACGGGTCTAGAAAAAGCGGAAGAAGTCGGAACAGGAGACGTTATCGTCATGTTCATCTTCCTTCCGCTTGTGCTATTTCAGTACTGGTCGCAATTTGCTGACAGGTCTTAACCGGGTCTGGGAAAGATTTCTCTACAGTTTCGGTGTTTTTTTCTTCTTTTCTCAATTTCTCCCTCACCCTTTTTTGTTTTTTGTTATTATTTTCCCCTTTTATGTTTAGTCATTCGAGATAATGAATATCTATCGACGTTATTATTTCAGACAATTAAAATTTAGAAAGCTATTTTATAATGTTGAAAGGTAGAATATTTTAAAAGTTTTTCTATTATGTTGAAATGTTGAATCTCCCAAAACACTCTTCCGACCTATTTAAACCTGCTTTGATGTAAATTTTTTATAATAAAAAATTTTAAAATATAAGATGAATACTTATTATCTTACATGATTGTAAGAACCAAATATATCGGATTCCATTCAGAATACTCGGACAATATTTTGATTCGTGTTCAATTTAAAAGAAAAATAATACACATGAAATTTTTAAGTTGGACAATTTAAGTAAGTATAATTTGATTTTTTTTTTGGAAATATAATTCAAGTCGAGAGTAGAGTTACATAACAACAATATGTAACAAATTAGTTTCATTTTCATTTTCATTTTAAAAAGTGTGTTTTTTTGTTGTTGTTGATACTCGACTTAATTTAATTTACAAATAATTCGACAACTCTAATTATTATGTATTCGACAAAATCTACCCTATTTACAATAATGATAAGTGCAATTAATTATAACATACATTTTAAATAAGTTAAAAGGTTGTACTGATATAACGATATACTATTCGTAATTTTAATTTTCCTTTTGTTTTTGACAAACATTGTAGTTGGAAGATTTAATGACAAAACAACATATTAAATATTAACTTTTTAACATTCAAAATTTTAATTTATTTATGTTTATTACAAAAAAATCCTTTAAAACTTGTCATAAATATATCAAAAAGACTTAATTTTACCTCAAATTCATTTTTGAATTGCTGAAAGCTTAACTCTGGTACCACCTTTTTTGAAAAGTAAAAAAATTAAGGGTTGAAGTTGTGAAAAGTGAAGGAATTGGGAGTTGAAGCTGTGAAGTTATTGTGGGTTCAAGTTGTTGGAAATCTTAAACCGCAGCAGATAATTATGCACTATTAATTAAAAATTAAACTAGCACAATTAGGTAGATATATGTATATTGAGAACAAGACCCAAATATTCAAATAACAAACGAAACATCGTTGGAAAAACAAGTACTCCAATTAGCAAGATAATTGAAAAAGGAAAAAGTAATAAGAATTTATCGAAACATAAAAATAATTGTGTCGTCGATTCTTATAAAAGAAATGACTATTCTTGAAAATATATTCGTTGCACTTACGTTATGATGAGTTGCTGCAAATTTCCTTCTATATAAGTCTCATTCCAGGATAAAACACTGCAGCACTGTTAAGGCACAGTCTAATAATAGTGCAATACTACCACTTCTATTTGTCGAAAATCCAAAATAGTATGTAACAAATTATGTGAGGGAGAATTCTCATTAAGCGATGAAGACATTGAAAGTTAAAGTTTTATTAGCTACGAGGAGTTCAAATCTTATTAACTACCGTTGTTATGAATGTATGCAGAATTTTTTTGCGAGTTCTAAATGGTGATATAAATGAATCGAGTCATTCGCGAACAAACTAGTACTCGATTCGTTTAAAACTTATTCGACCCGGCTTACGAAAATAAATGATTTGTTTATGAACAAAAATTTTCGTTCGTTAAATATTGCAGACTCGACTCAAATTAAATTTAAAAACTTAAGTAAGCTCGACTATTCTACTCGGATTGACCATTCGAATAACTAAATAAACCGATCTTAAACACTATTTTTTGTTCGTGAATAATTTTAAGCTTAGCTCGTTTATAAATATATTTGATTAAACTTGACTATAATCGACTTGCTTATAACTCTAATTCCAAATGCTTGTCTCATTTGTAATTTTTTTTTTAAAAGGAAGAATTATAATGTCGTCTACTATTTTATTATTTAAGAGTTAAGATTTGAGTCAAAATCAAACAATTTTAACACAATTTTAGCTAGTTCAAAAAAAATTATATTAAGAAAGCAAGTCAATAATTAAATCTTAAAAACTAAATAATTTATAGATTGTTTTTTAATCATTAAATATATTTAAAAAGGAGGGAGAAGAGGAAAAGAGTGACCTCTTATCATGAAAATGAAATTTGGTTAAATATTTATTCTATTGTGCATTTAATTTACAATTCAGGGTCCGTCGGAGGGTTTCTTTTCTTTCTATTTTTCACGTTCTTTCGGTCGTTGTGAATCTCATCTGTCTCTGTTTCTCCGTTGGATCTTTCATTCTCTTCCGATTTGCAGAGATTTTCTGAGACCACCCAGTCGCCTTCCACCTCCACCACCGTACTTCACTTCATCTCTCACACAATTTCACACACAATTACACACACATATTCATCGCAATGGAATTGGATCTGTGGATTTCGAAGGTTAAAGAAGGCCAGCACTTGTCTGAAGACGAGCTTCAGCTGTTATGCGAATACGTATGCATCACTTTCGTTGTTATGTTCTTGCGTTTCTCTTCAATTTTTATTGTTTTTATGTAATTGAATCATTTCCGACATTAGGGTTTATTACGTTCTTTTTAGGGCTTTTGATGTGTGTATGTATGTGTTGGTTTTAATGTGTTGCGGAAAGGAGCATTTTCTTTGTTTGTGGAAAAACCCTAATCTTGTTATTTTTACTTGTAGATTTTCTTTGCTAACATTGAACTAATTATTGAATTTGGGATTCTCTTAAGTGGTAGTGATGCTTCTCCTTTTTTTCCCTTTACCCTCTTAAATCAAAATTTTGTGTGGGGTTTGTATTGCCAGGTGAAGGACATCTTGATTGAGGAGTCAAACGTGCAACCGGTGAATAGTCCAGTTACAGTTTGCGGTGACATCCATGGTCAGTTTCATGATTTAATGAAACTCTTTCAGACAGGTGGTCATGTACCTGATACGAATTACATTTTTATGGTAAGTTTTAGGGGTTGCACTGGGCTGATGTTATTTTGTCCTGATGTGCCCCCCAAGAGAAAAAATTAGTAAGATTATTTATTAATGCCCATCATGGAAATGAGGAAGCCAAGTTTCACATTATATGTATACCCAAAACACGTATTTTTCAAAACTTGCTTCTTAATGCTCTGCTGTTTAATTGTAGTACTTCATGTTTCTTGATAGGGAGATTTTGTTGACCGTGGATACAATAGCCTTGAAGTGTTCACAATTCTTTTGCTTCTTAAAGCAAGGTATGTAGCAATACATGACACATATTTAAAATTAGAGTATGCAGTTATAACTACTTGATGGTTGCTGTACCTCTTTTCCATATCAAATTAATCAGATATCCAGACTTCTATTGTGCTTTGATTTCTGATGAGGATCAGGCATTATCTTGGTAATTATGGTTTTTGAATGGTATTAGTGAATTTCTATTAAAACATAGATCTCTCAAGAGTATGAGAATAGCTTTCAGTGCTTCACTAGAACATGATGTGTATAGTGCTGTCTTTCTATTTTGTCTTGAGGCATGATTGGCAGTATCGTGTGCTAGGATTTAGATGTGCAAAAACATAATTGTTATTGTACTGGAGGAATTTGACAGGATATGTATGATACATTTTTTCTTATTTATAATAAATTATGGTTGCATGTTGCGCCTTCTATTCCAAAATTAGAAGCCATTCTTTTTCTTTTTTTTTTTGGGCTCTAAATTTAGAGATGCATATTTAATTTGACACTATGAAGTGGTTTGTATTCCCAGAGTGCCTCTTCTCTAAACTACAGAACTTAATTCACGTGTTACTTTTTCCCCTTCACACCCCTTCTCTCCTCGTCATCAACATAGTTATCAGGATCTATAATCTCCTCAGCATAATAGCTTGTGCCTTGTGAGCAGAAACCAGATGCCTACTGTAGGAGAGAAGCCACACGAGAAACAGAAGAAACAACCACAACAGCGTAGGAACGAATAAAAGGAAAAGGGAGCAGAATAAGCTAAAAAGGATGAGATTCCAAATCCATTGGAAAATCCAAAGCTGCAGAGGTGGTATTGAGAAGAAGTTTAGCATTTGGTCTTTAGCATAATGAATTCCCAATGTCAAATTTCAGAACCTAATAATGATATAGATGCCAAAGACTGGGAGAAGTAATAGCATTTGATAGAGGTCTAAAACTTCATTAAGAGGTTTTTTCAGTTTGAGTTGAGCAGAAGCTGAAGAAAGTAAATTAATCTAATATTAAAACCCTTTCCCTATGATATTACATGAAAGCTTAAGCAAGTGCAACTGCGACACTGCCACCAACAGTGAAGGGTAAAGTAGTCTAATAATATTGTAAATCAAAGGTTGCCAATAAAATCACTCTGAGGAAGTACTAAGTTTTGTTAACTTGTTAAGTCCAGTAAGAATTGAAAGCATGTTAAAGCCTTTTTCCCCCAGAAGTGGGGGCACTAACTTGTTCTATACAATTTGCCACAAAATTCCTACAGAGGAATTTTCTTTTTGTTAAAGCAACATATTAGGGATACACCAATGTATGTATGGGATTAAGGGATATACCAATCTTGGCATGGAAAGCTCCATACCAAGGTTTTCATAATTGATATATTATGCTTTCTTTTATAAATCTTGCCATATAAATGAAAAGAATACTGAAAAAAATTATGAGTATGCCAATTTTCGTAATTTATTATGATGTCTAGCATGAGTATTATAACTATGTACATTAAGAAAAAGCAGAGCTGTCAGATGCATTCTTATATTACATGCTTGCAATAATGGTTATACATATTACCAAAACACATGAAAATGTGTTGTACAAAATTTTTTATGCTCTCTTCAACAAAATTTGCATACATACACAAATTTGTATACTCTCTTCATCCATATGTTTGCATGCATACACATATGGATGAAGAGAGCATTTGTATGTATATTAAAGATGTTTCCATGTTACTTTCACATTGAGACATATAACAAGCTCAAAGTTGACTTCATTATGCAACTTGAGTCTTAGTTGTATACTTGAGTAGTTAAAAATTAGTTACCCATCCCTGCCACAAACCCTTTCTTTTTATATTTTACTTGTTTTGCTGTTCCGTAAAGATATTATGTAGATAATATTATAATTTCAGACTCTAATTTAGAGTTTGTTTATATGCTTATTTGATGATGTTTTAACATTATTAATAGAACATGCTTTATTGTCCAATAAATTTTGTTATCCATGTTTAGATATGTAAAATGTAGGGGAACAATCTCTTGGCTGAATGAATTCAGATTTGTTGGATCTTAGTTTGAGTCAGTTTGAGTTTTTTTTTTTTTAAGATCCTGCATTTATCTACTGTTTTATCTCTTCTTGGGTTTGCTTTTGCCACCAGATACCCTGCCAACATTACTCTTCTACGTGGAAATCATGAAAGCAGGCAACTAACACAGGTTATTGGTTCTCTCGTTCTCTCTCTGTCTTACCTAGTCGTGCAACTACTCGCGTACCTATTCATTTGCCATCTACACGCATAACACTTTCTTTTGTTTGCGGTCTGCAAAATCATGTTCTGTACTCAGAGTTGACAGATTCATAATTGTCGTATACTGTTGTATTAATGAAATGCATCACTAGTTGGTTATGTAGTTAGTGCTCTTATCCTGCGGTCATTAATGGGTTAATATAACTTCTTATCTGGATGTTTATTCTTTCATGTATATTCCAGATGTTCCATTCCCTTTTGCTAACTACTGACAGCCTAGGCATGATCTTGAAGAACACTTAAGCTTTTCAGTTTTTGAAAGAATTGTTTAAACAAATGGGGAATTTAACTAGGTAGAACCCTCCATTCCTTGGCCTTTCTGCATTAGCTGGCACCAAAATCCACAGTTATGAGGTCTGCGGAATTGATAATTATGTTATTGGACAAAAGCTGTATATATTTAATCGTGTCTTACTGGTCTTGCTGAATGAATTTTTAACAATACATCTAAGATGGTCGTCATCATTGTATTGTTGCTTTTTAGGTCACTATGTGTGTCTGGCTATGGTTCTAATTTTTTTAATTCTGTAGTACAGACTGTTAGAAGCATAATTCTCACATTTTCATAGTGCCTTGTGCTTTATTCCATCAATGCTGCTTGAATAAATATGCTCAATGTTCTCTTACGTTAGGGTAAATTGCCTGGCCAGTTATAAACAGTGGTTCTATGTTGCTATATGAACTGTCTTGGCTTCTCTCTTCGCTGTGTATTTATTACACCGTGTTCCAAAATTAGACACATTTCTCTTTTATTGTACTACTATTTTGAAATCCAATGATTTCATTTGTGATATGAATTTGTCAAATATATGATAGTATATAAAGGTCGTATTTAAGAGCGCAATCTTTTGTACATCATGATATTTAACATAAAAGTTATAAAAAATATAAAATTTCACTTCAATTTTGAATTATGGGCTTTCATAAACATACCTTATGTAAAGTGAAATGTATCCCTAATTTGGAATAGAAGAAGTATTTTATTTGATTTTTTTTAGGTCATAAGAGGTTCTCAGTGCACTTACAACTTATATATGATCTTGATGTGTGAAGAAAGCTCCTTCCAAATCTAAGTTATTGTTCTGTTACTCTTTTTCTTTTAGGTGTATGGATTTTATGATGAATGTCAAAGAAAATATGGAAATGCTAATGCTTGGCGGTATTGCACAGATGTTTTTGACTATTTAACTCTCTCTGCAATTATAGATGGAACAGTATGCCTCTCTCTCTCTCTCTCTCTCTCTCTCTCTCCCCCCTCTCTCTCCACTCACTTGCACGTTCTTTCTGATGATATTTATCTGCTTTTGGTCTCCTTTATCTTGTTATGTCACATATATTGGAAAATATGCCAGGTATTATGTGTGCACGGTGGCCTTTCTCCAGACATTAGAACTGTGGACCAGGTTTGCATCGTTCTGTAACTGGTTCTGTCATGTTTGTACAAGAGTTAAGTGTGCTTTTGGGCTCCAAATCACATGTACTTTATGTGTCTATTGTATAAACTCAACATCATTGTGACTGACTTTCAAATTTTAAACTGCCTGCCCATTCTTTCTTTTAATAGAAAGCAATTCAAACAGTTCTGGTTTCCATTTTGATGATTATGAGTACATGGGGCCTTAAAGTTCATCTTTAGAAACAAACAAAATTTGTTTGAGACGGGGAAAAGAGGAACTTCAGGGCTAGTAGAGTGCTGGACTTGATTACTGCACCCCCTCATCCTGTTTCTTTTCTTTTTACTCTTAGTATATTGCTATATTTATACCATGTCATTCCATAGTTTAGTGCAATCTTTTGTATTTAGTTAATTTCTTACACAATATGTTCACATGAGCACTAAAGTTAGTTTTGACTTTTCATATTTTTTTTTCCCGTCCACTTCACAGATTAGAGTTATTGAGAGAAATTGTGAAATTCCTCATGAAGGCCCATTCTGTGACCTCATGTGGAGTGATCCTGAAGATATTGAAACGTGGGCAGTCAGTCCTCGTGGTGCTGGCTGGCTGTTTGGGTCCAGGGTTACATCAGAGGTAAGAATAGTTCATTTTTATATCTTGCTGCATATCTTTTCCTAGCTGTTATACCCTGTTTTCTTCTTGTTTTCCTGCAGTTCAACCACATTAACAAACTTGAACTGGTTTGCCGTGCCCACCAACTTGTGCAAGAAGGTTTGAAGTACATGTTCCAAGATAAAGGACTTGTGACTGTGAGTTTCCTATTCATTGTTAAAGAGATTATACTTCCTTTACTAGAAGAATTTTATATATATTATTTCCCCTTGGCTTATGCAGGTGTGGTCTGCACCAAATTATTGTTACCGATGTGGAAATGTGGCTTCGATATTGAGCTTCAACGAGAATATGGTACTACTCAGATACTTTTATGCTATAGTTAATCCCATCATATCAGTCGGGCTGGTAAAACAACATTTTATAGTGTAGTCTATACCATACTGCAGATTGTATGGAATGATAATTTATCCTGTCATGCTACGCTAGTCAAAAGATTTCCGAGTCCTCATGGACGAGGGTTTATCAATCTCTGCAGTACTAAATATGAAATTTCATGTTTCGGGTTTTGTTTTTGCTCCATGTTCTTCCCGGGGTTCAAAGTAGAAGTTTATTTATATATTGATTTTTCAATGGTATTGTAGTTGAATGTGTTGGAAAATAAAATTGTCAAGTTTGTTCAAACAGTAGAGTTGTCCCTTTAAGTTGTTCGTACATATATTGGTAAAAAAAGTCTATCCATCTCTAGAAAAGCAGAACGTGAGCTATTATGTATGCTAATGACACCGCAGTGACTCTGGAGGCACTTTACTTGCATAATTTCCAAACAAGCATGCACCTATGACTATTTGGGATTTCATTTTTATAGTTAAGAAGCTAAACCTGATATTACGAGTGATCATTTTAGGTGGATAATTTGAGTTGCTTGATACGATCATTTTTGATGCTCGTATGTGTAGTTTCTGTGTTTGAGATTTTCTTCGAAATGCCTGTTGTAAATCTTGATTTATTCATATATTGGTTTATTTGTTTTTCTTTTCTTTCTTATGATGCTTTCTCTCTCTCTCCCCCTCTATTCTCTAATTCCATCAGGAGAGAGAGGTTAAATTTTTCACTGAAACAGAGGAGAACAATCAGATGAGAGGTCCCAGAACAGGAGTACCTTATTTCTTATGAGCGGTCTTTGTTTGCATCACCAATTGATGATATTATTTCAGCATTTGTGTACTGCTGCTCCTGTCAAGACACCAAAAAAAGAAATTATTTGTCAGGGCAATCGGGATTACGTGGATTAAGGAGACGAAATAGGCTGACACTTTGGGTGATCCCCTGCATTTGAATAGCTTGGTCTGTGTATTAAAAGATCCTGTAGTATTCTGTTTTGTGCCCTTCTTTTTCCATAATTATTTATTTCGATGTTAGTATGTTACATTGCAATTCTCTCTTTGATCAGAGTATAAAATTCTTAGTTTGCTCGTTTACCCATACTTGACCAACCTTTTTTTTCCCTTATTCTTTTCAATTGTTGTTTTTGTGTGTAAGAAGTGTTGTATCATTCTTACCCAGTTGAGTTGTCAAATAGACCAGCCTGTGGTGTAGGCGGAATAAAGTCGAGTGCATGTAAGAAATGGGTCTTCAAAACAAAAGCAGATGGCACCAGATCCATATGAACTAAAGATAATTGTTGTGATAGTGTTTTTGGGAGTGCTTAACCCGTTAGCCTGCTTGCTATGTGAGTTTCGCATCTGGCAATATCTGCGTTGTGCCTGCTTTCGAAGTCTGCTAAAATGCACCAGATCCGAGTGTAAAGTTTTATGTAGAAAGAAAAATATTATTTTAAAAAAAAAAGTTATTCGAGATATTTTGGATGTGGTACATATTAATTCCAGATTGGTACACGATTATTCTACTCTTTGAAAACTAAAAATGTGGCATTTACTGCATGTGAGTAAAGAATTTCATTTAAATTCAACCTCTGCATATAAAATGATAGTCCCTCTTCCGCTAGGATTTTATCGGTGGGATGAGATTGGTCGCCAAAGAAATAAAAGCAAGTTTGAGGAAAGAAAAAACAACATTCTATATTTCAACCTCAAAAAATAACAAAAGAAAAAAGTATTAACAATTTTTTTTTAGTGAAGATGGATAGTATCTAATAGTCATAAATTTAAAATAAAAAGAAAATTTGTATGTACCATTGTAAGCTCTCAAAGAAATTAATGACGTTTTAATTTTAAATTGGGACAATATCTATTCACCTAAACTTTTTCATAACAAAAATAAAGTAAAAGGGAAAACATTAATATATGACTTGTATTTTTGTTAGTGCAGGTTACCTACTTATGTCGCATTACGTTATTGTTAGGTAAGAAAAGGAAGGACTTTCCAATACTAATCCTCAAAAAAGTACCAAAATTACATATTTCATATTTTCACATTACAAAAAAACACTTGTATAGTTGTATGGATACAATACATCAATAGTTGATAAACAAACTCTAGCTACCTAATCACACACACACACACACATATATATATATGCATATAAAGAAATCTACTAATCCGACAACAAATCAAAGAATTAGAATTGTTATCAATAACTTTTCGTGCATGCATATGGGAGACCATCAAAAAATTCATCCGGTTGAAGACATCGAGTCCAAACCAACAATGCCACTAGTCCCTAATGTATCATCCAAATCTTCCGAAAGAGGTGACCCCATTAACTCTCATCACAACATCCCACCACCACCGCGGCCCCCGCTGCCCCTTAGCCGAGCAATGCGGCCACCCCACAAGAAAAATTTGTGTTGTAAATGCATATGTTGGACAATCAGCCTCATACTTCTCCTCATCCTCCTCGCCACCGTGGTGATTCTATACTTAGTTTTTCAACCAAAACTCCCCAACTACTCCGTGGATCGCCTCCAAATATCTGACCTCAGACTCAACTTGGACGCAAGTCTCTATGCTAGATTCGATGTAAAGATCACAGCACACAACCCCAACAAGAAAATCGGAATCTATTATGGAAAAGGGAGTCATATAAGCGTATGGTACGCGAAAACAAAGCTATGTAAAGGGACACTTCCAAAATTTTACCAAGGCCACGAGAACACGACGAGGTTGGATGTGGTGTTAACAGGGCAAACACAGGCCGGAAGTGGTTTAATGTCCGCTATACAAGAGCAACAACAAACAGGAAGAGTGCCATTAGACCTTAAGGTGGATGTTCCGGTGAGCATAAAACTTGGGAGGATGAAGTTGAAGAAGGTGAGGATATTAGGGACATGTTTGTTGATTGTTGATAGCTTAAGTGCTAATAATTTGATCAGCATTAAAGCTAGTAGTTGCAAGTTTCACTTCAAGCTATGAGGAGGATGATCAATCTATGTTTTTCTTTTAGTCATTGTGTGTTATTGATTCATTGCCTAGTGGATTATTTTTTGTGTTTTTTTTGCTACAAGAACTTGCATTGATTTTATTTGTTCTACTTGCAAGTTTTTTCCCACTTGTTTTGATTATGTTTCAATCTCCTTTTCACCTCTCCAGGCTCTTGCACTATGTTTTGATAACAACCACCACACAACAATTTGTAGCAAGAATTCAACTTGATTCGTGTAATTTAAGACAAGAAATTGGAATATCTCAAACTCTTGTATCTTATTGTGTATTCAACAGGTGTATTTGATGTATTGAGTGATATATGAGCCGTGACATAATCAGATTTTGAAGAATGGTGACCAAAACACTGATCGAGTCATATATAGAATTATAATTTTAAGAGCTCGTCACTTAGAAAAAACTTTCAAATACTTTCTCCATTCCGATATTAGTCCTTGTCTTGAAGTTTAGATTTGGAGAGAAGACAAAAAAAATTGGAGTGAAAATTAATCATTAAGAAAGAAAGTAGAAGACTTAACAAAAAAAAAAAAAAAAAAAAGAGTAGAAGATTTGAAAAAGAATCTTTAATTATGTTGTTTGAAAAACTTTCTTCTCACTTTTGAGAAGAAAATGAGTTTTCTCATTTTTTCTTCTCTCTTTTTAAAAAACTCACACAGACTATTTAAAGTTTTAATGTACTATTTGTGAATATTATAATTTTATTTGTGATATGAATTTGTAAAAATATTTATAGTATAAAAATTTATATTTAAGAGTATTTTTCATATATTTTATAATATTTCACATGAAACTTATTAAAAATAAGAAATTTCACTTTAATTTTAAATTTTAAGATTTCGCAAATCTTTTTTATATAAACTGAAATATTTGTCTAATTTTTTAACCGATGAGTAATGTAAATAAAGAATTACAATAGGTCCGGTTCAAGGAACAAATTAAACAGAAGTATTTGCTTGAGTTATTTATTTCCAATTCGCTTTAAATTTTTAATTCTTAAAGGCGTTATTTTCGACCAAAAAAAAGAAGAAGAAGAAGAAAGAATCTTAAAAGAGTTTCAAAACAAACTTATAGATTCATTTTGTTTTCTCACGACCCCATCCAAAGTTTCTTCTCTCTTTTTTTATTTTTTTTTTATTTTAAATAATTGCTTTTATTGCCATTTTAATAAATAAGCCAAAGGAAGAGTAATTTATAATTTCGCAGTAATAAAATACAGTAAATTGCAAGCAGCGAGGGAAGACTATGAAGATTAATTGAAACCCCCTCTCTCTCTCTCTCTCTCTGTAGTGTCGCGCCTTCAAATCTATTATCAACTCTCAAGTGAGTATCTCCTTGTTCTTTAGAAATTGGTGCGATTAATCTGTTCGTTTAAGCAATTTAACTCGCTCAGATTTTTGTAATACTATGGAGTTTTGTGTTTTCAGATTCGAAATTTGATTCGTAATTGTTTCCAAGACATACTTGTATATGTGTTTGTGTCCTTGCGTGCTTTTAGGTTTTGATGTTGTGATTATAATGTGTAGGTCTCTCCCATTTGGAGTTGATTTTGAACTTCTTGATCGAAAAGTAATACTCTGCTGGTTCAGAACCTTGTTGTTATTCTTTGATTTGAAAACCAATGTTGGTGTTGATTGAACGAAGGAAGGCTGGGAATCTAGTCTCTACATGGTTCTTGTTCTTAGTTGCTGATTATGTTTATTATTACTTCGATGTTTTGTTTCTTTTTTGGGTGGTGTGGGTTGTGGGTTGGGGGAAGGGGGTTGAGTGGGGTTTAGTTCATTTTCTTATGTGATTTTGAGATTGAGTACCTTATCCTATTAGAATCTTTTGGTGATGCATTATGAATACAGTTGAGGCCTAGTTACATGTTATAACCTTTATAGTTGCCGTAATTGCGTTTAAGTGACACTTAAATATGTAGTATTATTATTGTTACTTTTGGTACTCGCATTGTTGTTAGTTTTGGTACTTACTTCTGGTAATGGTAGTTGAAAACGTTGTAGTATCTAGACAAGAGAGAATTGGAAGTGAAGTGATGGGGAGTGAAGATGATGAAGTAGGAGTAGAGCAAGCAGCTGCAGCTCGTCGTGAGAGATTGAGAGCTTTGAAAGCCGCCCAGGAACTTCTTGAAACTCCTGATGAAGACAACTCTGTTCAAGCTCAGGGTAATGGTGGCGTTGAGGATGCTAATGGAACTAATACAGAAGAAAAGTAAGAATTTTTTTTCCTTTTTGAGTGTTACATATAACTTTCCCCTCTCTTTCTCTATTCGCAGTGGACTTTGTTCATTGTATTTATCCAATGAGCTCTTGATGTATACTCAATATAACACCTTAAGTCTACTTGATGTATTTTGTGAAAAATAATGTTTTAAGAATGACTGGATGCTATTGTTCAATTTTGTAGGGGTGATAATTTGGCCCATCTAGCAAACATCAACACAAATCACTTCTGTAGAAGCAATTGACTTGACTGGAAACAATTATTCTTTTGAAACGATTATTTTTTGGAGTAGTTTATCATGATATAAGTAATGGTAGGCTAGCTAAATGCTAACACTTGGATAAATATTAATTGAATTAGTCTGTATTCGTTGTGTTACTCTTATAATTTTTTTTCTTGTATTTATGAGAATTTTAAAATTTTCTGCAGCAACCTGAACGTGAAATTCCGAAATTATCTTCCTCACGATAAGCAGCTTCAAGAGGGTAAGCTTGCTCCACCAGTACTACCAAAGTTTGAAGACCCGGTGGCAACAGAACCTCCAGCAGAAGACAAAAAAGAGGTACTTAATTACTTCTCGTGTAACTCTCTTTATCTGACTTGAAACACTTAGACTTATTCCCGGTTTATTATTTAGCAGTCCTTAATAGATTGGTGTTTCTATATTTATTTCAGGATCCATTTCTAAATATTGCTCCGAAGAAGCCAAATTGGGATCTCCGAAGGGATGTGCAGAAGAAACTTGATAAACTCGAGAAACGCACTCAAAAAGCAATATTCCAACTTATGGGTATGCGATCTTACCTATGTTAATATGTATATTTGTATGTGATGTGAAGGTTTAATCTTGCTGACTCGTACTCTCTATGTGTTTGTTCATGTGTAATGCGTTGTAGTTTTATATAGGTCCTTCATGTTAATTGCTTATTTCTGCATAATGGTGTGAGCTGAATTGGTCCGCCTCTGCCAGGTTTATAGCTCAGCCATGGGGACTCAAAATTGTAGGGTGATTTGTTGAAATTGCGATCAGTCCAGAATCAAAATATTGGTAGGAAAAATTATAACCATCCCCAAACATGGTGGTTGGTGGTTTCTCATTGCTAGGTTCACACCAAAAGAGAGTTATGTATTGCTTCTATTTACTCAGGGATAACTTCAGGTGAATAAACACACTATTCTGTAATATGTCACTCCAAAAAGAGTCACTTCCTCTAATTGATATGAATGTCTCCCTTTTAGACCACACGTGAGGAAACTAGGGAGACCACGGTAAATCTTTACCTTAAAACTATTGCAATGGTCAGCCAATTGAGTGAGGCTAGAGAGTATTTTACATAGACTTTATGAAGTTGCTTTTATTCACTAGTCTTTGCCAGTTAAGTGAACCATCCTGGTATTAAGTGGGGAAGCTGATTACTGAAACCTCCTTGTTTGGACATTTGGATCCTCAAGTAAGCCAGCGGGACTGAATAGGCTAGACCAAACTCCAGCTGGACTGGCTTCAATTCTATAGGTTTAAGCTGTGTCTTAGTGATAATAGACATCATCCCAAGTCAAAATTCAAAGAGTTTGATCTGGAAGAGAAGAAGGTTCAGTGAAATACCAGGGGTTTGTAGGTTTCCAGCATGTGCTGGCGTAGTCAATTGAAATCATGTTTGGCCGTCCATAATAATTGGTTGTTTGGGAATTCATGCCTTTTCAGTACATTGACCGTAGGTTAATGTTTTATAATGTTCTTGTGTCAGGAGAAAAATGAGAAAAGAATGCAATAAAGTTGTATGTAAGTTTAATAATTTGGATGTTTGTAAGATGATGATGATGGGTGGGATCACTACTTTGAATAGTAGAGAGAGCTCAGCAAATGAAGAAGCTAAGCGTAATTTGTCATTAAGCTTTTGGAAAAAAATGATATTATCATTCAACCCTGCAAGTTTTCCCAACATAGAAAGTTATAGACAAATTTGGACTTCCCTAGAAAAATATAAATAAGAGTTTTATTTCAATTTCTATGGAACATAGAGTACATCTTAGTAAATTTTGGCAAGAATCCCTTTGCCTCTGGTTAACTGTAAAGTCAAAGGCCATGGCTATAGGGGTTGGATCTGTTTGACACAAAAAATGACAGTTGGTTCAGGGGTAGGTTTCTTCAGGTTGGGGAGACCGACCAACATTTAAGTTTGTAGGCAATGAAGTTTGAAGAAAGATCTTCATTGTCCATATCATTTACACTTGGTGCAATTTAAAACTGAAGAATATAAGAAATATATACTTAAATACTTGTGATGGTCTTATTATTATTATTTTTTTTATAAATAATTCTTTTGTTGTTCTATATGTTTTCAAGAAACATGGAGAAGTGGTATGCTGCAATTAGGCAAGAATTAGCCAAACTACATATTAGGTAATATGGAGAATAGTGTTTATGTGATGATTATCATTTAGTTTAGGGAGAACAGTGAAGCAAAAATATATGGATTTCATAACAGGCTGCCCAAACTATCATTTCAAATTTATTTAATCAAAGTATATTTTGGAGATATTCAATGTTCAATTTTAATATGTTTTAAACTATTTGATGGCTGTGTAATACCAAAGAATTGTAATGGTTGTAAACAATTGAATAACTTGCCACATCTTTTTTGCGTAATCATCTATAGCAAGGTTTCGTTACCTTCTGTGTGACATCATGTTCAATAAAAAACTAACGTATGTCTCATGGATTTACGTTCCTTTTGTGCAGAGGAACAAGAAAAGCAGAAGAAATTAACTGAAGACGATGGCGCAGATGGTGTGCAAGACTAACATGAAAAAGATAGAACATTGCTTGTTTAGGGATAAAACAAATGAGAAGCTTTTGATAATTCGGGGTGGGCTTAGAATTAGGCTCATTGTAAAAACTGGTTGTGGCAGTGTTTTCAGGAGTCGCTTGGAATTATACTGAGAAGAAAAAGACTGAAATTATTTTACATCCATTTCATGTGCTTTGATGTGAATATGGTATGGTAGTGGGAAATGCTCTCCTTTTACTATGGCAAATGATGTACCATAATCATAATCACTCTCCACCATGCATTCGCCACCCATCACCCCCTGCATTATGGACCCCCCTTCCTCAATATCGAGACATTAGGACTATAAACAGAGTCCAAAATATTTGTTTTTGTATTCAAAAATAGCAAATATTATCTGTATCCAATTAAAAATTAATATGATACGGATATATGTATATTTGGATCAGTTAACATTCATATTTGTTTTTTACAATTATTTGCACTAAATTTTTACTTAATAACTATGTAATTTATAATGGTACAAGTAATTTTTTTAAAGTTCTATAACCTATGATTAGATAATTCATTATAAAATGAATATTATGGTTATGATGGATTTTTTATTTAATAAATGAGTATTATTATTAGATAATTCATTACAAAATGAAAATTCTATCAAACAATTGGTGGGTTGTTCCAGCTTCTCTTCAGAAAACAAGAAAAATGAAAGGAAAAAAGAAGGCACACACATTGTTAGGACTTTGGCATAGAAACTCATCCCTTCTGCAGTAGCATATCTACATACAAAAAAGACCTGTACAATGCTTATATTGTTTCTCGCATGGAAGGACAAAGTCCCAAGTCATCCATAAATGAACATGTATTAACCCTTCAAAACTTCCTTCTGAAGAATTGTTCGTATTCTTTGAATGGCGTTTCCATCTTTATTATATGACAACTGCTATAAAGCCTCAGACTCTATCACCCTTGAGGTCGTTGGAGCTGATCTGCCCCTTGTTTAGGTTCTCATTGTTCCAAGATTTGTCCACCGGAGGAAGTTGAAACTCATCAGGTTTCAGTGCCAAAGCAAAGTCGGGTAATGTTGGCGCTGTCTCCATAATCCTACAGCCAATACTTGCATAATAACTAAATATTGCAAAAACCAATAAGGGGAAACAATATTATTCACCATCATTATTCTATTCTCTGGTTTATGATATTGGAAACAATATTATTAACTTCAACTACTATACTACGTTTAGTTTGATGGAATGAGATGATAGAAGTGTAATTGAAATTTATACTATTCATTAGATCATCTATCTGTAAAAGTCATTCTTTGTTTTATTCTTTCTTAAAAAATTGTGTGCATTTTTAATCCTAACCTCTTGCTTTATTCTCTCACAAAATTATGAGTAATTTTAATCCTTACCTAGGCTTGCCCATTTTCTCACAACCAACAATTTATATACAATTCACAATTTTTCTATTCTCATATTCACCTTCTAATTTTATCATCCTTGTCTTACACCCATCCATTCATGTCATTCCATTTCAAATCAAATGCAACCTTAACATGATCAGAATATCAGACCCCGTAGTCCTTATATTTGAAAAAGCATTGTCGCTAAAGATGGAAAGTGAAGAAGTAAAACTTACTTCTCATAAGAATATAGATCCCTGTTAATCCGCACCTTGCTAGAAGTATCTTTAGGAATCTTCTCGGAGAGATACTTCATGGTTCCCCATTGAGGTGGATTTCTGCAAAGAGATATGAAAGCCATATAGTTAAAGGGCAAAGAAGACCAGCTCTGGAACACTGTTTTATGGTCAAGTACTATTTATCATACGGTATAGTTGGTAAATGTATACAACTAAACTACAACTAGCGCAAAGAACAATATCAAGTAACAATAACTTTTTACTGCCTCCATCAGGGTGTCTTAAGTACACCAAAAAGTTTGGCCCAAAACTATATCTAAAAGTACATATTTCACTAATAAAAGGCAAATACATCATTCTCTCATATTTTCTCTTTCTTACTTTAATTGGTAGACCCCATATTCTCTTTGATTCTCAACCAAAAGTTCAAAAGTCACATCAAGGACAAAAAAAGAAATAAATGTAATATTTTTCATACTCCTTAATTTTTTTTCTTAATGTGCGTGTGTTTGGGTGTCATTAGGATACCCTTTCGAGGACGGAGGGAGTATTAGCTGGAACAAAAAACATAATTAAACAATTAGGAAATGATACATCATCAAAAAGGTGAAGTGACTAAGAATCAGTAACAACACTATGTCATCTATCGTACATGTGGTGGAAGATAGAATTTGACTGATTATAAATTAACAAGTCAAAAGTCGTATCGAAAAGTTATACATTTTCTCAACTTGTATTTAAGGACATGTTCTACGATCTCAGTTGGCCAGCAAAGAAACAATGTGAGCACAAATTAGGTATGATGGAGATGATGTTAAGCTGGATATCTGATCATACCTGGTGAAGTTGCCTTGGAAAAATATATGATATAAACAAGATACTATGTTTTCAAAGGAATTAATTAGATGTGAAAATTTCTTGCACCAATTGAATCAAACTACCGTGAAAGAGGAGGAGCCATGTTGAAAGCTTCACATGTCTTCTTACTTTCTTTGAGATACTCATCTGCTGCTTGCAAAGCAGCTACAGCCATTCCATGTGATTTTTCTGTGTTTCCCTCATCAAGGATCAATCCATGATAATAATATGCGGCAGCCTAGAAAATGAAACAATTTACGTAAGGAACAACAAAGATTACTCAACTTTGGTACTGCTAACAATTCACACTAATTATAGAAAGGATGCAACAATGGAAGTTTATTTACTTTTTAGTCTGTACGCTTGCATATGAGATCCATTTTCATGCTCACCAGTTCCCAAATTAATTTGGAATAGAAGGCATTGAGTTCAGTTGACCTGAAGTTAAAGATGAACCTAAATAGAGCACTAATCTATCTATTACTATATATTAATTTTGATAAGTCCTGAAATTACTATATATTAATTTGATAAGTCATGTTTCAGGGATATAGTTAACTTTGCTTAATCAGTATGTTGACTCCGTCAATTTCATTTCTCTATTGTTGCTAAAAATAATTTTAATTGGTTTAAAGCCAAACTATTTGGTTTCGACCGTAAACGGTTCCTACTTCGACTTAAAATTAGAAGGAAAGGATCAATAGAACCAAAGTATGTTAAACTTCCACAATATATATATAAAATTACAGCTAAAACAATAAATAAAAGTTGTATATCTATAAGACAGAGATAAATATATTTACATATTCTAAAATAATTACAATTAAAATAATATGTTTTATCTTACAAAAAATTTAAAATATATATAATTCATACATATGAAATACATATATAAAAAAATACAAATATATAAATTTCTTATACTACCCCCAAAAAAAAAAAAACAAAATGATCCGTCCTATGTATGGGGATGGAGACCAGTCTTAAATAAACTATGGGAGGCCAATCAATGTTATAATGCCATAATGCGCAATGAAATAGGAAATTGGTATTTTTAGATTTGCAGAAACCCACTCAAACTAACTTAACATGTCTCCTTTTCTTTGAAGAACAAAAACTAGTACCTAGATGCCATGAACAGATGCAACTTATACAAGGAAGAAATAAACTTCCACCCTGGAAAAAGTGTCTTTTGGATAAAGTGATAACTTCTTGATTCAGAGCTAATAATACACTGGAACATGGCTGTATAAAACTCAAATCTGCTTAGCAATTTATGTAGAGTTAATAATTGCATTGATCGCAAAAATAGTACGCAGCTTTGCAGTTTTAGAGCATCTCTTAGGACATATAGACCATCCTTAGATATTACATATACCAAATTCCATAGTTGAAACTAAAGATATCATATTGCAAAAGAGAACTCAACTAATTTCTCATTCCACATTATTCTTTGATTCAAAACCATTAACCTTGGTCATAGTGGAAATGACTCATTTTACCATTTCACATCATACCTCTCCTACTTTCCTAATTTCTCCTTCCATCGTTACTCTTCAATCTCTTCATCCCGTTCATTTCCTCTATTCATGCAGTCCAAACATAGGATACCATGCACTTAAAATGGCAATACTGTATTTGGACTCTAAGTGAAAGAGTAGCCCATGTGGCATTATTGAGGAAATGATGAGTGGGAACAGTTTCCCTGAGTTTCAATTGAGTTCGTAGATGTTTTGTTCTTAAAGAATGAGGTTAATTGGTTATTGTATTGGAGAGTTCATCTATGATTGAGAAAATGATAAAGTGGGAACAGTTTCCCTGTGTCTCAAGGGAGTACATACAAGTTTTGGTTCTCAAAGAATGAACTGAAACTGATTATTGACGAGTTTATATATTGTTCATTTGGAATTTGGGTTCTTCTATATTTACATTTACTTAGTTTACTTATTTTTCTTGATTTTTGGGTTCTTCTATATTTACATTTACTTAGTTTACTTATTTTTCTTGATTTCTTTTTAATGAATATTTTCCCCTCTTTTTTTCTATATCATTCCTTAAGTCCCATAGGTTTGATCATGAAAAGAGTTTCATACAGGTTTTGTCCTCAGACATCATGAGAAATCAGTACTCTCCTACTTAGACAATGGGGGGTCTAAAAATTTATGTCAATGACATTAAGCCAAAAGACTTCGGACATAACAATTGCATATAGTAAAGCTCGATACACAGAGGTTTCTGGGTGCATTCTTAAACAGATTCAGCTTTTGGAGTCATTGATAACTGAACATGTTTGAGCCTCAACATTGTAATTTGTAAGATCATTAATTTATGGTTCCAGCAAGCAATCAGTCTCTATCACATTAGCCCATTTGCTGTCTGCTCGCTATGTACATTATGATGCGCCTCTTTTGTCCTTTCACCACCAAGCAGAGTACCATATTGAAGTTTGGGAATCATGATATACATTGTTTGTTTTTAGAAAAGAGAGTAGATGATAATATTCTTTCTACAATACCAAAAATGTGTCAACATATAGCAAGATGACAAGATACAGAATTAAACATAATAAAGTCAAAAGAAACTGAAAAACATTATAAAAAACTAACATTAACAAAGACAACATGCAGATAGTGGATACAAAATTAACAATAACAAAGCCAAAGCAAAAAATTGATGAAGAATATGGAGGCTTTGAAGATAGACAAGAAAGTGAGAATTATTACCCTTGATTCAACATATTTCCACTTGACAAAGAGTTTATGCTTTTCTCCCCAACCATTTGTTAACGGAAGATTGGTAATATTATCTTGAGCCTAAAAAGTAAAAAGAACAAATCAACAAACAAATTAATACTCTTTCTTCCCAGATTACTTCTATAATAGTAAGGAGCATGGTATTTCATTAGCAGTTCTAATCAAGACCAAACTCGAAGGCTCATTAATTAGAACTAAGCTCAAATTATTGTCCCACTAACTGCCTTCTTGGGTCATCTCCAAAGGCCCACCGAAAAGGACATTGAAAGTACTATTGGTAGTTACGAGTTATGTCTTCTATAGATAAAAATTAATTCCACATACTTTCATGTGGGACACGATGTTACATGTAAAATAGTCAAGTCACATGATAGTTGGCAAATCGCTAAATTACAAAGACTTAGAGGAAAGCCTAGCAGGAAGATAACATGGTTTTGAAAGCAAATATACAAAATCTCTAGTCCATCGTGTATTGCCAAGATTAATCCTCCTACCCTGACCCAGTCCTAAGAAGTAAGAATTCAATCTTCCAAAGATTTTAATAGAAGTGCGGAACATATACTTCAGTTAGAGATTGTTGTTGTAGTAAATGAATCTGTGGACTTATATTATAATTTCACACATACTGAGGTTCAAATATAAACAATTGTGCTTCAAGCCTTGGTTGACATGGAGAAATTTTTTCCAAAATGAACTGGTAATATGATGGTCATTTTTCTTCCTCCTTTTAGACAGGTGATACCAATACTTCCATAAACCTGCTAACAAATGGTGCCTCTGGGTTACTTCAAAGCATGGTAGTACTAAAGAGAGCCAATGAAGTGGGATAACGACTAGTTCACAGTATTTGATAGCACAGGGGAGAAAGCATTTTGGAGAGTTAAGCTTTTAGATATCAGCTCTTTTTATTTTTGCTTCAGTACATTTATTTAAACAATTATTATTCTGTATATCAATATTACTATTATTACAAGTTTAATAATTTTATTATAATCATATTCTATTTTGATGTTCTTATTAAGTTTCTGCTATCTTATAACATTTCAGTTTCATAAGGGTCCACCCACCGCTGAACCTGAACTAATTGGGATCAGAGGCATTGTTGATTGAATATAAATGGGACACATTGAGCTTCAATAGAGATGGCAATTTTACCCGACCCACTAATTTTCCGCCCAACTCTGACTCTAATGGGACCCGATTAGTTGAACCCTATAGGGTTAGGGTAGGGTATGGGATTTACCATCTCACCCCATTTAACTCCGACCCGTTTATATATAAAACATATTTTATAATGATTTTAGAAGATTTTGTAAGAGAATAATATAAAAAAATAAAGAAATTAAATAAATAAGTTAAATAAAAATAATAATTTTAGGTAACGGGGCGGGGCGGGTTTGGGAACAGCTCTCCCGTCCCATACCCGCCCCGTTGCCATGCCTAAGCTTCAATATGAATCAAATTCAAAACATTAATAACTGGTGCAATTCAGAGATGCATAGTAGTAATGAAAGTATATCATATCACCGCTGAGAAGACAATTTCATAAGTTAGTTCAAATCAACAAATCCTTCTCGTCAAACGTCTTTGTTCGCTTACTTAAAGTGTACAACAGTTTAATGGATAATAATGTGTCCTAAAGATGACGTCCCTAGGATGCCATGGACAAATTAGGATTGTGCCGGTTATAGTTTCTACCAACTCAGCTAATATAAAAGGTAAGAATTGACGTGTAAGACTGGAATTTATATGAAATTACGAGGGGTGGACCCCTCTTGCGTCTACGTACCTCTGCCCCTGCATACACTACATACACTATGGCATTTATAAAATTTACATATATAGAAGTACGATAAATAAGAATGTGATTATAAGCTATTGTTAGAATCTGTAGAATCCTTTAGTTATATTTTCATGATTCTGTAATTAATGTAGATTATCTTAGCCTAGATTAGCGTTAGGAATTGACTGTAATTAGAATGTAACTAGCCTAAATTGAGGGTATACATGTCATAAATCATGTATAAATACTAATGATCAGTAAGAGGAAAATTATGTTCTCATTCCCAAATTCCTTAGTATTTCTTTATTCCAAACCTGCTCTCTGCTTACAATCATGGTATTAGAGCTTATGATCACAACGGCATCCGTTTATTCAAAGCCATCATAAAATCCTGCTGGTCCATATGCAGTACTTGTCAGACTTGGATCTGTCACTAAAATAGTGAGTAAACAAGTCTGTTTGAAAGTTCTGTGACCCACGCACTTCATCATTTCCAGGCGACCAACACCCAAGTTTCACCATCGATGGAACCCACCACACAAACCCTCATACGCCATTGTCTCTGCAGCTATTGATAACCACGCGTGTGATGGTGATTCTTGCCATTTGCTGGGAACATGAGACCACCGACGGACTCTATCTACATTTGGCTATGTATGTCTGACTTGGTTACTGGTGCTAGTGTTCTTTTTGTTGTCCCTGCCCGTGATTACTTCCATTTCATTATATTCTAGTAAGGTGCAGTCACTCATATTATCCTTGTTGAGTTTGTCATCCTTGGATATCTATATTTTATATGGTAGAATTACGCGATACTTGAAGTGGTTGATTACTATAGCACATGAAACTATTGGACTGTATTTCTTGGATAGTGCAGCAACTTCTGTTAAATATTCTTGTCGAATTATTCCTTGGACTTTTTCTTGCTTTTTCTTAATCATGGCTGAATCCAGTATAGTTACTAGTGCTTCTGCTTCTGGTACTCTTAATCCTGAGGAAATAGTATCTGTCCAGACAATTTCGTCTAAAGAATATGCTTTACCAGGTACAATCCCTTACACTTCATCTTTATGTTCTACTTGGATCATTGATTTGGGTGCTTCACACCATGTGACTGGTAATTCTAAACTCTTCACCACCTACGCTCCTTGTTCCGAAACAGATAAAGTTGAACTTGCTGATGGGCATCCCTCACCCGTCTTTGGGATGGGTTCAGTTAATTGTACTCCCAACAATATCTATATCTTCAGTCCTTCATGTTCCTTCCTCCACTATTAATTTATTCTCTGTTCAAAGACTCACCAAATCCCTAAACTGTTCGGTCACATTTTTCCCTTCTCATTGTCTATTTCAGGATTTGGTGACCAGGCAAAAGATTGGCAGTGGTAGTAGCAGCTAATGGCTTATACTATCTAGATGTTCCCTCCTCTAGTTTGCCTTTGGTTACTAGAGAACCTTCCACTCAAGGTTCTAGTCTGGCTTCCCTTCATCAATGGCATTGTCGTCTAGGACATCCACCCTTTCCAGTCTTAGGGTCTTTATTTCCATCTTTAGCTAGACAGTCATACAAATCAATTCATTTGTGAACCTTGTAAAGTAGCCAAGCACATACATTTAACTTATCCTGATATCGATGAACGTAGTTCTGAACCCTTTGCTGTTATTCATTCTAATGTGTGGGGACCTGCACAGATTGTATCTCGTCTTGGTTGTAGATGGTTTGTCAGCTTTGTGGACTGTTATTCATGCACTACCTCGATTTCCCCACTTCATTCCAAAGATGAGTTTTTTCGTTGTTTTCAGGAATTTCATAAATTGGTACAAACTCAATTTGATGCCAAAGTGAAAATCCTTCGAAGTGAAAATGGTCATGACTATACAAAGAGACTAGTGCTTTTGAATCCTATCTTATGCAACATGCCATTCTCCTTCAAACTTCCTGCGAAACTAAGAAACAAAATGGAGTAGCTAAAATGAAAAACCTCCAATTACTTGAGATAGCTCGTACCCTTATGTTAACCATGAATAGACCTATATCACTATGAGGTAATACCATTATGTCAAGCTTTATATCTCATCAATAGGATTCCTTCTGGAACACTTGGTAACAAGAGTCCTATTTCTCTTGAATACACTTTTATCCCTTCCCTTTTTCCTAGAGTTTTTGGTTGTGTGTGTTTGGTTCATGATAATACTCCTACTCGCAGAGAATTAGCCCCCAAGTATCTTCGGTGTGTGTACATTGGGTATTCTAAAAAAGGATACAGATGTTATCATCCTCCTTCTAATCGGATTTATGTTACTTATGATGTAACATTTAGGGAGTCAGAACCATTTTATCCTTCACTGCCTTCTCTTCGAGGGGAAAATCAAAAATGGGGAGAATCTGAGTGATGACCCTACTATTCTTCCATCAGATATTTTATCACAAGAGAATTCACTGCTAGACAAAAGTTTGACTTAAGAACCTATGTTCGCGGAAACAAAAGTAAGGCCATTTCTGTACCTCCACAGCAATTCTGCTCAGAACCTGACATCCTATCTAGTTTTTTATCTTATAATAATATATCTATATCCTATCATTCTTTTGTCTCTTCTTTGTCTTGTAAATCTATTCCTCAGGGTTGGGGAGAAGCAATTAGCAATGAAAACTAGAAAAGCTATGAAAGAGGAGATGAATGCTTTGAAAAATAATAATACAACACGACTTAGTTTCACTTCCTCGTGGGAAAAGATCCGTAAAGAGTAAATTGGTATACACAGTCAAACAGAAGGTAGATGGGCCAGATTAGTAGCAAAAGTTTATACCCAAACACATGGGATTGATTATAACAAGACATTTGAATCATTGGCAAAAATGAACTTCGACTGTAACATTATTTCCTGCTTCCTGCACAACAAGTTTTGATTGAGATCTTTAGCAATTGGATGTGAAAAACCACAATAGAACCAGGGCTCCAGGTGAAGGACGCAGATAAACGAGAGAGAGAGAGAGAGAGAACTTTAATAGTTTAGCTTTGAGTTGGCATTTGACAAACATATTATATACATGGTTGTGTTGTACTCATGTTCCATAAAAAAGTCACATTTTAATTTGTTCATCTTATGTTTGTGATATTCCAAAATTTAAATTGTAATATATATGAACTTCTTGTATGTTCAAAATTTCAGAATATGTATTTCATAATATTGTTTAAGTAGTTTATAATATTAACTTTTATATTAATCAAAAACAAATCAATTTACAAGAAATTTGAATTATAGAAATTCACAAAATGTACTACATCATAATAATTAAATATATTTTTTAATTTTTTGGAACAGAAAAAGTAACTACCATTCGAATTTGGAAATAACATTTGACAAACAGAGTAGTGAAAATAGTTCAAATATTCTATCAAGATAACATTTTAGTTATATGAGATATAGCATAACTAAGTTGTTTAAGAAATAGAGGAACCGGGAGCAAAGGTTGTGGGTTGGGGGAGGAGCGCTGCAGCCACCTTGTCTTAACTAAGTTCCGCCTTTTCTTCATTAGAAGCAACTAGGCTCGTATGAATCTGAAATAAGTCTACACTAAGTTCTTCAACCGTTCTTTGCAATGAAAAGGACAATATGTAAGTTGTGTAAGGCTCCGGATGGATTGAAGCAATCTCTCAGAGCCTAGTTGGATAAATTTTAAAAAGCTATGTTAATATTCAGATACAAGCAAGGTCAGACATACCATATTATCTTTGCGTTGATGATATTGTGGTGATGCTGGATGATAAGGGTTGGTTGATCTCAAACAAAAACTGTTCCAAAACTATGAGATCAAAACCTTGGTTCTTTAAAGTAATTCTAGGTTACAAGAACTTTCAGCGGTAGTTTTCTATTCTAGTGGAAGTATTTCCTTGATCTATTGATATATACCGATATTCTTGGATTCAAGCCTGCTGAATTCACAATTGAAGATAAATTAGTTAATCATCATCTAACAGATGGTTCAAGACCTACAGTTAGTGGGACAACTGATATATCTATCTTTCCCATACTGGGCCAGATATTTCTTATGTTATAGGGTAGCAAGTCAGTATATGCATAACCTGCGACTCTGTAACAAGTCAATATATACATAACCTGTGACTTCTCGATGTTATAACGAGTAATATATCTTTCCCATACCACATACCAGGCCAGATATTTCTTATGTCATGGGGTAATAAGCCAGCATTATTTAACCTGCGACTTTGTAATATGGAATCTGCTTTCATGATTTTAGGTTGGAAAAGGCATATTGTTTGCACCACATCATGACATGGAAGGCAAAGCATTTTTACATGCAGACTGAGCTAGTCTTACAGAACCTCATCACTCCACATCTAGCTATTGCTCATTTCTTGCTGACAATTTTATCACATAACACCTCAAGAAATTAATGGCAAGGTCTTGTGTGCTGAAGAAGGTCTGGGCTTTGCAACCAAAGAACCAATGCAGTTATTTTGTGACAATAAGTTGTCACTAGTATTGGGAATGGCCACTACAAAATAGAATCAAGCAAGTTGAAATTGATAAGACATTTCATAAAGGAAACATTGACCAGTGGCCTCGATTTTACCTTTTGTTAAAACAGAACGTTAGGTTCTGCTGATATTTCAAGTAAGGTCTTAGTATTAAATTATCCATCAAATTTGTTTCAATTTCGGCATGCGAGATATTTGCACCAACTTGAGGGGGAGTAGTAGAAATTGATAAGACATTTCATAAAGGAAACATTAGTCAGTGGCCTCGATTTTACCTTTTGTTAAAACAGAACACTAGGTTCTGCTGATATTTCGAGTAAGGTCTTAGTATTAAATTATCCATCAAATTTGTTTCAAGTTCGGCATGCAAGATATTTGCACCAACTTGAGGGGGAGTATTAGAATCCATAGATTTAGTTTCTTTTCATGATTCTATAATCAATAGAGATATATCATGATCTTAGCCTAGATTAGTGTTACGAATTGATTGTAACTATAATCAAAATAATGTAATTAGCCTAAATTGAAGGCATAACATCATTTAACTCATGTATAAATTCTAACGATCCTCTCATTCACAAATTCCTTTGTTTTCTTTATCCAACCTACTCTATGTTTACAAGCAGTTATCATGTTGTGTGCCAAATTTTAAAACTAGTAAAGTGTTCTTTTCTGTTCATAATTTCATATGATCAAATTAGCACAGAAAAATGGTACAAATACAGGTAGTCAGTGATAAATGTAGCCATTTCTAAGCAAAATTTTAGTCAGTAAGGTAGAAGCAATAGAAAGTTCACAAGAGAATATGGAATAAGTTGGTAATTTTCCTACAGTTGATGACATTTTAATTTTGTCTATAAATTTATGACAAAATTTTAGTCATTTCAATTTTGTCTATAAATTTATGACATTTATATACTCAACAATGCAATAAAATGTTATCGATTACACCAGTACTAAAGCATACATTATTATATTTGTTAAAAAAGACATGGACCATAAAAGGGACAGCTTTAAATCCTGAAATTCCTTTGGTTGATCAATCTCAATCAACAAGAATATAATGCATCAATACCTGCTGCCAATACTTTACCATCTCACAAGCAAGCCTGCGCTTAACTGCAAGAGTGGCCTTTGTACTATCAATCGCAAGTCCAAGTTGGATCTCTACACCCTAATAGAAAATTGGAAGTGAAAGTACAGAATTTAGGACAAAGAAATTCTGCAAATTCGCTCTTAAAATAAGTCTAAAATTCTAAGTAGTTGAAGGGCACATTAAATATTCATAAATTCAATCAACTTGGACCACTTACAACCATGATAAAATTGAAACTATAAAAAAATTTCTTCATACAGAATTGCAAATAACCTAATAAAAGCAGAAATGGGGAAGAACTTATGGAAGAGATAACGGGATTAACTGCAAAGAACTAAACAGAATAGAACACTTTTGTCTCATCATGTGCTTATTGATGTGACGAAGGCTGGTATTAACACCAAATTAGAGTTATAGAGAAGCAGGTTAGACTCTGAAGAACCTACATTAAGTATGGCTAAGCAAAGCTGATAAATTAACAATTAAATTTATGCAGGGTCAAAATCAAATGAAAGATTTATGACTCTTAAGAGTCAAAGGTTTTCAAAAATTACCACACACTAATCAAAGGTTTGTATGTTACGGAGGGTTTTTATTATCCATAATTTGTCGGATACGACTTGAAAAGTGAACGGAAAACTAACTGCTAATGCATAGGCTCTCTTATATATTCCTCTCTTTTCTCTTGTTCCTTTGTCGGGAACATATAGGTCTGTTTAACTGCCCAGTGCCCACCTCTTGCCTTGTGGATGTGCAGGCATTTGATTATCATCTCTTTTCGTAAATTACATTTCAAATGAATGGTGGATTTTTCACTAATTAAAATAAAAGGTCATATGCTTCTGGATTGCAGCAATTTGTGGATCAATATCAGACTATACTTACATGGACTAGGTAGGCATGACAGAGACAAGGTTTATAGACAAAAAGTTCATCAATAAGATATGGAAGTAATCTAAAAGATTCTGAATCAAATATATGTGGTTTGAAGTACAAAAAGTAAATTTATCATATCTTGTCCTCTAGCTTAGTTTCTAGAGTTCTGTGTTGTTTTTTGTCACATCAATGTTCTGCCTACTTTAGTATTTATCAATTTAAAGATATGTTACCATATATCAGTCTGGCATCTGGCAACTATCAAATAGTAACATATATATATATATATATATATATATATATGGGATTAAGGGAGGTGCCAACAAGCATGGCATGAAAATTTCCATGCCAAGGTTTTAATGATTCGTATCTCATACATCTATAAATAAACCTAACCATATAGATGAAAAAGGTATAAAAAATATGAGAGTTAGTCAAATTTCACGACTTTTTATGACGTCTAACATCATTATTATAAGCATGTAAATAATGAAAAAGCTGACCCGTCAGATATATCTATACTTGCTACGATTATAAATATTGTGTTACGCATTACGAAAACACATAAATTTGCACATTTTCATATTTTTTTGATATTCTTTCCATCCATACAGGTGGATTTCCTCAAAACAGCACAAAATACGAGGTATTAGTCTTGATATAGAAATTTATATGCCAAGC
Source organism: Centella asiatica (assembly GCA_014636745.2). Classification (NCBI taxonomy): domain Eukaryota; kingdom Viridiplantae; phylum Streptophyta; class Magnoliopsida; order Apiales; family Apiaceae; genus Centella; species Centella asiatica. The sequence goes on along the minus strand of CM025784.1, from coordinate 40,044,824 downwards.
TTTGTAGATCCCTTAATCCCTATATATATATATATATATATATATATATATATATAGATTATGTATAAACAACTAGTACTTTTACGTTAAAGAAGTGTACACCAGCACTACAAACATCTCAAATTCTCTAAGTACAAATAATCATAGAAGGTTGATGAGTTAGTACCTGCCCTAATGCTTGGAGACTAAGAGCTCGTAGAACTCCTTCAGCAAGATCAACTGGAAGATCCCTTCTAAAAATGATCAAACAAGCAAATCTTTTTAAAGTCTCAAGATGATTATTATGACTAGTAAACTATATTTTTTACCAGAAGGGGGAAAAACTTGCATTTATAAACCTGAGCTCAGGAGGCAACTGAGGAAGAACATGTCGGACTGCGCAATCAAGGTACCCAGCTGCCTTTAAGAAAATATCTATAGAAGATCGTCGACTCTCTGTTGCATAAGATACAGAAAACATAAAAACTAAGAAAGTAAAAGGTGTCACAACCGGAACTAATAAATGAAAAGGCCGAATTCATGGCTAAACAAGAGAAAGAATGCTCCAGATGTCAATATTTTCCATTATATCCAAACTAGAGAGGGAGAGGGAGGGAGAGAGAGAGAGATCACAGAACTACAAGCCAACATAACCTAAGTCATTGCACAAAGTAGAAACCTAGATGAATTACTTAGAGAGATCACAAAACTAAAAGCCAACATAACCTAAGCCATTGCACAAAGTAGAAACCTAGATGAATTACTTAGATACATCAAAGACTCCTGCACACAAGTAACATGCTCAGAAGAATTTGCATCTCCACCAAGTGTCTTGAAGAAGCAAATATAAATGCCTTTTTGGGATGAAATTACAAAATATGTTAGAGAACATTAGACCAAGGAAAAAGATCACAACATATAATGTGTTATAATTTACACTGACTTAGCTGAGCTCAATGTGTTGCAAATTCACAAATTTGACTCGTACATGCAAAACATATATGTGGATATAAACTAAATTAGTAATTGATGAGAGCTGACAGTTCCACTGGAAAGAAATACAATGTACACTTATTGCTGTTAGTGTAAGTTGCTAGTGAACTTATTTCTGTAGAATACAGCTCAAGCTCAGGTTTGTACCAGAGCCAACTTTCTGCAAGCTTAACTAAGGAAACCAGTTGGTGATGGATTTCTTCGTACTCTTCTATATAATTGCCTATATAATTAAGGCCATACCATTTGGAAATCATTCATGTACCTAGATTTCTTATTCCTCCTTCTAAATGGTTCTAGCTCACATCATTCAACAGTGAAAGCAGATGCAAGAAAGCAAGGAATACACACTAAATCTTAAAGAAAACAGCTTGCAAATCCGATTAGGCAATGACAAATGCAGTCCATGCTAATGAATATTTTCAGGTATGGAATAAAATGAAGAGCATAAGCACATTCCTGTTTAAGAATAACAACTAAATAGATGATGCCAGGAAAATATACTGAAGACAGTGCATCTCTGCTTGACGTGTTTTAATCTCAAAATATCTGTGGGTTATCTGATATGGACTAATGAATCAAAAGCAGTTTTTTATATATTATATCTTGCATATCTAAATCAACAGAAGTTTGCAGTGAGTACCCACCTTCGGATACTTTCGGGTGATAGCCATCAGCAGATGTTCTGGGAAGAAGCAGTAGGTTAGCTTGTGAGAACAATAACGCTGCCATCAAGTGCAAAACTGATAATACTTCGTACCAAGCACTAAACATTGATGTATCCTGAAAATTTAATTAATCTATTAAAATAAGGATCCATTGTAACGACAACTGAAAAAATATGAAAAATAACTCTGACGACAAGTATAAAGTTAATAATCAAATTCTCACCTCTGCATCATCTTCCTGATTAACCCAAACAAACTGCACCTTGTGTTGTAATGGGCTCCCTGCAGATGAGACTCAACTAACAATAAGAATAAAATTAAGAAGTGATTGGAGAGTAACATAAATAGCACTGCTCACAATACCATCTTTCACCAATCCCAGAAGAACTGCCAAGTAATCTTCAAGAGCCTGTATAAGATGTCCCAATGTTGAACCCCCTGAAGATAAAATCAGGCATCAGTCAGGCGATATTACAAATAATAGACAACATAGGTAGGAGTAAGACCAACCGTGTTGAGTAGCATTTCTTCTCCTTGTTCTTGTGATTGTTGGACCTTCTTGGCCAGCCATTACAACTATTTGAGTTCTAAGAGCAGATAGGCGTTCTGCTACAATTTTGGACAAGTGATTGCCTAGAGACTGAGATAAATCCACAGGTTTAGGTATCCGTAAACCAGGAACAAATACTGATACTTCACCAATATTTCCTGGTCTTCTCCGGTTTCCACCAGAATCTTTTGGGGTAGACAAAAAACATCCCATATTCAAAATTGAACTTTCCTCTACAATCAAACCCCAGTTATCAAAATCTACTCGCCAGCAATTCTTTACAAGTTTACAAGTTTATTTCCATTTTGTATGTGATTAAGTAATTAACAAATGGAGAACGAAAATTGAAACAAGGTTTGAAGCATCAAGGATAGGGACATCAGTCACAAGGAAAGTTGAAAATTTGCTAGCAGTCTAACACTGAACAAGTCTAAACCGTTGAATGTAATAAATGATCAACTAACAAAGCCATAGGGATTCACGAGCATTGTCCAGTAGATTATTACCAACTGCCATGATCTCTCTCTTTACAGAAAGAGAAAACCCAATTATGTATTGAACTTAAAAACATACAAGTAAAAGTTTTTAAGAAAAAAATTAAGTTGCTCACCCCTAAGCTTTTATATTCAGAAGAACAACACATTGGTCCAATTTTATAGCAGGTTCTGCATGATAAAGAAATTCATGACCGGAAAAATCAAATAAAGAAACAACTATTAGAAAATTTGATTTCTCAAGAAAAGCATGACATACTCTGACTCAATAGCTTTTTAATTACAATCAACCACCCACGTAAAACAAAAGGGGAACCTTAATAAGTAGGAAAGCTACATGCCCACAACTAAATTTCAGCTAACTTTAGGCATAACAATAGATCAATTTATTACGAGCGCAACTTGTGTAGAACAGAGGAACCACAATTTCTCACTAGAGGACACAAAAATTAAAACCAAATATAAACCTCGTCATGCAACAAAATTAATGAAGCAAACGCACCAGCTAACTAAAGGATCGCAAAATACAGAACTTGGGTCTTGCAGGATTCACGTGTGGAGTGGAATTCTTGAAGAGAAATTCAAATAAGTTCTAGAGAGAGAAGGAGACTGAATTTCCATTGATCGTGTTTGGCTTATCTTTGCAAGTACACTAGTAGCATTATTAGGTGCATTGCTATATTGATATGTGGAGTATTTCTAGTTACTAGTACTTCAAAATTAATTTATATAGAGGCGTTTGTACAACAACCCTTTTCTGGAAACCTGTTACTGGGATTTGAAGATTTTTTTTTTTTTTTGCTAAGTAGATTTGAAGATTTGATTCAAGATTTGAAACCTGTTGCTGGGATTTGAAGATTTGATTCAAGTTCTTGGGAAATCTGAGAGTTGTTTGCTTTCCGTTCCTCCCTTTTCTATTTTTTTATTTCTTCATTTTACATCGCATGTCATGAACTTCATTTTTTATTTAAATTAATGTTGCCCACGCCTTAAAAAGGTCAAAAAGTAAAACTTCAAACACAACGTAAAATATTGATCTTTTTACTATACTCTCTCCTATTCAGATTCAAAAATTAAAGATACCTGTCATTTTCATTTTACGTGAAATTGACTTAACGAAATTTTATAATATAAATTAAAGTAAAATATTTTATTTTTTAATAATAATTTTGAAATAAAATATAATGATGCGCACGAAAATACTTTCAAATACAAATTTTAGTACCCATACATTGTTACAAGTTCATATCATAAATAAAATTATACATTTATAAACAATGTTACATTGAAAGAAAAATATATTTATAATTTGGGAATAAAAAGAGTGATATATAGTCCTTGCACGGTGTAGTATTTGTATTTTCGGAAAAACATGTATGCTTGTGCATATACCACAAATTGTTTTTTTTTAAGGCAATAATAAGAGAATCATATTTTTTTAAAAATTTTAATTTATAATATTTTTATATATACAACTATATGTATAAAGTAATATTTTATAGTTATTTGAACACAAAGCAAAAATTTGTACAAGATCAAAATTAAATATTCCATTGTATTTTTATTTAAACTAATTAAAATTATTTTTTACAACAATAAAAAAGAAGAAAAACAAATTGACCAAGTCAATAAACCATCTTACCAAAATTGACTTCATTTCTAAAATGAAATTTATCAATTAATATATAATAATAGATAATCTAATAAATAGATGATTATTTATTTCTATTCCTTAATTTGCATTCTGTTGTTAAAAATTGATTCTTTTTTCCTTTTGGCTACAAAATTGAATTTTCAATATTAACAAAGATGAGTCATATCAAGTGGCACCTCTTGGGTCATGTTTGAGGATTTTTTAAAAATAATTATTGGAAGTTTATAACTTAAAATAGGTTTTTCAATATAGGCATAAGAGTAGTTTACAATAGATGTGAATGATAATAATTGTTTTGACACAATATAAAAGTTAAAATGTGATTTATTTATTTATTTTAAAGTAGCAAAAATCTAATTAAGAACTTTTAACTTTAAATTAAAAGTTAAGAATTTAAGCAATACTCTTTTTGTCTCCTTAAATATATATATATATATATATATTTTTTTTTTGACAATATGTGTATATTAAAAAGTTATTGGTTGTTATGTTTAATTTGTATATAATGTCAAAATTAATATTGTATTTCAATGCATAAAGATAAGTATTTATTCACTATATTACATTATTAATTTTATTAAATATTGTTGAAGGTAGTATAGAAACAAAAAATGATCCACCGTTATATTAAATGAAAAATAATTTATGTCAAGTTCTCATAGATTTCTACTATTCTATGCAATTTATCTTATTATTTAAGACAATACTACAATATCATGCATTGGGTTACTATTTCTGTTGATATTAACATTAAATAATATGGTAACATAAACTTAGTGATAATTGTTGAAAAATGTTGTATTATGATTAAAAAATTCAATATATACTGATCGAGAATTAGTATGTTTAAGAAAAAGACTATTAAAATCCTTTCTTAAAAAGTATAAATAACTTACGTAGTATAAGACAATACAAAATAATTTAAAATATAATTTATTTGATGAGACATAAAAGTTAGAAAATGAACAAGTGGATTGAAAATTTTGTTTTCTCCTAAAAAAAGAAAAAGAGAAAAATATCAAAATTTCAAGAACCTAAGTTGAGATTGGAGCAGCTCAGCCCAAAAAGTTGCAAGATTAGGATCCAATGCTTGAATTAGCCCAGCCCATTTATTGCAAATAATAATTGTCGTAACGCGCCTAATTAAAGATTCGTGTCTTTCAAAATAAAAAGAGGGAAGAACAACATAAAAATAGCCCTAACGTTCGATTTTCATCGTCTCAGTCATCCTCAATTTCCACGAGAAGGGCGAGAAAAACTCCAATCGACATTTCAAGTGGGTTCATGTTCCTTTCAATTCTCTACATATTCTTATGCTTTACAATTTACATTCAGATTTGAAGCTTTAGATCAGATCGATCGTTGTGTTTTGTATCAAAGTTGTGCAACTGTGTTTATTTATTATAATTTGTTTCGGAACGTTTTGAAGGAATATTTGCTTTTGATTTCTCACATCCTTGAATGGGTAAGTGTGTTTCTCTTTAAAAAGATGATATTCGGCCTTTTTGTTTGTGTGAATTGATGTGGGTTTTCAGGAAATAGGGCTTGATCGGGAACAACTTCCTAGATTATGAATTTTAAGTCTTAGGTTTTTAGAATTGAAAAGTAACAGAACCTTGCTCCTGAAAAATGACTTTAAGTCAACTTATAAGTAGGAAATAAAAAAAACGGGGTAGTAGTTTTTGACTTGAAAATACAAAGTTACAAAAGGTCAGTCGTCAATAGGTCCTGAGAGTATTGATTTTGAAATTTTTTGATGTTTTTGTGGATAAATTTGTTTTCCACAATAATATAGTTCTGGTGCTTCAAGATGAATAGAGATGTGAAAACCATCTCATTGGTTGTTCAAATTGCCGAATCATTTGTGCTGCATTTTAGATTGGACAATTCACTCAGTAATTTTCTAAAAGGCAGTGAATGCAGTCTTACATATATAAATTAGTAGTTATCACCCTCCACTGCCTGGTAGTTTCTTTGTTTTTGTTTTATTTTATTTTGAGTCTTTCTGATCTTTAATTGTCTTCATAGAAAATGATGGAGCAAAGAGCACATGAACCAAGTGAACAAGCTGTCAAGTGTAAAAATAATCAATCCACAGATGAGAAGCCAAGTGATCTTGAAAGTAACATTGTTTCTAGGACACCAGTTAAAGCAAATGACACTTTAACCATGAAGCGCAAAGCAGAAGCAGCTGAACTTCCACGAAAGTGGGTCTCACAAAAAGCATTTTGTATGACTCCTATCTTAGAGTTATAATATAAAACTGATCATATATCTTCTATGCTTCTTTTTTTTTCCAGGTACAAGACAATATCAGAATTGTTTGACGGTATGACTAGCTCAATAAGGTTGCTCAATTTGCGGAAAAAGTCGCCTACATTTCAGAATATCTGCCGTCAGGTCCAAATACTTACAAAAAGGTTAATGTCTTTCTTTTTGTTATTTAAAATGTTTCTTTTGTTAGTTTGTTGATACTCAATAACTTTGTTGATTCATATATACATGACTTTGTTAAGTGTTTGATGCATATGGAGCATCATTGTCAGTGGAAAACTAAAGTTGTTGGAATAGTGATGAGAAAAAATTGATATTTACATAAATTTGGGGAAAACAACTTACGAATAAGTAGAAGATCCTTGACCTTGAGGCAGATTTCCTCTTCTAATGCATCATCTATGGTCAAGTCAGCTGAAAAAAGTGCTTCACCTTTTCCCCCTAGTTAGTATGTTGCTACATGTAGAAGAAACATGATGTTTAAATAAGTCCAGGGCCAGGAACTTACAATTTAGAATCACCACGAGAATCTAGTATATTATTAGTATAGAAGTCGCTTTAGGAAGAATCACTAAGTTTCCCACCTGAGGGTCAAGTCAACTATAAAATTTGCTTTGTCTGTTTCTTCCCCCGTCCTAATCCCCTTCTTCCTTTCTTTTTATATTTTATAGAGAGGAAAGGGAGAGGGAGGAAAAATTGCGCTTCATCAATATTTTCGTTTTCCTATTCTTTCTTATTTCTATAATGATTCATGATTGTCATCAACTCAATTGCTTGTTCTTTGGTTTCCAGGATGTTTTCATACAAGCATCTTGCGCAAATAAAATATATTCTTCCTGAAGCTGTTCAGACGGATAGGATACTGATACATGATGAGAAGACCGTGCGCATGAAGCCAGAGATGATAATTACGTTGCTCTTTGATATTGTAGAAGGTCACGATGAACAATCTGACTATTTGGCCCTTCGTGGAGTATTCACTTCTAGGCTTTTCAAATTCATCCATACACATACCGAGGTAATATTCTTGCATTTTTGAATTTTGAATTTCTCTCCCTCGACTGGTTTTGGGTAAATGGCTTTTTGGACTGAGCTTTAGTTTTTGTCTGTAAAGATGTGGGACAATTCTTCGATGGTTTAAAGAGCAGTTGACTTTGGAAAATAGATGACGACATAAACCGAATGGGTCAGCCAATGAAATGTAAATAGCATTAAGTAATCAATGTGATCTAAATTTTTTATAGTGGTCAACCATTTCTGCTTGCTGGGGCTACCATGCAGTATCTTCACTTTCTTCCCTTTCAATGTATTGAGGGACTGAACCAACCTGGATTTCATTGGATTAGAATGCTAGCATTAACAGGAGTAGACAAATGATTTTAATTTTACGATTTTTGTCAATATTAGATGGACATTAATGTCGTCAATCGAGGACCTAGGTAGTTAATGTCCAATAGGATTATGACCTTGAATGAAGGTCTCTTAAAAGTAACCTAGATTAGGGTTTAAAAAAAAAGTAACCTAGATTAGGAAGCTCCAGCTTCTTCCGAGTTAATGTTGGAATTGTTTGGTCAAGAAGTTAATTTAGTTGAACTGGTAATTAAGATATTTAACTTCTATCTTTTTCATTTTGAAACCAGAACTGTGAAATTCCTGAAGCAGCCTTGCCAGAGCCATTCAACAAAAATTGTATTAGCATCAGTGCAAACTCATTGCTGCTGGATTCATCTGCAGAATTGCTACTAAATCTTACTGAAGATGAGATTATTAATTCTTCCCACCTTCATTCGTCTTTCAGCAGGCACTTCTCTCAGAAGGATCTTACATCTGAAACAGAGAAGTCTCCATTCTTAGCATCTCCAGCCCCTCTCTCATCTGTCAAATATGATAGTCTGACAGATACTGTGTCTGAGACTGAATCTCCAGATTTATTCATCAAACCCATTGTGACCTCAAACCCCATTGAGTCTACACATACCCCAAGTTTTATATCTGGTTCACTAGAAAATACTCCTATAAAGTTTACAATGAAAGCGGAAAAATTGATGGTTGAAACACCAGCGGAAAATTTGATGGTTGAAACACCTGCACAATTGACACCACAGAGATCACTCCCTAGCTGTGACAAACTCAAGACCACATCGACACTACAATGGACGCCAAGCATATCTGCGAAGAGAACTTTGGACTTTTCATATTCAGAAGGGGAGGGATTATCAGACCCGGGTACAGATGGGATTGTGCAGCATGAAGTTGCAAATAATATGATCTCCCAGGAAGAAACAAAAGATATCATTGCATTTATGGAAGCTGAAGACATATTTTCAAATTTGGGTACAGATGGGATATTGCAGCACGAAGTTGCACCTGAAGTGATCCCCCAGGAAGAAACAAAAGATATCATTGCGGAAAACAAAGTTCCCTCTTTAACTGCTCCTCTTTTAGAGGTACCAGCCACTCACCTTTTACATGTTTATATATTTATATTTGACTTGGATGCTTTTAAAACCCATTAATCAAAATATGCACATGCTTTCACGAATATAGATGTACTTCATGAGTATTTTCTGTAGTAAGTTACTGCTCTGACGGTTGATCGTCTTACTTTGCTGAAACCTTCAACAAATGAGTTCATAAAGTTGATGAGTCTATTCACCATTTTCAATTGCCTTCTGAAAGAACCAGACATGGAGCTTATCATAACCAGATCCAGATACTTCCTGTAAACTTCATAGGTATCCAAGACATGTAGGTTTAATAGTTCTCACCTCTTATGCTTCCAGTAGACGCGATGGAAGGGTTTCAATGTGACATCTTTTATGGATTGAAGTTTCAATCTATTCATCAAACCAAGGTAAGTGAATGAACACGGTAGAAGATGCATGACGAACATCCGAGGCCTCAAACAATGTGAAGACAGAACCATTAAGCCAAACTGTGATGGAAGATGTGCAATGCAATTTAATTAATGCATACCAAATTAATTAGACATTTATCTAGAAAAGTTATATTTGCACAAACTGAAATTCTTAATTTCCCAAGTTTACCTTGCTATTATATACATCTATATGTTCATCCACTTATGCCCTTATTACTAAATGTATCAATAATGTTCCTTAGTTTTTGGCACATCTTTTTGCAAAGGATGTGGAGTTTGTGATGCCATGGGTCCTCTTAATATCATTATTTTCCAGTTTTGAACTTCTCTTTCTGTTATAACATGGAATAAATTTTATTGATATATTTCCTGTATAATTGCGTATGATAGTCTATCCTTGTATGCTCTTGAACTGAATATTTTTTTGTTTCTTTTATGTTATTGAGCATATAATTACTGTGATAGGTCAGCAGTAGTAGCATGTCAAAAGATAACCTGATCAGCCAAAGTGGATCTTCATCATGCCATCAGACGTCTTCTTGTCTGCCTGACCTCGTTGCAATCATCAACCATATATTCCAGTATACTAACTACTCTTCAATCACAAAGGAGGAGCTTGTGCATAAAATAATTATGAATTCACTTGATATCATTGACGGGAGTGCGTGAGGATTTTTCTAGTCCTTGTTTCTTTTATGTTACCATCCATATACAGAAAGTTAATTGATTTTTTCTTGCATCTATGAAGGAGAGGTTGATGACCAAATTGAGATGCTTGAGAAGCTGGTTCCAGATTGGATTGGAAAGAAGTTGGCCCCTAGTGGTGACATCTTGTACAAGTGGGTATATCTTTCTCATTATTGACTCTTACTAGTACTTGTTGGAAAATTTCACATATATGTAGCTGTTTGACGGATGATACAGCCCATCAATAATTCTGTTGTATACTAGAGCAATAATAATCAAAATACCACAATAGAATTTGATACATATATGAATGGGGAAATAAGTTAGACGTGCTATTAGTAATAAGGCCATGAAACTCCATGAATCAGTAGGTGGCCCAACACAATACTAATCAATGGAGACAAGTGAAAACAGAGGTGTACTTCCTTTATGTATGTTATTCCTGTTTTAAAATAAATAGATATCCGAAAGTACTATGTCTGAGTTAGCTGTTTTTCCTGACTTCTGTTCTAGAAAACAGAGGTAAATGAGTACAATTATCTGACTTGATACAAGTGAAGTAAGATGAAAGGGAAGGTACCAATAGGGAATGCAACCTCTCTGTGTATTTTTTGGTAGAATCTAACAATTGGGAGGCATGCAGAATGACCATTACTTCATATTTTTGCCATTATGACCATAGAATGTACACCCTTTGGATGTAAAGGTGATGGGGAACTGAAGTTGGCACACTTTCATTTAAATATATATTTTTTGATAAACTTTGATGAAATTGAATCAAGCAATACCTGAATTAAGCATATCATATGTACACCTTTGATAAACTATGCTATGAATCTAGTAACACTTCTATTGCTTGCAGCATCAAGAAAGTCTCCGATTTGAAATCAATTTGTGAAAAGCTTATTTGCATCTAGAAGGTTTCTCAAGGTATAACACTAACTTAAATTTCACAACTTGTTTTACTAGTAGTTTACTTTTAGTTATCTTGCCGATATAGTAAATCATTATGCTAGTATACCAATTCTTATATGATAAATATAAAAGTTTGGCTCTGGTTTTCCTTAATAGGGAAGTTAAAACTGTTCTTTCTCCTGCAGCGCTGGTCAGACAATTGAATATGAACCATATTTCTATTTATAGGAGGAAGATAATCGTTCCGCTTATTGCAATCACTTGTACTTTAGGCAGTTCTATTTTGAACTTTTTGGTTCAAAGCTGGATTGCATAAGATAAACCCCTTTGGTTCATTACAATCACTAGTACTCGCGGCAGTTCTATCTGGTTAAAGCTGGAGTTGGATTCTCATAGCAGTTTCTCACATTATGATATGAGTAATGTATTATTCTATTCATGATGATTTGAGTTTCTGTTGAATTCTCCAAGATTATCATTGAAATAATATTAAGTTGTTTCATCTCCAAATGACAACAAAAAGGAATACCGTTCTCTGATTATGGGAATGACCGGTTAATTATCATCTGTAATCTCTTATTTGGTCATTTATCCCCAATTTCTAAGAGAAGTCTCTTTGATATTTGTAGCAAGTACCAAGTGGTATGATTATTATGTCAATATTGAGCACATCTCTTCATAATTATATATTGACCATTGATGGTATAATTCATTCGACAGTTATATTTTTTGTGAAATGTTATTTATTTTAAATTTTTGATGCACTAGAAACCCTAATTTGTATTATTTTTTTATTATTGCATCAAGTGTTTTTGTTGTTTTATTGAACAAAAATTCCAGTTATCAATATCATAAAATAGACATTCTTATTCAATTAAAATACAAAAAATCAATTTAAACACACCCACCCACACACAAAAACAATATTCATAGACTCATATTTTGCATAGATTTTGAAACTAATATCCGTAAATTTGTTGGGGGTTGCTTCCCTCTCTCTATGGCCTTCTGATTTGAGCGATTCATTTCGGTTGACCACTTCAAAACAATGGCCTGTAACATGTTGAACCTTTTAATTGTTTCGCAATACAATTATAATTAAATTTTGATAACCTTAGGATTTCAAATTTGGCAGCTTCAGTAATCTTATCGGTCTTCCCTCCGTTTTGTTTAGTACTTTGGTCGTAAGCAGTTGAACTTAGCAAACTGAACAACAAGATATTGAACTATTCATTTGTACTCGATGTCAAAAATGAAACATCGAACACGAGTATTTTAAAATTTGGTTATGGTTCAAATCTTCAAACATTTCATTTTTAATTTATTTTCGGATTTTATTAGTTCAAAAGTTCAAATCTTTTGAATATAATTTGAAACTGTACTCGAGTTGATATGTGAATGAGTTATAATCAAATTCTTCATTAAAATAGAAGAACTTGAATATTTGATGATTATAATTTTAATATTTTAATCTAAAATTTTATAAATACGAGTTTGGCATCTATTATATAAAAATTTCAGCAATGATCATTCATTGGTGGTCAAAACCCACGGTTCCTCCTAAACCCCACTCCACTAAATTAGTCAAAAGTCCAAATCCATGCAACACACCTTAATGTACATAACATACCATTTGCATTCTGCACAACGTAGCCTGCAATATTTCTATAAAATCATCATTCTCTCACATTTCTTTACTCATCAAACACACAGAAGAAGAGCAAAATGAAGCAAACATTTCTATTTCTATTTTCACTCCTTACAATCTTTGCCACTTATTCTCAAGCCGACAATGATCCAGTCTTTGATCCTTCACACAAAGCGCTCCGAACAGGCGTCGAGTACTTTCTAATTCCAGTATTGGGTGGTGGCCCAGGTGGTGGACTCACACTATCTGCCATCAGAAACAAAACATGCTCACTTGATGTTGCCGAAGCTCGTGAAACCTACGACCATGGCATTCCAGTGACTTTTCATCCCGTGAATCTCAAGAAAGGCGCGAGCGGACGACTAATACGTGAATCAACTGATCTGAACATCAAGTTCTCGGGTGGGAAAACATGCGGCCAATCCACATTTTGGAAGTTGGACAAATATGACAAATCGCGAAAACGACAGTTTGTGACAGTTGGTGGAGTAGAAGGCAAGAATAATGATGGGAGTAGTTTGTTTCAGATTGTGGTAGAGAAGGATGACTACAAATTTGTGCATTGTTCAAAAGTATGCACTTCTTGCAAAGTGGAGTGCAAAAATGTTGGAGGTTTTGTTGAAAAGGGTAGGACTCTTTTGGCATTAAGTGATGAACCCATGACGTATATTTTCGAGGAAGTGTTTAAAGGGGTTTAGAGATTCTATGGATTTTGCAAAATATATTATCAGATGGTTGATGCATATGATGTTAACTCATCTTCTTATAAATAAAAAGGGAGAGAAAAGCTGTAATCTTCCTGCTTTTTCATCAATAAAACTCAATTAGTTAATAGATTTTGTTAACTAGCATTGTATTTTAGTGTACATTTTTTGTTTTTGTTAATGTATTATAAATAAAAAGGGAGAGAAAAAGAAAAATGGTTGATACATATAATGTTGCACGGGATCATCTTGTGGTTATGAATTTGTAATTTAAAAAGAAAGAAATTCTACTTATGTTAAAACTAAATTAATTGCTTGTCTGTTCGAAATAATAAAACTGTACTAGTTCAACTATAACTACACCTTTGATTTAGACTTTTTTTTTCCTGATGTATTTCTCGTAGACTGCAGCAGTACTAAAGTTGTTTAAACGGAAGCACCATGGTCTCCAAATTTTATTTTATCATGTATTATATTGTTATTTTTTTACGTACGGTTCCCCCAAAATATATACACACTAGCTATAAGTGTTCTCCTTTTATCCAATATATAGATATCTCTCTTGATTTTTAAATGTAAATAAATTCTTTGACCTACTAAATTATTCTACTGAGCTAAATATTTTTTTTCGTTTTTTTTATTCTTATATCTCAATTTATTTTTTTTTCTAAATCCAAGTTAATCTTATTGTAAAATTTATACTGTCCTTAAAAATTTTCAAGTCACTTTCTTTCAAATAAAATAATATCAATTTTTAGTCCCTACAATACGAATGTTCTAGCTAGGCCACTATATGAAAGGAGAGAGAAATTTAAAAATTATAGCTTACATAATTCTCTATTGTGACATATGTGTGACTTGATATTACCATTACATCGAAGGTTTTTTTTTTTTGTTTTTTTTAATTTTTCGGACAAAGGCACAAAGCTGAGTATTTTAATTTATTTTGTCAAGTTGAAAACACAATTTAAAGAAAATCAGTGTGAAGCCTTTGAATATCCGAATGTAGATTGAGTTCTTCAAACAACCACCTCAAATTGTAGTAGTAATTGTTTTTTAAAATGCCCACAAGTTGCTGTCACGGGTGGGTACTTGTTTTTAAATTACTAAAGAAACTTTTTTTTTTAAACATCTTTATCCTTAAAAACGAAGAAACTAAAGGCACGATCATTTATCTTAGTGTTTCATGAAATTTTGTTTCAGTGAAATAAAGAAGTGCATAACAATTTCAAATATATTGGATAGGATATTGTTGATGCAACTCAATGAACTTGTCTATAGGTATTTATAACGAGAAAGAGTTGTCAAAAACACTAAATTCATCGAGTTATAATCTAAATTCTTCTCGATGATGCATGATGTTTTTACTTTTTAAAAAAAAAAATGTAATTTTAGGTAAAATCTAGTACACGTTAAATATTGTATATTTTAATTTCATATCATATTAATCTCTACTTGCTCAGAAATCAGTGTACAACACGAGCGCGTTAATTTAAATATTTTTAGCAATTAATTTTTTTTGACATTTTTTTAAGTATATAAATAATATATTATAGAATGAAAGACATTGTGTTAATTAAACATATGTTAGTATTTTTTTAGTTAATTAAAATTTGAAATTAAATTATTAAAGTTGAATATAAATATCATAGAAGAATATAATTTGATTATAAATATGTGTATCTTATTGCGCCATACATAAATTATTTAGATAATTAATTGGTTAAAATTATCGTAGGACAAAATTAATATATTATTCATTCTATTATGAAATTAGAGTTTTCTTGGAATTCTATTATGATATTATTTTAGGATTTGGAATTATAGGACAAAATTAATATATTATTCGCTCTATTATAAAATTAGAGTTCTTTTGAGACTCTATTATAAAATTATTTTAGAATTTGAGATTTTAAAAATTTTTTTTTTTACATGCGCATGTACCATATATTTCGTCATTTACTCGTTTATTATATAGGTATAAATTTAAAATATTTTAATTTTAATTTTAAAAAAATAAAATATCTAACGTATATTAAACTTTACATAAAAATACGTGTAAAAAGTTAAGTATTATGCACTTAGAAAATGAGGGAGTACTTTAATTCCTTTTTTCTTATTCACAAAACTAAGTTCTTTGGACCTTGTTTTAAATGTCAAATTCCATGAATTTAAAGTGGACTCACGTCTGATTTACCTAGCCTAACATTCTGCCCACAAATAATAACCAAACCATCAAATATTCAGTTAGCATGAGCTCCTCCCTAGCTATAAGTACAACATTTTCTCCCATTTCTTTACTCATATTATCCAGCAAACAAATCTAGCAAAATGAAAACCACATTGCTACTTCTCTCATTCCTTCTATTTGCCTCTTATTGCTCATGCTATCCAGTTCTTGACATTACAAATAAAGAGCTTGTAACTGGTGCCAAGTACTACATATATCCATATCAAGGTGACAAAGGAGGTGGACTCACACTTGCATCCACAAGGAACAAAACATGCCCATTTGATGTTGTCATGGAGCCAGAAACCTATGACCATCAACTTCTGGTGACATTTCATCTTCTTAACACGAAAAATGGCGCGAAGCGCAACGTTATAAACCAATCAACTAATTTGAGCATCAAGTTCTTGAACAGAACAAGAACATGTAGTGAATCAACAGTGTGGAAGGTGGATGATTACGACGAATCGATGGGTCAATATTTTGTGACAACCGGAGGAGTGGAAGGTGGTGTTGATGATCATGGCAAGAAAAGCATGAGCAGTTGGTTTAAGATTGAGATATATGATAATGAGTACAAGCTTGTGCATTGTCCGAAAGTATGCAAATCTTGCAATGCTATTTGCAAAAGTGTTGGAGCTTTTTATGAAAATGGAAAGGTAGTTTTGGCATTGAGTGATACACCCCTCACAGTTTTGTTCCAAAGGGTACTCAAGGCCTAGAAGTTCAATGCTATGGATTTGAAAGAAATGCATCACATGCTTGATGTAAAGCCTTTGTTTGATGAAATTCCATGAACTCAATAAAATGGCAGCAATATTAGTAACTATTATAACAAAATTTGTGTAATTTTGATTACTCTGCAACCACATCATGACGTAATAGCAAATATTCATTAGGTGATGACATATGTTCACAACAGTGTGACACATAATTTCGTGTCCTGCTGAAATAAAAATTCGAAAATATTAGGCATGTCTTTTAAGTATAAAATAGGCATGCACGTTTGGATCGATTGGGCTAGATCAAAGCGATCTTCCAACGACCAAATAATTTATCAGGTCGATCCTAAAAACAAAAAGTACGAATTAATTAGAATAGGTTGTCCTGATTGATCCTGGATCAAACCAAGTCAAATTGATTCTTTTTCATCTTTTTTATTTTTATATTTTTTTGTAATAATATACCATATTTTTGAATTTTTAATGAGTAAATAAATAAAAAGAGAGAACAAAATTTTATAATAGATATATAATTCTTTATTTTACAAATTAAAATTGTCAATTATATGTAATACAAGTGTTAATATTTACAAATTAATACATAAAAATATAGAATAATAAATTATGGAAGTTTTTAACAAATACATGCAAAATAAAATATTCAATTATATGTACATGATTGAAGATGAAGGTCATTGGATGGTGAATCTTAAGGCTCAATTATAAGTGATTTGTGTCGGTTCTATAGATCGGACCAGACTGGTCTTGGTCTCGATCCTTAAGCGAGCCGGTTCTTGGACTAATAAATGTCTATTTTTTAATAAGTAAAATTTAAAATTCTGTTTAGGAGAGAGCAACCCTGAGTAGAATGGAAGGAGTAGCCTTATTTTTCATATTTTTTAAGACACTTCACTTTAAATTTATTAAAATTAAAAAAAATTACTTTAATTTTGGAACAGAGGAAATAGTACATTTGCGAAACTTATAATCTTAATTTGATTTGAAGTACTCGATGCCTCCATCAACATTTAATTGTAACAATTTAACTTTTCACAATTTTTTAATAAAAATACTATATCCTTAAAATATCCATCATAATTTGTACTCATTGTTTTGGAAAAAAATGTTATCAGTATTAACTTATACATTCTCCACTACTCTAATTAGTTAGTTATAATGTGCTACATTTTTTAATACACTTATATTTATGTTTTCTAAGAAAATTTGTTATGCCAATGCTTTTCATATAATATTTTAAAAGAAGATAGTTTTGAGAGAATATCATCGAAAGAGTATTAAAATAGAAAGAAAACAAATAATTTTGGGTACACTAAAATAAAAATAGTAACAAATAAAATTAGACGGAGAAGTACTTTAATTCAATAAGGTAAACCTTTTTTATAAAATGATTATTAATATAAAATTTGGATGGATATTTATTTTTATTTTCTTGAATTTTAATCTTTTTATTCCCACTACCATCAAACTTGAAATTCCCCTTAATTTTTATTGTGCACAAGACTATCCAATTAAGGGAAGACTTGTCTGGGAAGAGTTGTAATAATAAATTCCACATTCATAGCAAACAAATTTGGATGTTTTTCAAAAATTGAAATTACCAATGACCAGTTGACCAACCCAGCCTACAAACGTCGTCGTATTGTAGCTGATATTAACCTTTTACCCGACTATAG
Source organism: Centella asiatica (assembly GCA_014636745.2). Lineage (NCBI taxonomy): Eukaryota > Viridiplantae > Streptophyta > Magnoliopsida > Apiales > Apiaceae > Centella > Centella asiatica. Next base: position 40,026,734 of record CM025784.1, on the reverse strand, counting down.
TAGCAATAGTAGTACTGTAGTGGTATGCTGTATGCGTGTGTACATATGTATATGTTTGTATGTATAGGAGCTGTTCTTCTCTTTCAATTTCAAAATTCACATAATAATAATTAAAAAGCAGAAAAAGTAGAAGAAAAGCAGGAAAGTGGAGAAAGAAAGGAAAAATTTCAAGTTGGAGTCCACCATTCACTCGAAGGAATAATACTCTCTCCGTTTCTAGGGTTTGGTTTGTGTTCGATTTTGTGGGGGATATGGCTAGTCCCCGATTCGCCATCACGCTGCCGTCTTCTAGGGATTTGCGAACTCCGATGAGCGACGATGTTATCTGGAAACGCCTCCAAGACGCCGGTTTTGACGAAGAATCCATCAAACGCAGGGATAAAGCTTCTCTCATTGCCTATATCGCGAAACTTGAAGCGGAGGTCCGTTCCAAGTGCCACAATTTCTCTTCTTTATCCCTTTTTCTGAATCTCATACTGTTGTAAGTGTCTTTTGGGTGGTCTATGTATTTGTGTCGCATGTTTCTCCTGATCTGAATTGTGATTTTTTTTTTTTTTGGATAAGCTATTCTTTTTGGAGGGGGAAAAGAAGAAGAGGGGAAAACGATGTTATTTTCCATAATTATGCTCATTTATGTTGGATATGAGTTGGATTAGTTTTTGCTTACTAAATCTTTAGTTTATTTTTCAAAACAAGGGGGAAAAAAAAACAGAAGTTCTTTTGATAATAGAACTTCTTGCCCTTTTAACGTTTAAGGGATTTGATTAAGTGGGTATTATTTTCTTTCGTAGATGCATTTGTTTTTCCTCTTGTATGTTTGTATGAGTTCACCCTTCATATCTCAGTGTGCGCATTTGCTTATTTCATATGTAGATATATGATCATCAATATCAAATGGGACTTCTCATTATGGAAAGAAAAGAGTGGGTTTCCAAGTTTGAGCAAAGTAAAGCTGCTACAGAAACTGCTGAATTAATGCATAAGCGCGAGCAGGCTGCACATATGTCTGCATTGGCAGAAGCAAAGAAGCGTGAAGAAAATCTGAAAAAGGCTGTTGGAATTGAGAGAGAATGTGTTGCAAATGTATGTGTTTATTTTGGATGCCGGGTTTCTTTTGTTTTTGCCAGTAATATTTATTACTAACATAAGAGTTTTATAGATTGAGAAGTCATTGCATGAGCTGCGAGCTGAATATGCGGAAGCAAAGGTCTCAGCAGACAATAAATTGGCTGAAGCAGGAAGTATGATGGAGGAAGCTTTAAAGAAGTTCTCTGAGGCTGATGCAAAGATGCACGCGGCAGAATCACTTGAAGCAGAAGCAAGTCGATATCACCGTACTGCTGAAAGAAAGTTACATGAAGTCGAAGCGCGTGAAGATGATCTTAGGAGGCGTTTGATATCATTCAAATCTGAGTAAGGCTTACCCATGTTTTTGATATCATAAATTCACAATGCCATGAAGATATGCTTCTGTTTTAACCCCTTCGCGCACACACCACTCCTGCACATGTATGTATTTATGTATTGCTTGACATTAGAAAGAAAATTATGAAAAATAATAAAAGATCCCATATAGCATTAGAAGTGGAAGGAAGAGCGCCTAACAAGTTGCTTTAGCGTATCCTTCATATGGAAGCTAAACATTAAACTAACTAGCTTAACATTGCGCATGCTGTTTAGGTGCCCGCTTGTGTCCTAAATATACGTGTCCCTTAGTGACATTGTTGGATAGTCATCATATATGCATATTTAGATAGAGAAGTCGAACTTTCAGAACAACTTTTGCAACTAATATTGTGTCAAGAGACTCAGAATTTATTCCGTCACAGATAGCTGAAGAGTCATGTTGTTATTTGTTTCTAATATGTCTGAGATGCCATAAACCCCTTGGTCCCTTGCTGTAGTTTGTGTGCTATATATCCTCTGCTTGTAGTGTTAGCATTTTGTGGTAGTCTTTTCTATAAATTAAAAACAAAGCTAGTAGCAAATTCATATCTTTGCCCAGTTTAGCAAGAATTTCTGCTCCCAGTGTGAATTTGTTTGTCCCTATTAATGTTTGATTGTTTGACATGTTCCACTTAGGAGCATATATTTGGTTTAGGAACTAATGAACAAGCTTTTTCTTCTTTTTCCTGTAGGTGTGATTCTAAAGAGAAAGAGATTCTTCTTGAGAGGCAATCGTTAAGTGAAAGACAGAAAAATTTGCAGCAATCACAGGAAAGACTACTTGATGGTCAAGCCTTGCTGAACCAAAGGGAGAGCTACATTTTTGATAGAACCCAGGAACTAAATCGGCTTGAGAAAGAGTTAGAGGCATCAAAGTCAAACTTCGAAAAGGAACGTCAAGCCTTAAATGAGGAAAAAGCAAATGTGGAGTTAAAGGCATCTACATTGTCGTTGAGAGAGGAGGTCTGCATATATTCCATTTCTCTTCAACTTCAAGGGTAATAATTACTCTGCAAGTTTTCTTATGAGCAATGTTTAATGTAGTTCTCCTTTTGAGTTTTGTCAGGCTGTTACCGCAAAGGAATGTGAGGTTAGGAAAAGAGAAGAAGAGCTACTCGTAACACAGGAGAAACTCGTGACCAAGGAGTCTGTAAGTAGAAATCCTTCATTCATCTATAGATTATAACAATGTTAGAATATTTTTTTTTTAAAAATTACTTGTGCAATTATAGTAACTCTGCTTATAATGAAAATGGCAGGATAGAATTCAACAGCTGATGGCCGATCATGAAGCTTCGTTGAGAGCTAAAAATTCTGCATTCGAAGCAGAATTGGAAGTGAAGCATAAATTGGTTGAAGATGAGATTGAAACCAAGAGGAGGGATTGGGAGTTAAAGGAAGTAGACCTTCGTCAAAGAGAAGAATTGATTGCAGATAAAGAACATGATTTAGAGATGAAGTCCAGAGCATTAGTTGATAAGGAGCGGGATCTGACAGAGAGGTCAACATTAGTGGAGGAAAAAGAGAATAGTCTCCAGGCTGCAGAAAGAGAGGTTGAATTGAAGGAAGCCTTTTTGCAGAAAGAAAAAGAGGAGATCACCAAAAGAGAGCTCGACCTTCAGAAGTCTTTGGATGTACTCGAGAACGAAAAGAAACTGATTCATCATGCAGAAGAGAAAGTGGAGGCCATGAAAAGTGAAACAAGTGAACTCTTGGTTCTTGAGTCAAAACTTAAAGAAGAAATTGAAATTGTTAGAGCTCAAAAGCATGAACTTGAGCTTGAAGCAGATGAGATGAAGGATCTCAAGCTAAAGTTTGAAATCGAATGGCAATCCATCGATGAGAAAAGAAAAGAATTGCAAAAGGAAGCAGAATGTATTGCAGAAGAGAGAGATGTCCTTTCCAAGCTTCTTAAGGATGAGCGTAATAGCCTAAAAGTAGAGAAGGATGCGATGCGTGAACAGTATAAACGTGATAATGAATCACTTTCTCGTGATCGGGAAACATTAATGATTAAAATGGAGCATGAGCGTTCAGAATGGTTCAGTAAGATTCAGAAGGAACGGTCAGATTTTTTGCTGGATATAGAGGTGCAGAGGCGGGAGCTTGAAAATCGTATCGATAAGAGGCGCGAGGAAATAGAAAGTTATCTAATTGAAAAAGAGAGAGCTTTTGAGGAAGAGAAAAGGAAAGAGTTGCAGCACATAGCGTCGCTAAGGGAAACATTAGCAAAGGAGACCGAACAAGTTAATCAAGAAATGAATAGTCTTGAAGCAGAGAGAAGAGAAATCAATTTGGATCGTGAAAGAAGAGGCAAGGAGTGGGCAGAGCTTAATAATTCAATTGAAGAACTTAAGGTGCAACGGCAGAAACTGGAGAAACAAAGGGAATTATTGCATGCTGATAGAGAAGAGATTCTTGTGCAGATTGAGCACCTGAAGCAATTGGAGGATTTGAAAGATGTTCCAGATCGTATTGCCTTGGCTGATATTCAGGAGTCTGATATACGATCTTGCAAACGAAGGATTGCTCGGAGTAGTTCTCTGAAGCAGCAGACTGAATTGAATCCAGGCTGCAAAGCCAATGATGCTGGTGTTGAACTTGATGCGTCTTGTCGGATAGGATCTGGGATTATTTCACCACAAATTTATGCTCCTTTTTCATTTCTCAAACGATGTGCTAGTAGTCTGCTAGAGGAAAGACAGAGTAATAAGAAAATAAGGCAGTCAGAGGAGACTTTTACCCCTGGGTACCTTTTTAATCTTGTATAATTGAACTGAACAAAGTTTTAATTTTTATTCATTATGTGGATAATATTATTTTTCTTTTTTCTATGTAAGTTTCTTGAATCTCTTTATCGAACTGACTTATATGATTTTTTTGTTTCATGCGAACTTCCTTTAGTGAGATATCAACACTACTGAATGCATCGGGAGATGAGCGTCAGGTGCCGTTCAACAACACTCCGGTACGTGCCAAGGAGACAACTGTTTACATCGATAAAATCATAACTATTCGAGAGGTGACCGCTGTTGATGGTGAAACAGTTGTGGGAGATAGTCAGGTAACATATATTATTTACTCCTTTGATGATAATATTCGTGTTTGTCATAAGCATAATTATCTGCGGCGTGAGAATGAATTTTTTTTTTATTATTTAAATAATTGTTCAGTTCTGTACTATAGTTTGTTAAATGTCTTCGTATGTCAATAACTATATCCCACAAGTTGCCAATGGAAATGATTTCTGAGTGAAGAAGTGTATGAGAGTGTCTTGCATCTTTCGATGTGAATTCATTGTCATTGTCTTGTGCTGCCTTGAAAGATTACAAATGGCATCCAAAAACACTAATTATGTTGTAATTATATTATATGTATTATATATATAAAATATAATATAATATATAATATATGTGTGTGTGTGTGTGTGTGTATCTCATGATATATTACTGCTGTATCAGGAAGAAGCAATATCCCAGAAAAGTGGTGAGAAGCTTGAAGTCAATTGTCATCTGGAATCAGATAATAATGTGGAAGTTAAACAAAAAGTTTAAATAACAACCAGAGAAAGTCGCACAGCAGTAACAATCATCTTTTACTTGGATTGGTTGCCCAGAGATTGATTTTCGTCGGTTCATTTTTCAGCTTGTTCCTTTTGTTTACTAACCTTCATCCAATTAGGTTTTAAAAGAGATGCTCGATGCAGATATGATTTGGGTTTTGTTATATATCATTAGGGTCCTCGTCTATGTAGTGGGTTCTTTGTCTTGGTTATTTTTACTATTGTGTAATGATTTGGCTTCATATGATGTAAAGGCTTTCTAGTAATGAATGGACGCGAGTCCGGAAAAAAAAAAGTAATGAATTTACCAAATGTGTTGAATTTATGTAGGTTTTTCTTGATAAAGTATTGCCTTGGGTTTGTTCTTGTTTTCCTGTTTTTCGTAATCTTGTATTGATCAATTCGTCTAAGATTGTGGATCTTATCTTCGTTGGATATTAGAATTGTGATGCACCTTTTGCTTCCTACACGTGCTCATGAGATTTTGGTCCATAGTGTATTTTCTTTTTAAATTTTGTCCTATTTGATATTCTGTCTTATGTCTCATCTCCTGTAATTGAGAAGTGTGCTTTAAATTTTTTTTCTTTCTAAAATTTTAAGGATGACAAAACTAAATCCATTTTTCAGGGTGAAAAATGATTTCTGTTAAGTTCCCAAGTACGACCTACTCGGGTCAAAGTGATTTATTACTCTATTTATAGACATTTTGTTTTGTTTTTATTCTATATATATATATATATATATATATATATGTATAATGCAACCGACACAAATAATTTGACCATGTTGTCAGAGATCGTGTCATGTTTATCTTTCGTACGGATGAAAGGATAAGGGCTGCTATTATTGACCATTTGATTATCAGAGACGAGTGTAGTTTCAAAAAATTGAAGAATTTCAAAGATAAGGGAGAGAGGAAGTCAATTGACATGTCGTAATTATAGTTATGGTTATGACAGATCCGATTGATTAATATCTACATGAATGTACAACCTTCATCAAAATACTTATGGTGATGTATGTCTGTTTTGAAGGCACATCTTCAAATATCAAAAGCATACACGCACAATTGAAATGATAGTTCCTTGAATATAATTTCTCATTCAAAAAGGAAAAGAAAATATAAAAGATAAAAAGAAGAAGAAAAATATAAATTGTTGTGTTCATGAGTAGCTAGTACGATATAAAAATTATGCATCATATATAGGGGAATAAGGTAGCTGCCCAAGTGGGTACAAAAAAACTTTCCTTTTGTTTGAGAAACTTCAACCATACGGATTGAAAGAAAATATAACTAAGGAGTTTAAATTTTTTAAGTATTTTTTGTGATTTCTAACATTGTTATTATAACTACAACAATTTTCTATATAAAAATTACTGCATTTTTTGCATGGTTATAATATTTAACTAGACGTGGTAAAAAATTCTGAAAAAATTCACATTAGTTTTTTGAGAAGCTGAATTTAATAATGTATAAAATAATTGATTTCAGAAGTCAAATATGGTCTAATATCATGAGCAATAGTTTTAAGTTAACCGTTTTCTGCATAATTGATAAAAGATAATCATTCAGCTTGGTGATCTGGTCTCCATGTAGTATATATACACATAGGGAATGCGTTGCATACTCATCTGAAAAAGGAAACTAGCAAGCCAAATGAAGGCAACATTGCTCTTTCTCTCTTTGCTTCTATCTGCAGCCTCTTTTTCTCTAAGTGCTGCACCAAATCCAGTACTTGACACTGCAGGGCAGAGTCTCCGAACAGGCGTCGGCTACTACATCTTGCCGGTGTCTCGTGGCAGAGGTGGTGGACTAACACTAGCTGCCACCAGGAACAGAACTTGTCCTCTTGATGTAGTTCAGGAGCTACATGATGTCCAATATGGCATACCAACATCTTTTACTCCGGTAAATGTGAAGAAAGGCGTGATACGCGAATCAACTGATATGAACATCAAGTTCTTGGGCGTGACAACGTGTGTTCAATCCACAGTTTGGAAACTGGATCAGTACGATGAATCTAGGCGACAATATTTCGTGACAAGTGGAGGAGTAGAAGGAAATCCTGGTCTTAAAACGACCAGCAATTGGTTTAAGATTGAAAGATTTGAAGAGAACTACAAGCTTGTGTTTTGTCCCACAGTATGCAAATTCTGCAAAGTTATTTGCAAAGATGTTGGTATTTTTATTGAGAATGGAAGGAGAGTTTTAGCACTTAGTGATGATCCCCTCAGAGTTGTGTTTAAGAAATCATAGAAGTAATTCTATATGTACTAATAAAGTGATCATATGTTTCATGTCTTTTGAATAAATGAAGCAAACTCTTGCAATCTAATGACACAATTTTATCTTAAAGAGTATATTCTCGTGTTATTTTATGATTCTGAGAAAATTCTCTAATTTTACATCATTGTACAGTAAACTTTATCACTATTCTTTAGATAATTAAAAATGTTGACTAAGCTAATAATGTGTTTGTGAATAAAAGAATAACAGAATTTGACTATTGTACAATTTGATTTTTCAAAAGTCTTTACTCCGTACAAATATTCATTGCATCTGTACACAAAATTGCACTAGACCAATATTTGTTATTCACCTATGCAAATATGCTATTTCAATGCAAATATTCACTGATACTCCATATGTCACTCCATTCATTTTCAGATTGTCGTGTCATAAGCATTTTTACTTTGTAATAAATTCTAAAACTCTAAGGAGTACGCGACAACGTAGGAAAAATGGAACAGGAGATGAAGTATATTTTGGAACGACAATGTCTATGACTCTATATGCTGCCGTAGATGATCTGCTCACTGTTTTTGTCAACTAAGAAAATTCAATGCACTAGCTGCTATTATAGACTTTATGGACCACATATATCATCAATCAGTAGAACTTTTGGCCAGCTAGTTTTTCAGACTTTCATACTATTTAATCACCTACCCATTTGGCTAAACAACTTCAATTCCTGCAAACTTAATAATTATGAGCATTTACTTCTCTAATGCCCTGCTATCAACTATGAAGACTGCATTCTTTTTTCTTACATGCCTCTTTGTCACCCTTAACCTGTTGCTGGTATCAGCTGCAAAGGATATTGTCGTCGACATAGATGGTCAGCAGCTCCAAACAGGCACAGAATACTATATACTGCCTGTTGTTAGAGGCAATGGCGGCGGGCTAAAATTGTACGGTGGAAGAACCAGCGAATGCCCACTCGACGTAGTTCAAGAGCCAAACGAGGTTAACAGAGGTCTACCAGTGACATTTTCGCCTGTCAACCCCGATGAAACATCTATCCAAGTATCTACTGATGTGAACATCAAGTTTTCTGGTGCAACAACTTGTGTTCAGTCCACAGTTTGGAGGCTTGACACGTTTAACACGACTACTGGTCGTGCTTTCGTGTCAACGGGAGGTGTTCTGGGCAGCCCGGGGCGTTCGACTTTAACAAATTGGTTCAAGATTGAGAAACTTGATCAAACTCAACCTTCCAATTGGTATAAGCTTGCATTTTGTCCTGCAGTATGTGACACCTGCAGACCGATTTGTGGTGATCTTAGTGTAATAATTGAGAAGAGCGGAACGCGACGTTTGGCTTTAAGTACTAATGATAAACCATTCATGGTTTTCTTCAAGAAGGCTTAAAGATAGTATAGTCATACTGAAACATGAATAAATTGTATGCTTATGCCTACAAAGTTTATATATGAATTATAAATAAAACTGGAGTTATTGTTTGACATGTATAAAATCTCATTTTTTGATATTTAGGCTCCGTTTGACACGAAAAATATTTTTCTAAGAAAATGTTTTCCAAAGAAATCATTTTTTGATATTTGATTGCTCATTTGAAAAATGAATAAAAAATATGATAATGATGGGGATGGTGGGGCAATGGTGATGGCAGCAGGGGGATGGCGGGGGCGAAGTGGTTGTGGTTGGTTAATCTTAGGAACTCCCCAAAATTTTAAACTCTAATAGATGCCGATCTGGGGTGATGGACCTGTAGAGGTAAGCAAATTTAATGCATTAGCTGCTATTATGGACCTTTAAGGTTCAAATGTATCACCCATACATAAAAGTTTTGGGTAGCAGCAAAACCAGCAGGTTTTTTTTTCTTTTTTTTTTTTGACTTTAGTATATTTCATGAACTTAAGAAGTAGGAGCTTTCACTTCTGCAATGCCAAACTATTGAAAAGAAAAAAGAGAAAAAAATGAAGTCTTACCTTTTTTTTACTTTCATGCATCCTCTTTGCCCTTGCAACTTATTATTACCTTCGGCTGGTGTCAGCTGAAAATGATATAGTCCTCGACACCGACGGTCAGGAGCTCCAAACAGGCACACAGTACTACATATTGCCAGTTATTAGAGGCTTTGGTGGTGGTTTAAATTTATATAGAGGGAGAACTAGCCAATGCCCCCTTGATGTTGTACAAGAGCGAATGGAGGTCAAGAGAGGTTTTCCAGTGACATTTTCGCCTGTCAACGCAAACGAAACATCTATTCGAGTATCTACTGACTTGAACATCAAGTTTTCTGCTGCAACAACTTGTGTTCAGTCGACTGTTTGGAGGCTTGACACAAGAGATGCATCTACTGGTCGAGCTTTTGTGACTACGGGAGGCGTTCTGGGCAGCCCAGGGCGTTCAACAATAAGCAATTGGTTTAACATTGAGAAAGTCAATCTTAACTAATTTTTCTGATTCGTAAAAGCTTACATTTTGTCCTACAGTTTGCAGCACCTGCAGACCTGTTTGTGTTGATCTTAGTGTGATAATTGAGAAGAGTGGAACGCGGCGTTTGGCTTTATGTACTAATGATAATCCTTTCATGGTTTTCTTTAAGAAGGTTTATAGGATAATCATACTGGCACTGAAGTATTATGTATGTTTATGCCTACTTAGTTTGTATGAGTAATGAATAAAATTGAAGTTGTTCTTGGTATGTACTATATTTCAATAAGGACGCATACCTTTAATTATTTGGATTCTATAAATCCAGTATTTCATTCATTGTGGTCTTTTTGAAGGCTAAATATTAGAGACGATAAGTAATCATACTGGTCTGAAGTACCATGTATGCTTATGCCTACTTACCCTTCTAGACGTTTAGAATTAACTCAAACAACAACAATACCATGTAATTAAGTTTTGAATGATTGAAAATTTTAACTACAAATTCAATTCCACAGGGGTAAGGGACACAACATATGTAAATTCAAATAAGTAGTAAAATTAAAAGCATAAAATGGCAAAAGTATGAATTATCCATTAAAATTATGACAGTATGAAATTGATACATCAGAAAGTACAGCTACCAGGCAGAATTAACATTACATTTGCACGTACTTAGACATACATACAGCATATACATATGATCAATAACTTATACATTGATCAAAATACCATCATCTAAGCCTTCAAGAATGTAACCATGAAAGGTTTATCACTAAGAACCAATCTTCTAACATTATTCTTGATTGAAATACCAATGTCTCCACAAATTGGCTTGCATGTGTTGCAAACTGTTGGGCAGAAAACAATCTTGTAGTCGTCCAAATATTTCTCAATCTTAAACCAGCTGTCTATAGTTTCAACTCCAGGATTTCCTTTAACTCCCCTGGTACTCACAACATATTCACCTTCGTAGTTGTCTAGCTTCCAAACCAGTGACTGAATGCAGATTGTAGCACCAGAAAACTCGATATTTAGATCCGTTGATTCGCGAATCACGCCTTTTTTAGGATCAACAGGGGTGAAAGTTATAGGAAGGTGACCATGGTCAACTTCCAGTTGCTCTTGGACTACGTCCAACGGGCATGACTCGTTCCTTGTGCTACCCAGTGTAACTCCACCACCCATGCCCCGGACTACGGGCAGAATGTAGTAGTGAGCGCCTGTTCGGAGTATATCGCCATCCATGTCGCGCACAGCATCAGGTGATGCAGCACCTGAAACAAGAGAGAAAGTTGGCAATAATGCAAATAATATGAATGGAAAGAATAGTAATGCTGTCTTCATTGTCGGAAATGCAAGCTTTTCAATTGATATGAAAATATGATTAAGTTGATTTGATGGATACAAAAGTGTTAAGGATTTGATGTATTTATAGAGAAGAAATGAAATGGGATCAACTCATTTTCATCAAAAAGATGAGGATGTTCGAATGTTACAAAATTCAACACGTATGTTTGGCAGATTTTGAGGTATGATAAGTTTTAAAGAACATGTGAACAGTATAATATAAAACCTAAGTTGCTTCCACTTTCTGTCAAGGAATGAGGGCTGAGAAGAGATATGAATTTGGACTTTTTTTTTACTTCATCTACGCAACTCAGTTTTGTGCACATCCAATACGTGCAACTCTTTATTTTTTCAAGTCATATATTTTTATACGAGAAAAAAAGTAAATAGATAATTGTTTTCCTGACCTATTACACTTATATAAAAGATACTTTTTTTTTTCTCACTCCTTACATTAAGTTGATTTCTCAACTATTGATAAAAACAATCACTAAAATATTGTTAAATTCCTGCTAGTAACATTTTACTCTTTAAGACTGTTAGCGACATTCTTTTCTACAAGCATTTGTAGAGTTAAATGATTAAAAATTAAATTAACCTTACTCTTTCTTTCTTTATAATTAATCATATAATATTTTTTTGTATGAAATTTTAAAATCGTCATCAATATAATATCTCAATACATTTTATTAAAATTCTCAAATATAATAGTACCCGCGGTGCATCTCTCATCAATTCTCTCAAGTGAATAAATTGCCGTGAGCAAAATATATTAATTACAGTTCAATTAAATTCTTCAAATACTCAGCAGCCTCCTTAACTTTAAAAAATTTATCAATATGAAGGGAGTACTATATGATGAATTAATTTAATTCTCAACAGCCGCCTTAGTGACTCAATTCTGGATGCAAGTTTATTGTATGGTTCCATGTCATCAATTTTATCTTATCCTTTTAAGCTCTTGACTTGGAAATAAACTCAACTTTTGGTTTACAGATACATGCAAACAGAAAAGGAGAACCAAAAATAATTGTTTTAACAGTTCGTATACCATATATAGACATATACACAATCAATTGAAATCTTCTCTTTTCATATGATCACACGTAATAAGAATGTACAAATTTGATATTTAGTTTCACAAAATAACATGAGTATGACTAGGGACGAACAAAGAAATCGGAAATACGGAAATTTGATATTTAGTTTGTTAAAGGATTGGTATGATTTAGACTAACTCGTGTTTTTGTATGGTTTTAAAAGTTCGCAATATTAAGGTAAAAAACTAATAGTTTGTATGTAATAACATAAAAACTTGCCTGAGATTGAGATTATGATTGGATCAGATTAAGAGCAAGATTAGACTTGTTAAAATTTTCATATATTAAATTTATAATTTATTGATTTTTTCTCAATTTGTTATCATTTCTCACCAATTAAAAAATATTTTAAGTTTTCATATAAAGTTGGAAATCATGTATGAATAAAGTTATTCTAAATTGTTGGTTTTCTATTTTAAATATGTACATTTTCAATCATAATTAGTTTGTAACAACTATAATTGTAACAATTTGATCACAAAAATAGAAAAGTTAAATTTTAATATTTTATTTTTAAAATAAGTTAAATTATGTTTTAAGAAAAAGTTAAAACAATGACTTGGATAAAAATTAGGACCGGCCTAGTCAAAAATTTTAGATAGTTCTCTTTAAATTAAATTAGGACCGATCCGATTCGACCTGATCAACACTAGGACATGTCCAACATCAAACTAATCGATATCTATCTTTTCAAAAATTAGTTTGGTCCAGACGATGAGTCAATCCGTTTGTTCATACTTAAGTATGACACATATCAGAGTTGAGAATACTGCAGAAACATTGATTTGTCAAATCACAACTGTAACAAGTAATCATACTTCATTTCGTTCCACATCCTTGATATAAGATTTTGAATTTCCCAGATTTATCATGTACTGATATTCAAACAAGTTATCAAATTTTGAAAAATTTACCAAATTGCGTGTAACACTTTGTAACAACTTACACCACCATAAAGGCTATGGTCACTCCCTATTAATACATGCGAGAAGTCCTTTCATAACAACAATCACATAGAAAACAAACATACTTGATCAAAAATGAAGACAACACTAGTATTTCTTTCCTACCTTGTCATCTCCTTCTCCACCTATTCTCATGCTGCAGAGCCTGATCCGGTGCGCGACATCTCCGGTGACATACTCCGAACAGGGGTTGAGTACTACATTTTACCCGTCCTCCGTGGTTTTGGCGGTGGAGTCGGGCTAGCCAGCACGAGGAACGAAACGTGCCCATTGGATGTCATTCAAGAGCCAATGGAGACTGACAATGGCCTACCCTTCACTTTCACGCCTGTGAATCCGAAAAAAGGAGTCATTCGAGAAGCAACTGATCTAAATGTCAAGTTCTCTGGCGCGACAATCTGCGTGCAGTCCACTGTTTGGAGGCTATATCGGTATGAAGGAGAAAGTATTGTAACTACTGGTGGAGTTGAAGGCAATCCTGGTAGAGAAACATTGAGCAATTGGTTTCAAATTCAAAAGATGGATGATGACTACAAGCTTGTGTTTTGTCCACAAGTATGTCTTACATGTGGTAAGCCTCTCTGTGGGGATATTGGCATTTCTGTTAAGAATGATCACAGAAGATTGGCACTTAACAATGTGCCTTTCAAGGTTCAGTTCAAGAGGGCTTAGAGGCCTCAAACATTTTTTGGTTAAAAAAGTTTGATGTGTATGAGCTTTTATATATATGATGCTCCATTATAAATTGAACTATTATGTATATGTAATAAGGAGCTCAAGTAAGTTCCTACAATAAGTGAAATAAATTATCTTCTCGTGTTCTTCATTTTTGCTGGTTCTATCCACTTTATATGTATCTTCATGTGTGGACCGATGGATTCAGAAATTGAAATCAGAGAAAGCACATGAATGGACGCACGCGCACACAACGAAAGGAATTTATTCAATCCTTTCATGTCAATAACTATTTACCTCGCAAACAAAAAAAAGCCTCACCATTGGTTAATGTCCTATTTTGCAAACATATTTCAAAAATGAACTGATATATGCATTTGATGCCAAGGTAAATGTTGTGTAATGGATGAGTTATGACATCTGGCATGAAGTGTGAACTTGAACAAGGTCAGATTCTATACTAGATAAATTGATTTTTGAGTTAACTTGGATCCATGGCAACCATATTTACTATGGAAGTCCACTGGCTTGAACAAAAACAGAAGTTTGATAACCATTTTCCAGTATTTCCTATATAGTGATTACAAAAGATTGTGAAAACACAACTGAAAAACATGACATATTACAAACTTCATCATAAATCATACCTAATAAATCAAAATTAAAAAGTCGGGAAACTATCACTAGTTTTAATCCTAGAAGGGTAGTCTAGGAGAACTTCATTTGCAGTGGAATGCGAGGACTGCCTCCTGCAATTTAGACTTGAAACTAAAAGCTGAGGGATAAGAAGGCAACAACATGCGGTCAAGTGGCCGTCTCTGGTGAACCCAACCTGGAATTTTATGCACTAAAGAGCCGTAGTTGTAACATGAAATTTAAAAGGTCTATGGGGCAGGTGAATATGAAATTTAACAAAAACCAGGAAAATTAACCATCGAGTTTCGAATCTGCCTGTTTGCAGGGTTTAACACTGCAGGTGCAAACTACTCCAACCTGCCAAGCGCTAAGCACAGACAGACTTGGAAAGTGCCATAATGTACAATAATATCTCCATAGCCTTATCCAAGTCATTATAGTTAGAAGACCTCTAAGCCAAATCCCCAAACTCCAAACTACATATGCTACACATTCAGATAACTGTATCAAACTACATATTGAAAAGTCTACAAAATCAATATCACAAAGATGCACATAACATCCTTCGCCATGCCTTTTAAATTCTTCTCATCCAGAGATGGACAGATGATGATTTGCAGAAGTTCCCAGCAAGTTGGACCAAATCAAATGTTTATTCCTATTCCTTTCTTTCTTTTTTTGGCATTTGCCTGTGTGTGCACGTGTTTTCCCCCCCTCTTTTCTGCAAAATTACAATGAAACCCAAAGACCGTTTTATTTAAATAATATGAATGCATATGATCAGGAAAATCTCATTATTTAGTGATCCAGGACTAATTTCAAGTGGGTGAAAGTAATGTGGCATGTAGACTTTTGATGAGACTAGTGAAAATTTCTAGTAGGTTTTCATAACCTTGTCATAATCGCCTTCTAAGATGTGATTGTGGTCATTCCAGTCACTATTGTGCTGTGTTAAATCAATTTCAAGATTTATATTACTGTTTTACCGTCTTAGCCATGTTAATCTTTCTGAAATTTGAATAGACCCTCCTTCATGGTCTGAGGAAAAGAAATGTACCTATTTTGCAAGAACTTCTTTGTGAGCTTTATACGAGAGAATAACATTCCATACCAAAGCTATGAAGTTGGCAGCAAGCACCTGTAACATGACACAAAATGGAGCTAGATAAACAGCAAGGATAAATAAAACCAGCAAAAAATATGGTTAACCTCCTACAATAAGAAGTTAAAATACGACAACTCTGCAAGTTTAATTTTTATGTGTTTCTCATCCTTGTTCAATGTCTAATCGAGTAATTATTATACTAGTATAATTTCCATTCTTACCGAAACAACGTGTCTACAAGCATGCCTATCTGTGAATGCATGCGTTAATGAAGCATCAATTCTTCGTAGGTACCCAGATACTCACATCTCAGTAAATCCATCGTAGGTACCCAGATACTCAAATCTCAGTAAATCCTCAAATATTCATATATTCTCGGGTACTAGTCTAGGAGATTTATCCATAGTTTTTTCTAATGATAAAATATGAAGATAATACTAATATATAAGACTACTGATTAGTATAACTTTTGATATACATAGTACTATTTATGGAACTAGTCTTAGAATATTTGGTATATATTATTTAATAAATATCTACTTGCATTTTTTACATTTTGTCATCCATTGGAACTAAACGTACTTATGCACATATTAAAAAAAATATCTAATTACATGTAAATATGTGTCAAATCTAACAACATTTGTGTGGGTGTTGCGTGAGTATAATTTAGAGAAACATGTGCATGCAAGACACCAACTGACTAACATCAATTGAGGAAAGAAAAAATGTGGGCGCTACTGGTTATAATGCACAGTCTTTTAGTACTCTCAAAAGCTTTTAACATTCTAAAGTTCGAAAAAGGCTCACACTGGCATCGGGTTGGTGAGAGAGCTGCCATCATAAGAGAGTTATTCGAGAAAAAGATTACAGGGAGAAAAAGATTACAGGGGCCATGACATATCATATTGAAGCTATCGACAAGAATAACAACACTCAACTTCTTCATCCATGATCTATGATGTTATGAGCCATTAATCAGCCCGCAAAGATGTGCTCAGACCTTCAGAGATTTATTACTATTTATGGACATGCATTCAGTTTATATCTTATTTGTTTTTTCTGAAATTTTCTCATTTCTCATGTACTTGGGGTTTCCAGTGTTTTTACTACTGCATAAGGATTGCGTTCGGTTTTTTTATTTTTTATTTTCATTATTTTATCATTCAAAAAATTACTCAGTCTAATATGCATCTACAATTATAACTCAAGTATTCAAAGACATGAGTGCATATTAAATTCAAGTGTTTCACTACTTTCACAAGTCTGAAGCAGCCAGGCATTATTCCTCAGAAAATACAAGCATAACATTTACAAAGAACGGAAAAGGATTTGCCCACCAAACCTGAAATTGCTGTGGAACAAATCGGAAATTGAGAAATTGGAAAGGTATCCATAGTTGCCAGTTTGCAAGAACAGAAGAGAACCACTCCTAAAAGTGAAAGTTAAGTTCGTCAAATTTAAAAATGTATATTTGAACAAAATTTCTAGTTCACAGAATGCATTTGAAATTTAAAAGTAATACTTAATGAATGAATAAGAGCTCGTCTCTGGCCACACCTGTTGAAGCTTTGGCATCACTTGTGATGGCCTCCCCTCAAGTGTTACTAGTGTAGATAAGAAAAGTCCGATAAAAGCAGGTGCAAAAAGGAACTGCAAACAATGCATTGAAGTCAAGCACAAGACTATGCATTGAGCAACAGATCCATTACCAAAACTATAGTACGTAAATGCAATCAGATTAGCACTAAATATGAGATTATGAATAGAAGATCAAAAGAACTTACCTGATCAATTATAAGCCGTAAGAGAGCACCTGATGCTCCAGGTGTTTTAACCAATTTACTCAGATACAAGTACCTATATTTTCAAAAAGAGTGTATTAATTGCCCTTCACAAAACACTTGACAGGATTGTATACAGAAATATTTTGCATATCAAGTTCTTTTTCTAACATTTATTGATAATAGTAAAATAAGGCTGCACACTGAATCTAGTAATTTACCACTCAAATCATATTTCATTATAACCATTACATGATGATTAAAAGAGGGGAGAAATAAACCTTTCTGGTACTCTTTCCATACAATTAGAAAAAAATATTACAATTGAATATTTGAATTTCAGTTGCATTGCCAATTATTTAATTGTTAAAGAATGTAAAGAGTCTATAGAGCACAGCACTTTCGGACTTTTGACGTAATTGTGATAGATACTGCCACTTACAGAGTTAAGGATGCACAAGTAATGGATCAAACTCGGAAACCAACCGAATAGAATCAACCATATGTAATGAAAGAAGAACAGAGTGTTATGGTCAAATGCGGTTTTGCAAAGTACAGAAGTTGGCGTTCACCGAAATGACTGTCATTTTAAATATTATATAATACTAATTACACATGCTAAATAAATACAACTTAGCTTTACACTCATAATTTATTAGGTCAGAGGTCATCCTTATATTTCACTATATTATCTGAGCAACAGCAGGCTCCACACTTTCTCCCTCGGATTTGCAGACTGTGGTTTCCTGTAACTAATATAGTTTCTCATTGTCTTCTGAATTGAAGTGAATTTCTGAGTTGCTGGAATATATATGCCTCACTAGCTAATTATCAGATCCTCTCCATCCGATTTATTTGTTATGAAACTTCATTAATCTCCATCACAAACCAAACAAGCAAACTGACTCAACCCCAAGTCAAGGCACCGTATAACATGTATTTTTACTATCTTGCAATGTAAAAACATTTCACTAGTATTAGTCAACCATTACATCTGTTGAAAATTTTTACGTGATAAAAAAAAAAAGAAAAACAAAACCAACTTGTTGATGCAACAAGCAAACTCCAATTATGCTTAGCTTTTGTGTACTGAGATTGATAAGAATTCCGAACCATTGATATCCATAAGCTACCCCCTACCATAATAAATTTTAACCTATGTTTGTGTACTACATTCTCTGTGACAATACTACAAACTGAGGCAATGTTGCATGTAGCATTGACCATGACAACTTGAGGTTGTTCAAGATGAAACTTTTCCATCTGCTGTCCAATCTCTATAATTTTATCATTATTTTGATTTCTTGGCTCTATGGCAAGTGCCTGGAGCAGATTAAGATCAGCTCAACTGGCCACTCGTAAGATAAATAAGATTAGTTAATAGTCATTTGAAACCAGATTTTAGAGCAGACCTACATACAAGACAGATAAGCTCAGTTCACTCACAAATCACAATCCTAAAGTGAGCAACCTTGCCAAGTACTCCATGGATCTTAAGTATGAAACTATAAGCTTTTGCAGTCAAAGTAGTTCTAGAATTACTAGTGCAATACCCGTATTTTTATTAGATAATAATAATAAAATTAGAATAAGTAACAAAAAAAAAATGACAATAATGAGAAGTTTAAGATAAGAAAGGCTCTTGAATATTTGAATTTTTGAAATCTGTTAAACAGAGATAAAAATTGTGAAACCTTATCCCAATAGAATACTATCTAAAAGTTGACTACAATTGAAAGTCTTGTACATCAGTTTAAAAAAAAGAAAAAGGTGAAACTTAGCAATATAGCACATAGCAAAAGGAAATATTACGTACGATAGAGAGGGGAGGGTCAAAGTCAGGAGACAATCATCGACTAGGAAGAAGGAAAAGAAGAACTCCCAAATTCCAAGTGAGTAATCTAATAATTGCCTTAATTCTAATTATTTTTGTTGAATTGATAAATTGTTATATTAGATGTATCAAGATAATTGAAGTGGGCATTGGTAAGAAAGCAACAGAGATTTTATATTACTGACATGGATGGTTTGAATCTTTAAAGAATTGTTATAGATTGATAAAGTGTTCATATAAAGTTTTGGTACAGACAAATTAGTTATCAAGATTTAAATAAAAAGAATGATAGAATTCATAGGTTGTATGTATTATGGAAGTAACGGAGAGTACTAGTACAGTAGTCTAAAGCCTTTATAATGCCTCTATGAAACAAAGTGAAACTCGAAAACATAAGATTTGAGTATTGAAACCCGTATGTAAAATTCCAGATCAGTAGTATTTTTGAAAAATTCTGTAAAATTCATTGTAAATCCGTTTTTGACGAGCCATATACAGTGTTAAAGTTAATTTTATTTTCTACAACTTTCATTCTTTAAGTTTTTTGAAACAATTTACAGAACATGGTTGAAATTTTCGTTTTGTGTTGACTGTCCATTCTGTAACGGGATTCTGGACAGCGAACTTGTAGAAATTGTTATAAATTCATTTTACGTCCGAATTTTATGAGTCATACCATTCTGTAAAGATATTTAAAATCTCTAAAAGTTTCATTCTTTATGATTTTACAAATTACATCGTTAAGTCAGTCAAAAACAGTAGTAAAGTATTCTGATATGTTATAACAGAGCGAGTTTAAGTAGTTATATTTTCATGTTTGTCTTGTTTTGTTTATTTGATAACCTAAGAGATGATATTGTGTTCTAGGATAACAAAATATGATTAAACATTGTACTAACAGAAAATTATTTGAATATTTAAAATTTATCTAGGATTACTGTCTTGTGTGATTTTGCGCATTCGAGGTAAGTAACTCTACCGAACTTTCTAGTCTCTTTTAAAATTAGTATACGTTATATGTTTCGTTTCGATTAGATTCTCACATTATAAATTATACATCTTATTTGTTTTGAAAGTAATAATTAGAATGTTTGTGAAATTATATTTATATGTAATTTCATAACTAAATTTGGGTCAAGTCAGTATTTTGAAATTGATATCATATGAATTTATGAGTTTTGAATTGTATATCTATTTTTGAATTTGTACCTCAGTCTAATGGACCTCTAACCCTATTAGTTGTTACACTAGTTCCGGAACTAACCTCTGACACTGTACTAAAGCACAATTTCTGATACCCTTTGTGAGCGTGCACTTTCTGATACTTAGTATGATGCGTGACTTCTAATATTATGAATTTCTGAATTTGAACTATGGATTGTTGTACAATCTATCTGAAGTTGTATGTTTCTGAAATATGATAATTGTTTTGCATTTATGGATAAATTTTGAACCAACACTATATGACATTAATGAATAAAGATTAGTAAAACGCTTGGTCCACCTAGTTAGGGAGGATGGTTGCTTGCTGGGCTTCATAGCTCATCTTTTTATATTTCAGGATTGGAGACGGAAAAATAAGTAAGGTGAGATGCAGTGGTGGAACGGACGAAGCTTTCTTGAGGATTTTGATGTTTAGTTTTATTTATCTGTTCTTTAAGAAATTTTCGATTTTGAATAAGACTTTGTAGTTGCATTTTTAGTGGTTTATTGTGAATCTGAGAATTTGTAACGACTTTATTTTGGGTTTATGTTGAAACTTTGTGTTTACTTAAACAAACTAGTTTATGAGTGAATTGTTAGGGTTTTCAAAAAGCCGGGCTGTTACAACTAGTGCTCAAATTGTAACAAAACATCGCAGAATACGTTGACCTGGATATACAATAGAATTCACTAGACAAGCAAAAGTCAAGCATATTGCATAACATAGCATGTATAACAAAATCATAATATCTGGAATTACACACATTATTCCTAAAAAGAAATGTACATTAAGGTCTCTTTTTTCATCCATCAGGTTTTATACTAGAATGTCTCAACTTATCTTTCTTATATGCTAGTAAGCAATAACTATATAAAATTTATCTGGCACTCTGCAGATTTCAATTTTTTTAAGTTACTATTGATGCTGTAGTCACTGACACAGAAATGAGAAGAGATAATAATGCATTATCAAAGTAAGAACAAGTGAACAACAGCTTATGACCATGTATTTGCAGAATAATAACAAATATAATGAATTCCACAAGATAATAAGCATAACTTATATATAGAAATTGACATGAACAACGACTTTTGGCAATAAACCATATAACAGTTTTATGAGAGCTCAATACCAGAAATGCAATGTAGGGCCTACCAACACCATCCCTAAAAATGTGAATAGAGCTATCCTCTTCACGTCTAGAGATTCCACTTGGTCAATCAGGAGCTGAGGCACATAAAAGTCAATTGGTTAAGTAACCAATATTATTGTTCTCGTCCACTCTTGAACTCTAAACACAAACCAACTTCTCCTCATATTTCACATTGAATAAATTTGCTCAGAAACAGGCACAAGATGTTTGATATGGTTACATATATGAACATTGCTGGGGTACGGTTTTATGGTATACCTGACAGGTTAAATCTCCAACAAAAGTCAAAAGTGCAGACGTCACAGCTTTTGTCAGTACTGGACTCTTCTCGAGCAGAGTCAAATACCTGAGACATAACAAAACTCTAGGTTAGAACCATAGATCGTAAGCCAGACATAAATCATACTCACCAAGAACACACAATATTAGATCTTTCTCTATGAGGTAGAATTACAGTCTCAAAGAGATACATAAATGTTAAACCTACTTAAATGAACGAAAAGGAAGAGCAAAGCATAAACTCACCTAACCAAAAGTATATTAACAAATTAATAATAATTGCAAAGTAGATTAAGTTCAAGGCAACATCAGAAATGTGTTGTAGCATATTAAACATTGTCCATATAGAAGGATTACTATATTATATGGGTAACTGACCTAGTACATACAACATATAAGGTAGAATACACACAATATATGACGTAGACATAAATCATATTCACCAAGAACGTAACTGACCTAGTACATATAACTAACCTTGGAGGGTATAGGATGCAATTTAAATTAATATTCTGCAATAGTAATCCATTGTTATATATTCCTATCAATCAGCTAATAAAAGAATAAAAATTAGATAAGAATTATAAACAGAACAGTATAATTCGTTAATTGATCATCATTAAACTACTTGAGTTTGTCAATCTAAAAATAAACAATCACCTCTATAATTAAGCAACAAATACTTTCTTCATTACTCAATCTGCTAACAGAAGACCAACCGACAACCTCCAAAACAAACTACGGAAACCAATTTCTAGCATTTCTGCAGAAAAAAAATTAAGACGCAAATATCACCACATTCTTTTTTACCTCCCCACCCCCCCCACCCCACCCTCCTGTTGAAATTATTAATTCTGACAAAATAAACCAATATACAAAACAAACAAGTAGAGCTTAAATTTACGATAATGCGGTTAATTATCCCTCCCTTTAGCCCTCCCATCACGATAAACTTGCCTTCATATTTAATTTTCTTTTTTCTCTGTTACAGGTCCAAGCATATAAATATTATAAACACTGACAACTATTCATAATGAAAAAAAAAATTCCCCAAAAACAAATAAGCACTGCAAAAGTTTACCATGAAAGTAGAGACCACTTCCTCTCACCACCATCACCACCACTACCACCGGAATTTTCACCGCCAGAACCACCACTGTAACCTCCACTTCCGCCAGAGCTGCCGTTTGAAACGGAAAAAACCAGAAAATTATCATAACCCGGCCGTCTGAACCCAAATTCCGACTGACCCAGTTCCTTGAAAGAACTCAAATCAATTGATCTTCGATAACCATACGAAGAGAAGCTCCTAAAAGCTATCTGAACTGGGTTCGCTGGAAATCTGTTTTGGTTACAAATATGGCAAACGGGTTCGCGCGAAAATCCCACAAACCGAAGTAAGGTCAGTGAACTACGGATCAGCATTCCTGGATTTTGAACCATTTTTCTTTTGCTGTTTGAATTGTATCTTTTGCCTGTAGGAGGATGGGGTTTTTGTGAGGTTTAATGCGACGGGGAAGTGCCAAACACATTGGTACGGAAATGGGAAAGTAAATGGAGTAGGTTTTTAAGAAAATGATTTTTTTTTTTTTTTGAGATAATGGATTTGAATCCTTTTCTCTAATTATTTTTATTATATTGAACACTTATTATATTATTTATATAATTAGCAAATGAATAAATAGCAAAAATTGCATCGTGTTAGAAAAATTTTAAAATAATTAAGAGTACATATATTATTGAAGAGTATTATACTGAATTCTTTAATTTTTGACAAAAATATTATGTAATAATTTGATTTGGTAGTTTAAGTGCACTAATTAAGGTCATCTGTGTCCACCTTCAAACACATATGAAAATTACCTCTTCCGTCTGGAATAGATTGATTGATTGATTTGTGAATATGTTTCTATGTATAGATTGTAATATAATAAATAAAATATTATAATTTGTATATAATTTGATTTGTGAATATGTTTCTATGAAAATATATTGGAGAGCAACCAAGTCCGTTGCATCTGGCATGCAATCCGAACAATATAAGTGCAAAACAGATTCTTGATTTGACATATAATCCCCAAAGAAAAATCATATCATAAATAATAAAACAATTATCACTTGCCAAACCATAGTGAAAGTGTTATATTGTGATGTTCAGATTATATGTATGGTATCATTCTAGGTGGTTAACTCAATATATTCTTAATTCTAAGCTTCAAATTTAAAATTTTTATTTGTACATGTAAGCAGTAATTAATATTTGAAAACTTGGTCAAACAAATAAATGATAATCATAATCTTACAATTAATATAAATTGGGTCTCTTTAGGTAAATTTCATATTTTCTTAGAATTAGAGTTGTAAGATCAATTATAAATATAATTATGTAAAGATATTTAACAATGATAAGTAAATGAAATAACAAATAAAGTGTTAACTCTTCTAAAAAGTTTATTTATTATATTACAATTTATACATAGAAACAGATTTACAAATTAATCAGAGTCTTACATGTTAATATATATTTCTTTTAGTTACAAGAGAGGCTACGGACTAACTAATATATATGGATTTGGTAGAAATATTAATGGGACGAGACGGTTTTGAGGTATTATACATATTTAACTAAGTAGAATTTGAAAACGACTCTCCGTCTCGTACTCGTCTCGTTGTCGTGACTAATTAAATCCTTTATTAAATAACTCCATGACCTCCAAAACTAAATTCAAATAGTTAATATTCTCTGGCTTCCTCTACAATGCTTCCTTCCAGCTCCAAGTGTTGACCCCTCCAGCTCCATGCTTTAGCCTTTAGCATGTTAACATCTTTTTACGACTCTATCTCTTATTCTTTTTTCTTTTTTAACTAAGGTTCAATTGCTTCTTCTTTTCTTTTTTTTAATATTTATGTACATTTGCAATTTTTTTTATAAGTCTATTCATAGATTCTTTATTTATTATATAATCTTAAAAAGACAAATTTACCTACTTTCTTGGAGCATCTATCACTAAAATATAGGTCAAAGTGATTGGTAGGAGTATACACAATTCAGTAATGTCAAACTAGTCTTTAGCCACTTGAACTCAAAAAACCTCCTCCCCACGCATCAGCCCTTTAAATGCTATAGCATCTTTCTTTCATTGCACATCATGATCAATGCCTTTAAACACATAACATGCCGCCATTGGTACTTATCACAATTTATTATTAAAAAGTTAAATAACGAAAAATTCAAGAACGATAACATAATTATATTCGAACAACTTATTGCTATGTCTATTATATCTTATATTTTTAATTAAAATACAAACAAATATGCATATTAAAATACTCAAAAAACACTAAAAATCATAAAACATCTATAATATGCACGGACTACCACTCTAATCTTTTTATACTCCATCTGTCTCAGTTTATTTACAATAATTTTCTTATTTAAATGTCTCATTCATTTACGATATTACTCATTTATTTATAACATTATTATTTTAAGAAATTTTCAACTTCTAATTTATTCAAATCTACCTTCATAACTTTTATTTTATATCCACGTCACTTTATTTTAATTTCTTTTTACCTTTTGACTATTTTTATGTATTTTAAATTAATTTATTTTTTATCGCTTATTTTGAAAAATAATATAAAAAATAATATTTTTTTAATAATCTTGCGTTGGTACCGAAAAAGTTCATACCATTACTGGTGCGATGAGATATATGCTTACGTGTGTGCGAGATAATTTTTTTACTGTTAATAGAAGACAGCAGAATCATGGCCTATGACACACACATGTATATATATTACATGTATAACCAATATTATTTTATTGGGAAACAGCAAAAATGGATTACTTAATAAGAAAAAGGGCCATACGGGGCCCAAACGTTGATATTCACACAAAGAAGCAACTGCTGCATCAACAGCGGCAACAGCATCAGCAACAGCTTCGCCTGAGGGTAAGATTACTACTTTATCTCCTCTTTTCTCTCATCCTTGTCTTATCAACGATAATAATCTGTTGGTTGTGTCTTAAAACTTTTTTCTGCTGAATCTCCGGTGAGTGAATTGGTGTAGAGAAATTCATGGTCTATCTCTTTCACATATCGTGTGGTTCCCTAAATATTTAGTGATTTCTTTTTTGTTTGATTGTTTTTTTTTTGACTTCTGTTCAAGTGGGTTGGTAGTTCTTTGTGATTTAGATAATGGGTAGGTGAGATTTTGTATTTTTGTTTTGGTAAATTTATTCTTATCTCGTTTTTTTATCATTGATTAAATTTAGTCAGTTCTATTATTGAGTATATATCCGTTGTGTTTGTATTATCCTTGTATCTGATTACTATGTATAATTTTAGTTTGAGTTTGTTTCGTCGTTATTCAATTGGGAGTGATTCCAAGGACTAGTTGAATTGTGTCTTGTTGTTTTTTTTTAAAAAATTTTAATCATTTTTCTATGGCCCTTTTTTTTAATAATTTTATTTCATATGTGAAGTGTCCCAGTTAATAATTTGCATGTTGGAGAAGTTTATCATTCATAGCCATCATTATGTTTCCTTTTTTTTTGGTATTCAATTTTCTGCGTTTTTTTGTAGTTATATAAATTATTCTGCATAAATGGAAACTGATAGGCTGTATAACTTGATATTATGTTGAGAAATGATTGCATGTATCTGCATAATTCTCATATGACCATATTGATTAAAATGGGAATGAGCTTATGGCTCTGTGTTTCTTTGAGGTGATTTTGTTTTTGAACCAACTTTTCCTTGGAAGTCATCCTGCGCCATTCATGTTCACCTATGGTCCTGGATATATTTAAGTTAAAGTATCTTATGCCCTGTTATGTTTGTGCCGATGATTAAGTTCTATAATCCTCTGATATTGACTTAGGCTTGTGATCTGTAATTACCTTATTATGTATTGTGAATTATACCTTCGTTTTGGAACTCTACCTACCAGTCTTATATATATGGTTCGAAAATATAAGAGACAAATCTAACCATATAGATTGAGTGAGTTACCATATAGATTGTGTGTGTGTGTAATATAATATGGAGGAGAGGGGGGGGGGGGGGGGGGGGGGGTGCCGTCGATTAAGCTGTGATTACTTTGAATATATACAAATCTAGTCTTATCTTCTGTTCGTCCAGAAGGATGTCTCAAGGACACTTGTCCTCAAAAGGCTATCTAAAAATACAAATTTTCTCTTAAAAAGTCAAATATATTCTTCTTTGATATTTCTCTTTCCTACTTTAACCGGTGAATCTCATCTTCTCTTTAATTCTAAACTGCACCTCAAAAGTTGTATCAAGGGAAAAAAAGAGACAAATATACTATTTTTCCTTCTCCTTTAATTACGTGTATAGGTGTCCTTTCAAACACCCTTTTTGAGGACAGAGGGAGTATCATCTAAAGATACTGTAATCTTCCTCTTTATACTTATTCCTCAATTCTTCATTTCCTTCCCCACCTGTATGTCGATAGCTATGAGCATCGATCTGCTTTATATTGAAATTTCAAGAAGAAGGTACACGAATGCTAAACTTTGGAAAAGTTGTAGAAACAGAGATAATGGATGGAGAACTGGGAACACAGTCTACTCTATGCAGTACTCCTACATTGAGCATGGTTAAAAACAAATAAATAGTGGAAACTGGTCAACTGAACCTCTTTATTGTGTCGTCTGAACTTTCTCATTTCATGTTTGATACCTCAGCTGTACTTTACTCTCCATAATAATGTTTATATGTTGTAGTATTGCTTAATAGCATGCTTTATATGATCAACCACTTATGAATTATGACGTTTTAGGCATGCAGTATAGATATCAGTTTTTGTTCTTTAATGCCCTATGGTATACATTTATAGGAGCCTTTTACAAGAGTCACAATTGGTATTACTAAGTGCCCTTGTTTATAAGATGATCAGAAAAGATGTGCCTATTTGATGAAACTGAAGAAACTGGGGGTTTGATAATTTTGTGAAATTTATTTCAATTGCCGGTTTCATCCTCCAACTGTTTCTATGCAACTTGTGCATTTCACTATTTCCATGTGTTTTTATATGTTTGTATAATATCTTGCTGGAACAGATCTCAGCGTTTTCTTGTTGTGAATCTAAACAATATACTCTTTTCGGACTCCCAACATTATTATTTTCCATACAAGGTGATGGATAAATTATTTATCGTCTTGTCATGTTTGTATGAAGATCTTCTAATGTTTCAAGTAATATAGCATTCATTACTTGAACTATTGACTTCTTCTGCATCAACCAACTTTTGAGCAAAATGATTTGTGATTGACTTGATGATCTGTCTTGCAGTTTATTATCTTTATGATGAATCTGCTTCGTATGTTGTGACTGTTTCTTTTCTTTTCCCTAACATCTGTCCAAATAAACAAACAACTTACAAATCTTATTGTCTTTCATTCTCTTAGATGCTAGTTTGCTCGATTTTCTTATGAGCGTCAATTAACTATAAGATCAAGGACTTCTATCATTTTTCACAAGCTTGATATCATGACCATGATTTAGAGGTTGATCGACTACTACTAATATCAAACTGATACCTGTTCTAACATCTACTTTATTAAACTGATACCTGTTCTAACATCTACTTTATTGACAAGGAAAGGTACAACACAATATGCAGTGTACTCTCCATAGAACCAATACAACTATTACCAAAAAGGCAGACAGAAACAGCAGCTTTGTTTCCAGAAAAATCATAAAAAAGGATAGCCTTAATTCTTCTATAAAGGTTATATATCTATCTGTTGCAGTAACTGATTCGGACCTGTCCTTTTTCTTCAATTTGGATTGAAGAATAATTCTAACTAAATAGATTTAGAATGCCTATTATTTCAGGATTCTGAAGTATCTTCTGTTGGTTGGAGGGACTCCTGTCAGAGGTAAACTTTGTTGTGAAAATTGTGTTAGATGTGGTTTGCTTGTCATATAGTTCTATTCAGTTTTTTCATAGGTTGTTTGCACTAACTTCTGCTCTGCAAAGTTTTGTAGCATTGAATTGAATTCAGTTGATGATAATCTTTTGACTCTGTCGAAACATTGTGACCTTTTGAAGTGAATTTATGAAAGTTTTATATAAGAAATTGATATAAATGGGTTTGATCTTAGTACAAACAGCAAGAACGATAATATATTAGGTTGGTTAGTGATGTTAAGGATGCACTTAAAAATCTGTGTGATACTCTTTTAAAGGAACTAGTACACTGCAGCTCTTCTCATAGTTAGCATATTTGCTAAAACTTACCTTTTTAACAAGTTTTTGTTCAATGTTGTGCTTTATACTCTAAGTTGAATTGACTTTATTACAAGTGATGAGATCTTTCGAGCTAGAGAGTTCTTCAGATACAAAAGTAATAATTATACACTTCTCAAATCCACCATGAAGGCAATGTAATTGTAAAAATTATTTAAATTGTTAGTGAAATCTTTGAGTGATTGGCATCAAAATGTTACTACAAGTTTGTTTTAACTTCATATTTTTTATGTTTCTTCTTTCTTCCCATTAATCTATAGGGGTGCCATTTTGACATTTTTATCCTTGGAAACTGATGGGCAGTGGAAGATTGTTACAGTACCCCTTGAATATGGATCTCATGTTAGATATTTGGGGTCCAGAGCACCAGGTAGTTCAATTGAAACAAATCAATCTCAAGATAATGGCATTGGAAACGAAGTGAGTGAATGTTATGAATAAGTATTTTCACAAATTTTCTTATCAATCAATATTTTCAGCTGCCTACATCTTATTTTGATTCTTCTGACTCTAGGGCTAATTAATTCGTTTGCTATGCAGCTTCTTGTTTCCAAGAAAGAAAAATCTAAAAAGAGAAAATCCAAAAAAAAGCGGATAAAGAAGCCAAAGAAGAGCAATAATCTTTCAAAAGAAACTGGCTTAACTGAAGTAGAATGTGGATCTGGAGGTAAAATATCTCAAAATGGTGCCAATAATGAGATTCGTAATGGGGTCGAGGCACTTCTTTATGGTACCAAATTGGTAGAATCACCGCCGGAGAACAGTTCTAATGGCAACTATTCTGTAAGCAGCAATACCAGTGTTTATGGTTGCACCACTTGCATTGACGAGGCAGATCTCTCAGAAGCTTTAGCTCCCTCTGTGCCTCAAAGTTTTAGTGATGACCATCACGTGATTCCAACTGCAGAAGAACAGAATACAAAATGTGAACCAATCAAGTGTACAGATGTATTTCCAGAGACGAGTGACTTTCTTGTACTCGACTCCCTCTCTCTTAATTCCAACAGTGACCATAATCTAAATTCTGAACACAAAAGTACAGTCTCTGTCGAAGAGGGTGCTGCAAATGATCAACAAAACTCACCTGGTTGTGCTGCCCAGGAGGAATCTTCTTTCCCCAGAAATACTTTATATAGTATTGTAGCCACTGATAGCCATAGTCAGAAGACATATGGCGGTAAGCAGCTGTCTCAGTCAGATATGCTACAAAAGAAAGCGAAAAAGAGCAAAAGAGTGCCTCTGCTTTTGAGTGGGTGTAATGCTAGCAGTTGTGGAAATTTGCATGGCCATATCGGGAGGGGAAGCAATCGTTCTATTTGGCAGAAGGTTCAGAAGAAAAATGGTTGCATACATGACCATGATTCTATGAAAATGAACTCGGTCTGCTCACAGTTTGATAACGACTTAAATGAAGCTCCTTCACCCAAAGACAACAGAAATGCTATTAGCTGTAGACTAGAGCCAAATTCTGAAATAAAAAAGCAGACTTATGCTAAGGTTTCTGGAAAGATGAAGAGGAAAAGTAACCCAGGATCAAAACAAGAGTTCAATTTTTGCAGGAAGAATCATCAGGCGGTTGGAGATCATTCAAATCAGTGTACAAAAGTTAATATACAACACAATGAAGTATGTGGTATCCCTATGCCTATGAATGGAAAGAACAGACAATCAAGACTACATTCCAAGACTAATTTTGCAATGTCCGGGCTTCAGAAGAAGAGAGCTGAATCCATAAACTTGAAATCACTTCGGAGCTCAGAGGCTACTCTCGATGAAGCAGAGCAACTTGAAAATGCCTACCCTACTGCCTTCAGTTTGTCTGATGAATGTGCAGAAAACAGAACGGAAAAGTCATCGACATCATGCAGCATGATGCACACATCAGAACTGCTTCAAAAGCTTTCTGCAGGAAAGCTTCATAAACTTGTTCATCATGAAGGAGCACCAGCTGATCACAAGAAAGAGGCTAGTTCTAGGGCTGTTTGGCAAGAATGGATGTCCACTGGGGTAAGAAGTCCAAATTCAAATGCCTTGAGTCAGTTTTGTGGTTTGCCTATGGTGAAGATTGATGAACCAGATGGTGAAAGCAGAAATCAGGAAAATAATGCAGAAGATGAATCGCATTGTGGGTCACTGGGCATTGTACCTGCAAAAAATTCTAGTGGGATGTGCATGGAGCCGAATATGAACAATATTAATTGTTCACTGTCCAAAAATGTGTTTCAGCTTATGAATTTGGGGAATCAGGCCAAATCCATTGTTGAAGAAAATAGTGACAACTATTGTGATTCTAAGTGTTTTATTCCTGAATCTGAAAACCAGAATGTATCGACTTCAGACATAAATTTAAGAAATATTTTGTCTGTGGTGAATGATTCTCACAGGGCACGAGTGGCTTCTGAAGCCATCCAATTGGCAACAGGTTGTCCAATTGCTGAATTTGAGAAACTTCTTTATTTTGCTTCTCCACTTATCTGTCCATCACGCAATATTATAAGATGTCAGACTTGCTCTCTGGGTTTAGATGTCCGTGCATCTCTGTGCCAACATGAGATGCCTAATATCTCTTTTGGTGAATTGTGGCAATGGTATGAGAAACATGGGAGCTATGGCTTGGAAGTAAGGGCAGATGATTTTGAAGATTCAAGTAGATTGGGTATTGATAGTGTCAGTTTCCGTGCATATTTCGTGCCATACTTGTCAGCAGTTCAGCTGTTCACAAAATGCAAAGCTCCTAACACGGATGACAACAATACAGTTCCTGCTTCTTCAGCTATGGAGACAAGTGAAATGTTTAAAACATCTAAAATCTCCACTTCTCGTCAACTGCCAATTTTCCCTTTTCTGGTTCCTCAGCCACGGTCAGAAGAATCGAGCTTGTTGGCTCGAGGTAATCTTGTCTGTTCTGAGACATCTGCAGTATCTCCCCCTGAGGATTTATCAGTTTCGGCTGATTCAAGCTCTGATGATATGGAGCTTCTTTTTGAATATTTTGAATCCGAACAGCCTCAAAGAAGGATGCCATTGTTTGAAATGTTAGTGCTTATTCTACCTCTTCTTTTAATTGCTTCATTATAATCTGGAGTTTCATGATTTTTATTACCTCACACTATAAATTAAGTAGTGCTGAATTCATCACTCTGGCTTCTTATGTTTTTACTAATGGAAATGATTTTACACTTCCATTGCCTTCTCCCTGTGCAATATTTTCATACATAGGATATATGGAAGGAAGCTTTTATTTCATATTTAAGTTCTGCATGACATATGAATTCCAGAAAAGTTGATAGTAGTTCATTCCAGAAAAGTGGACTTTGTTTTACCTCAACTGTGTGCATATCTACATATTACTTCCCAAATGAGGATCATATTCATCCTAACAGGAGCACACATTTTACTACATAGTTTAATAAACAAGTATGCATTTATTAATTTGCTGAATTTTCATTTATTAATTTGAATTTCTTCTAATTTCATTTGACCGACTTTTATAAGTGTTTTTGTCACAAATTTAAGAGGCACATAAACTCATTATTAGTAGTTAGAATGAATTATAGTTTATAAATATATTTATTTGTATTTTAGAAATCAACTAAAGTGAGATGGAGGTGACACATGTCGGTATACATAGTGAGTTCTTTCGAGATAAGTTTTCCTGCATAACATCATTGTACTTCGTCTAATAACAACAGAAGGTTCCTCAAAGGGCATCAAAGACAAAATTCAGCACTACCTGTATCATACATAAAAAAAAGATTAGCAATTTAATACAAAAATTAACAGAATGTAGCAAACTAGTGTAATTGAGGAAGCATTGGATGGTTTAGATTGGTTGGCTTTATGGATACTCGTGAACAAGGTTAATTGTGATGATACAACACACTGAAGTAGGCAGTGCTGCAGTAGTGACAGAACGAAAATGGTTAAAATCAGTGCCACTGGCTATGTGGAGTGGCAATGATGCAATGGGGGGTTCATGTTGCGATTTTAGTGAAGAAAAATACTTGGAGCTCTCAGTCTTACAAATTTCTGTACAGCGAGTTTAGGTAATTAAGTCAACTGACATGTTGAGGTGGTAATAGTGGTCATAGCTTACAAATCAAAGTTGTTCACTTTACCCATGTTTCTTGTAAATTGTATGTAGATGAATTTATACTTGGTAAATCTTTTGATACAAATTAAAGAACTGCTGATTGACCAACAGTGGCGTACCAATCTTATTCCCAACTTTTCTTTTAGGATTAAGGAGCTAGCTCGAGGTGATGTGCCATCTCAAAGTAGAGCATATGGAGATGCGGCTATTCTCAGTTCAGTGATTTTACGTGATCTTCACCCTAGATCATGGTAAGGTGAAAACTGATCGATACTATTTGCATATTATACTGAGAATAGTGAAGCAATCTGTAATTCAACTATGTTAACATCACTCACAGATTAGAGCACAGCATGCCCTTTATCTAACAAAATAAAAGCATTTCACAGTTTGAGTTACTCCATTTAATTTCCAGGTACTCAGTGGCATGGTATCCCATTTATAGAATACCTGAAGGCAACCTTCGTGCAGCGTTTCTGACTTACCATTCACTTGGCCATTTAATTCATAGACAGCCTGCATTCGATTGTGCTTGTATGGATGTTGATATAGTTTCCCCTGTGGTGGGCCTTCAAAGCTACAATGCTCAGGTAGATATAATTTCATCTAAGTCTATCGTTCTTGCTTGTAACACTGTTCAGAAGTACACAGTTTGCTATAATATTTTAGATCAACTAAAATTGAAGTTCTAGACTTCTAGATTTTTTAGAAGTCATTGCTTTGAATTGATTGCGTAGAAACCAGTATACTCAAAAGGTGATGCTCTAATGCATCTGGGAATTAGATCATCTAGGATATATTATGGAGATGTACAATAATGTAATGCTAGTGTCAAGGGCAATTGATATTCGAATATATGTTCACATGGCTAATATTTTTGCATGTTTATATATGCAAGTGAGCATGAGCATTTTCTATGTTTTCCTTAAAATAAGAGAGTTAAATATACTCAGGTAGCTAGTTTATATTCATATGGAAGTGAGAATGTGCACTTGCATGTGCTTGCTCATGATTAGTTCTCTTTAGCTAACATTGTATTTATATTTAGTTTTTCCAAGATATTCGTTCATGAAAATAACATCAGCAGAAATTTTGCTGAGCTTCTGTTGGTAACTGAAATTGATGAAATCTGTAGCATTTTTACATTGTACATTAATGGAAAAGAAAAGATAAGAGATTCTGCTGATAAGTTTACCCGTATATGAGGTATCTATTCGTTGTTTACTTGAATACCTTTTTTAATTGTGCCGCACTATGTATCATTTGATAACCCCAAATCCCCCACCTTTAGTTCAAATTAGAATTTCAAATTGAGGAATTCTAAAGATATTTAGAGCTTAATAGATCTCAACAACACCACTTCGTATATCCACTTATCTTTCAGGAGTATATTTATGCACTTGCCCGTGATCATGGTTTAAATAGATCAATTTTGCTAGAAAATGCAGGTTATGACAATGAATCTTGCTTACTAATTGTGTAACGTGTAATTGTTCCACTAACTTGATTATTATTCGCAGGGAGAATGCTGGTTTCGGCCAAGACATACTGCAGATGTTTTGAACTACAACCCTGCTGGGATTTTGAAAGAACGGTTGAGGACGCTAGAGCGAACCGCATCTCTAATGGCTACAGCAGTTGTAGCCAAAGGTAGCGAGACATCTGTGAATAGACAACCTGATTATGAGTTCTTCCTCTCTAGACAAAGATGATAAACTAACAGCGTGTTTCAAAATTTAAAGAGTAACCGTAAATTTTTTAATATTTCCTTTTTTCGGCAGATTGTATTTTCTACCTTTGCATGGTTCATTAGAAACTTGTTTAGTTAAAAAAAAAAATACTCGAAAGTAAATGCATGTATGTCAGTGGTAGTAGAATGTTATATAAATCAATGTTTTGAAGTTGATTCTTGTTTTCATGATTAAATTATGATCAGCTTGTTTTCCGGTGGTGGTGGAGGTAGTGGGGTGGTGGGGGATGTATTAGGCTCATTTCTCTTTAAGCATGAAAACAATTTCCAAAACAATAAAATCTAAGCTGTGAAGCTTCTGTAGCCCAAAGTAAAAAAGAAACAAAAATGAAGCCATACCCTCATGATGAACTCAATTTGGAAAATATTTTTCAGCCCACCAGTACGTCACATGAGGAATTCTTTTTACGTGTTATTGAGAATTATCAATGAAGTATATTAAAATTCGATACTTTAAATTGAAGTCGAAAATTAACCAAAGTTGAATGGATATTTTTTTTACTTACCCCGCTTTGGTTTTATATACCATGTTTTGGAGAAATTTTCTAAATACTCCGTAAGAACTTTATCATATATGTAGTTAGTTTCAAGGAAAATAAATTTTAAAATGTCTATGTATATGATGATCAGTTGCTCGGTGTTGGTGCAATAATTAACTTTGGGTACTGTTCTTTAAATAAATCTAAGCTCCCACAGAATTATACAGTAAATGATGCTACACTTCGCCAAAAAAATTGAAATATTTGTATGTTACCTTATTTTTTTAATTTTTTAGTATAGATTTCTTGCATGCGATTAAATTTGATCAAAAACATGAGGAATGTAATATGGATATCATATATGGGTGTTTGTATATAGTGTGTGTATACAAGGAGTATATATTTGAAAATTGAAATCGAAACATGAAAAATAATTAAGGCATGTTCGGCTCCTTAAAAGTAATCTATAATTCAAAAATTATTTTTTTCTACCAAATGCCGTAAACTTGTTTGAGATCGCCTTAAAAAGTAATTTTCAAAAAATAAGTCTCACTTACTTTTGTAATTTTAAATTATAAGTAGCTTTAAAATTATAAGTGTTTGACAAGAAAAATAACTTTTACATTAAAAGTTTCTTATAAGAGGAGCAGGACATACTTTTTTACATATTTTAATTTACTTATAATCTGATAATACATAAGCAAAAGAGACTTATTTTTCTAAAAATTATTTTTTAAGTTAAAATATCATTATAATTTAAAAGTTAAAAATCAATTCCTAACATAATACATGGAAATTAATTTAGTTTAAAAGTTTATGCCTCGATAACTAACCGCTGTAATAGTTATGTAGTTATTTAAATTAAATATTACATTTAGTATTACGATTTAATATTTAAAGGTAAGTGTCAAAAATCAGTTAAGTTTTTGTTTTTTTAATGAACCCGCCGCCTTTGTGATCAGGTTCAAATCCACCACCATTTCCACTCTCTCTCCGTCTTCTGAGTTTTGCTAATGGTGGCCTCTTCAGTTTTCCGAGCATTCTCTCTCCAACCCCAATACCATCAGCAACCCACCTCTTACAACCCCTGCTCCTCCACCAGAATAATCAGAGCCACCACAACGTCCACTACCACCTCCTCCCCTGATAATCAACCTCCCCAAAAACACCGCCGTTCCGCCTCCGAAAACATCCGGGAAGAGGCCCGCCGCCACAGAAGTTGCTCTTCCCATGGCTTCTCTGCCAAATACGTTCCATTTAATGCCGCCCATGATCCATTTTCCTCCGCGGAGTCCTACTCCCTCGACGAAATCGTCTACCGCAGCCGCTCCGGCGGCCTCCTCGACGTTCAGCACGATATCGCCGCCCTGAAGGAATTCGATGGCGAGTACTGGAAAACCCTCTTCGATTCTCGGGTCGGAAAGACCACCTGGCCTTACGGATCTGGCGTCTGGTCGAAAAAAGAATGGGTGTTGCCGGAGATTGATAGCGACGACATTGTCAGTGCATTCGAAGGTAATTCTAACCTTTTCTGGGCAGAGAGATATGGCAAACAGTTTTTGGGAATGAATGATTTGTGGATTAAACATTGTGGTATTAGTCATACTGGTAGTTTTAAAGATTTGGGTATGACTGTTTTGGTTAGTCAAGTTAATAGGTTGCGTAAAATGAACCGCCCGGTGGTAGGCGTTGGCTGCGCCTCCACCGGGGACACCTCAGCTGCACTTTCGGCGTATTGTGCAGCCGCAGGGATTCCCTCTATTGTGTTTTTACCTGCTAATAGAATTTCCATGGCTCAATTAGTTCAGCCAATTGCAAATGGGGCGTTTGTGTTGAGTCTAGACACTGATTTTGATGGTTGTATGCAGTTGATACGCGAAGTAACTGCTGAATTGCCGATATATTTGGCAAATTCTTTGAATAGTTTGAGGTTGGAAGGGCAAAAAACTGCTGCAATTGAGATTTTGCAGCAGTTTGATTGGGAAGTACCAGATTGGGTGATTATTCCAGGAGGAAATCTGGGGAACATATATGCTTTCTATAAAGGGTTTTACATGTGTAAAGAATTAGGATTAGTTGATCGGATTCCACGTCTTGTTTGTGCTCAATCTGCAAATGCTAATCCGCTCTACCTCCATTATAAATCTGGATGGAGTGATTTCAAAGCGACAAAAGCTAATACAACTTTTGCATCCGCAATTCAAATTGGCGATCCAGTTTCTATTGATAGAGCTGTTTTTGCTCTCAAGAATTCGAATGGGATTGTCGAAGAAGCAACTGAAGAAGAGTTAATGAATGCCATGGCTCAAGCAGACTCAACTGGCATGTTTATATGCCCACATACTGGAGTGGCATTGAATGCATTGATTAAGCTCAGAAATAGTGGGATCATTAGTCCTACAGATAGGACTGTAGTGGTGAGCACTGCTCATGGTTTGAAGTTTACGCAATCCAAGATCGATTATCACTCGAAAGAGATACCAGATATGGCTTGCCAATATGCCAATCCTCCTGTGTCTGTGAAAGCAGATTTTGGATCAGTTATGGATGTTTTGAAGAAGTATTTGTTAAGCAAAGACTCGAACTTTTAGATCTATTGAAATTTTTGTTCTTGCAATGTATGTTAACTTGTTTTGCAGTTTGGTTATAGTTATGATTAAGCAAGACTCCAACTGAGTGGTTATGAATTGTTTTGTTATTCTTTTTGCAGATCAGGGGTTGTTGATAGACTGGGAAATATATTGTGCAACTCATGTTGTCTTTTCTCAAAGATATCATTCATATTTGATTGTATTTTTACTGCAAAAAAATATTTCATTTTTCGAATTCAGAATTACTCAAGAGCTGGTCAATTTTCTAAGATTTTAATTTTTGCCGCATCACCCTATCTTTTTGACAACTTACCACAAATATGCATAATTTAGAGATGAATCAGTTTGTGATACTTAAATCCAGTTTCATTTTCATTAGAGCAAAGAAAGAAATGCATATGTTTATTCTTTGTAGTGATTTTTTCTAGTTCGGGTAGACTTATGGACATTGGATCGACTCTGTACTGATTGTGGGATTTTAGAGCAACTTCAAAATGCATTACACTTCCTATGTTGAATATAGAGTTGATGGCTAGAAACCTCACAAAATAGGAAACAAAATAATTTAATAAATATAAAGCACACTGAAAAATGAGGCCCAACAAAATATTTTAAAAATCATAAGTTATAATTAATATATATACATATTATATTATAAGGGTTAATAAAAATATTGAGAGATCGTGCTACCTAACTCGAAAGCATGTATTGTTTGTTCCATTTTTAAGTATAGGAAATATTTAATCAACATTGGATGCAAATTAGTTGCTCCATTCCACATTTAAAAAAATAATTCACTTATACTTTTTATGAATATTAATATTGCATATTTAATAAAAATTTATTTTTAAATAATAATTTTTATCATAAAAATTTGTTATAAATATTCTATGATAGGACAAGACGGTTGTTTGTGATAACAAATTTTTAAAAAATATATAATATTATAATAAAAAAACTCATATAAATGTATCTATTTTTACACAACTAGTTATAAATATTAACACTTTTTATAAAATAAAATGGAGTGTAATTTAGTCATGGAATCATATATTGAAACGGCAGAATTTAACACAGCTGAGTAGCTGACAGCACGACAAATGCAGAATTTTAACGGCTCATTTTTCAATCACGAATCACGTCATAGAAGTAAGGCGCAAATTAGAGAATTGGGAAAAGGTCAAGTCGGTGCTTGTCCGGGTCCCACCACTTCATTCAATATTTTTCCGACCGTTAAAACCCTACTTTCTTCTTCTCCTCCTTCCTCTCTTACATTCATACATACATAATGTGTTGATCGGAGAGGAAAATCGAAAGAGTAATCAGTGGAGATGACGGTGGCAAACGCAGCAACCAGCCATTGCAAGAAAGCTATCAAGTTGGGAATTTCAATCTTCTCCAGGGGCTTCAATTCTTCCAAATGGTAACTCTACTCGTCTCTATCTCGTTAGATCTATGAAATTGAAGTAATTGTGTAGTACCTTGTGACGTTTTTCTTCGATTTTCCATTTCCATTTCCTCTTTTTCCATTATTATTTGATCTAGTGTGATATCGAAGTTTTCCTTTCTTATGTATTGTGGATGAGCTGCTGCAGCAAAACAATGACAAAAATGGCGGTGGCGAGGATCAAGTTGCTGAGGAACAAGAGACAGGTTGTTGTCAAGCAGATGAGAAGGGACATTGCTATGCTTCTTCAGTCTGGTCAGGACGCCACTGCTCGCATCAGGGTCTGTCTTCTCTCTCTACATTAATTGCCTCTCTAAACATATATATATATATATATATATATATATATATATATATATATATATATATATATTTGTGATTTGTATGTTTGCATTTTATATTTTATTATGAGTTGCTTTTGTGCTAAAAATTAATGGCACTTGATTTATATGGTTTCTGTGGAGTGGTATGGATCTCATCAACTGAAATGAGGTGTAAGTTATCAAATTAGAGTGTTTCTGATGAATCACGATTATGGTTTATCTGGAATGCTATGGTTCTCATCAACTGTGATGAGGACCATGAGGTTTAAAATATATACGGAGTAATATTTTTCTTACTGGTCGAACTCTTCAATTCTGGCATCCATAAGAAGAAGCTTTGTATCTTCCCAAGATTGACTCGGTATAACTAACAGTTCCTCTGACTCCCCTGAAAAGTGAAAACATTTAATAATGTTTGTAGTACACAACCTAATGATTTTTCTGATAAATTTTTAACTCAGTTCAATGAGTCAATTTGCTCACTATGCACAACTGTTTTGCTTAGGGGTTGATTGCCTTGTGGAAGAAAACAGATTTAATGTTTTTATTTTTACTATTATTTGTGTGTTTCTAAAAACTCAAACGAGAGCCAACCGTTTCAACTTTAAAGAGGTCAGTTTATCCCATTTGATTGCATTAACAAAGAATGCCTAAATATTAGTTTAGAAATCAGCAATCTTAAATTCATCTTTTGCATGCGAATTATTCTGAAACCTGTCCCTTTGACATTAATGAAGTCAGAAGTAGAGAAACTTCATCTTGTCCACATTGTGCAATCCTTATGACTTGTCTTCAAATTAATATTTTTATTTTGAATATGTGATTAACTGTTGGCTTCTGTCAAAAAATTTTACCCGAAGTTGTTGAACTCATTTGGAGGTTTATCTCCTGGCTATCATCTTAACATTGGGTTTGAAACTAATCATTGTTTTTCATTTTCTTATAAGATCTATTTTATCCATTTGCATTTCCAATGTTAAGTTTAGGTTTCATGTGGTGTACTATGATATATTGATTACAAGTTTGTGGCGTGTAGGTTGAACATGTGATAAGAGAACAAAATGTGCTGGCTGCAAATGAGTTTATTGAGCTCTTCTGTGAATTAATTGTAGCAAGACTTTCGATTATAGCAAAGCAGAGGTAAGATTGTATGATTATATATTTTACTAACACATCCATCTCATTAAGTTCAATAGCTCATAGTTCACACCCCCACCATTTGCACCTCGCCTCACATAAGGCCTGTTCCCTCCAACGAGAGGCCTGTCCCCTCCGATGAGGAGCCTGCTTCAGCTTATAAGGCTCAAGGCAGAAGATCCCTCTGGGGCGCACCTTATTGAATCAAGGCTTTCTTTGTATTCATTTTTTATATTTCATTGTTTTGTGCAGCATAATGGTTATTTGGGTACATGGTTCAGCACTAGTACTTCATAATCACCATTTAATAAAGTACCTGCTTATTTCTCCGCAAATTAGTGATACCCTATTTTTATCAGGATATTGAGTAGTGAGTACTAATAGGGTTAATGATTGATCACTATGAAATTTGTTAAGTACCCTGTACTACTTAATTAAGTACCAAACTATCAATATACACTTTAATGTTATAGATAATTTATTATACTATATTACTGCTAAATATGTGCGTGCCTCGCCTTGTGGATACCTGAGGAGACCTTTTCACCTTGGTGCACCTTGTCTCTTGAATAACTATGTGAGCTAATAGGGTTAATGATTGGTCACTATGAAATTTGCTAAGTACCATGTACTACTTAATTAAGTACCAAACTATCAATATACACTTTAATGTTATAGGTAATTTATTATTCTATATTACTGCTAAATATGTGTGTGCTTCGCCTTGTGGATACCTGAGGAGACCTTTTTGCCTTGGTGCACCTTGTCTCTTGAATAACCATGTAAGCTTGTAATTGAGAAAATTCTTCTGCTCCAGGGAGTGTCCAGCGGATCTAAAGGAGGGGATATCAAGTTTAATATTTGCAGCCCCTAGGTGCTCTGATATTCCAGAGCTGTTGGCAATTCGAGACATTTTTGAGAAGAAATATGGAAAAGATTTTGTATCTGCAGCAACAGACCTACGCCCAAGCTGTGGTGTGAATCGCATGGTATGTATGTAATATGTGTAGTAGGTCAGCATATATGTGTTTTTAATTTGCAACAAGGATGCATATGTTTGCTTGTATTTGCTACACTTGAGAGTTATATCTAATTTGTAAAAGATATATGTATATCAAGATTTTCAATTTTTCAGTGGTCAATCTCCGGTGTCTGAAAATGTGAATTGTGTTTGCTTTCTATTTACAGCTTATTGACAAGCTCTCTGTTATATCCCCTTCTGGTGAAGTAAAATTGAAAGTCATGAAGGAAATAGCGAAGGAATACCAGGTTGAGTGGGATACTAAGGAATCAGAGATGGAGCTCCTCAAGCCTCCAGAACAGCTTATAGTGCGCCCTCTCTCTCTCACACACACACACTAGTAGGAGAATCCGTGCAAACATGTATTTAATTTATAAAATTTTTAATCGATTAAAATGAATAAAATTAGAATATCTTTTATATGGTGGTAACTATTAAGTTCAACCAGTATACAATATTCTTTTGGTGTTTTTGTACTTTAGTATAACTGTTTATTTGTTATACTAATATTTTAGTAATTGTTCTATATGTATATTAGTAGAATTCTTATCAAATAAGGATGTTTGGAAGGATTAAGTAATAGAATTTGATGAGGAATTCATAATTTTTTTGTGAGTTTTTGTGGTTCTAATCAGATAAAAGATAAAATTGGAATTTAACAAGGTGAGAATTCTTTTCTTATGCACTTCTAACATGTACCAGATTTAAACCCAATTTGTCTATTAGTAGAATTCCTGCGTCATTAAAAAGCAATTTTATTGGCAAGATCTAGTTCTCGCTCTTTTTTACAGGATGGACCAAAAGACTACACCTAGTACATAAGCTGAAAGCATACCAAAGATGGAATTACCAAATTATGAATTGTTCATACCAGATCTAAGCCCAACTAGTAGATGTATAATTTTTCTGTGGTGTAAAAGAAAACTTTATTGGCAAGATACTAATTCTCACTCTTTTTAAGCAGGATGGGCCAAAGTCTTTTGTGAGTGCTACAAGCTTACCTTTGAAGCCTACGTCAAAGCAATCAGCTGAACCAACAGCATCTCAGTATGTTCTTATTTGCTTTCCATACTATTTCCTTATCTGCCTATTGAATTGTGTTTTATACTTTTATGTTTTTTGCTGTTCACTCTAGATATTCTGATATTGAAGAGGGTGGGCATTACAAGGATACGAAGTCAGCTGCTGAAGCAGCTGCTGAGTCTGCAAAGAAAGCAATTGCTGCTGCAGGGGCTGCTGCTTATCTGGCTAACAGAGATTCCTATCAGATTACTCAAGCCATGCCTGGTTTTCGGGAAAGTCTAAATGGTTCAAACGGTAGTATGAATACAAGTTCTGGCCTTGGCGATAATAGATTCTTCCCCACTAAGGATACTATGAAATATCAAAGTAAGGTCTCTACTAGTATGACGATACCGAGTTCTGAAAGTTCTCATTATTTGAGAGGCGAAGAGTTGCTCCCGGATATGGACGCAAGAAGAATTAACAGGAGACACAGCTACAATGTTGCCCCGTCTTCACATTCAGATGATGAATCAGAGTATGATGAAGAAATTGAAGCAGAAGATCGTATGATTGACGTCAGTAGACCACTAAAGCGAAGTTCTGATTTAGTTCCTGGAAAGACTTATGTGAGGCGACATAGCTACAATAATGTCCAGTCTACACACGCAAACGGTATCAAATTTGATGATTCAGACTGTGATGAAGATTTTGCGAGAAAAGAACCTCCTTCTACAAGTGGCAAAGATGTACCACCCAATCGACGTCCACCAGAAGTTCCTCCGCCAGCTCATCAGGTTCATCCTAAATTGCCAGATTATGATGTACTTGCTGCTCGGTTTGAATCTCTCAAGTATCGAAAAGTGTAGACCTACTATACTATAATAAACACACCGACTCTGGCTCGTGCCTCGTGTTATTATATAGTTTCGCCATAATATTAGAAATGCTTTGTGAGTTAAAGCGTTTTCGTTGCTATCTACATGGAATATATTGTTCGTCATTTTTAAAATTTCATTATAGTTGGAACACTAATATATATTGTATAAATGTTTTCTGTTTGTGAGAAGAGATTGTTAATCTCTGCAGGTGTTGTTTCTTAGAATTGTAACTAGAGTAGTTGTAACTATAAATATTTGTTTTGGTAGTTCAATTGGTCCTTTTGTGGATCTCTTTACAATCTTTTAGTCTCCTTCAACTGGTCTTGTGGAATTATGTTCGTCTACTGGAATGTTTCAAAAATGGTTTTCATTTCATTTTACTCTCTTATATTTGCTTCTGATGATATGCTCACTTGCTTTTGTCGCGTTGTTCAACAGTCGTGATAATTTTAGGATCGAAGGATTAGTACATTAATCCGTTAATCGACCATACTTGTATGCAAATGTTATTTGCTCGATTGGGGTCGATGGGCCGGCTTGTAATGAACATGATTATTTCATTATGTCCAAGTAGTCCATAATTTGAATGCATATACTTAAATTATCAATTGAAATGGAACAGAAGACGTAATATACAAAATTTAGTGATTTGATTAAATAGAGAGATGCAGATAGTACCCAAAAAGAAAATAAAAATTACAGAAATACAGAGATGATAGTTTTAGAGCAGTACCAATTCGACTAATATGTAGAATACTTTTAACATATTATGTTTTGACAACTAATTTCACTGCACAACTCTATCTCATTCAGCAAAATAT
Source organism: Centella asiatica (assembly GCA_014636745.2). Classification (NCBI taxonomy): domain Eukaryota; kingdom Viridiplantae; phylum Streptophyta; class Magnoliopsida; order Apiales; family Apiaceae; genus Centella; species Centella asiatica. The sequence continues at coordinate 39,982,133 of CM025784.1, read as the reverse complement.
TCCGAAGGTTGACCCTCCTCTTCCCTTTCAGTATTCCAAGCGCCAGTCAGTAGTTTGCAGCAAGACTACTCTAATTTCAGTGCCCTGTAAAGTATTCGAACCAGCAATCAAACTCGGAGCCCTCACAAATGAAATCAAAAGTGGAATTTCCAGAAAGGAAACAACGATAATCATCCAAAATGGCATTTTCATACATGCAACTACTATAAACAACTCTGCTTGAAAATGGTTTCAGAATCACCTCGTTGCTCTAGTGGCATCAAATGTCAAGCTGTCCAGTCATCATCACTTCCAATTGTATCCTACAAAAGGATCTCATAGTTAATTGGCAAAATAGGAAAGTTGTACTAGCGACAGTAATTTTGGCCAAAAAGAGTTGAAAGAAAGCATTTGCTACAGTACATATCATGCCAAACAGTTTTTCTACCATGATGCACTTATTTGGATATCTGCTTTGGAGGTTTTAAAACATTGACTTTACAAGATACTTAGATGACAAGGGATGTCCTATATGATCCTGCTAAAGCAATAAAACAGACCTTGGATGCGCTTGAAAACTCTTCAATGTCATCTTCAACCTACCAAGTTTTCCATAAGTTGTTAAAATTACTAGAAAACACTTCACCAATGAATAAACAGCAAAACATTCAAAGTATGCAGTGAATAAAATATGGCAAGCAATCAAAAGATTGTTCATGGAGGCTTCTTAAGAGCATTCCTAATTAGAGCCCCAATTGATACAAAGGATAATGGTTTCCAGAAAACAACTGGAAAACATTGTCCCGTCTAGAGATATTATACTCCAAGAAAATGTTAAATCTTATAGTATATGATTTTCTAAGCGGAATATAATTTGTACGTTTGAGAAACAAACTGACAGTCAATCTGAAGATTATAGAAAATTCTAAGAACATTCCCAAAAAGAGAGGAGAGGGAGATGAGATTTGGATAATTATAGAGAAAAGAACTATACATAATTAATTTTAATACTTCAGCGAAAAATAAAACACTGAAAATAATATGAGAAGTGGGGAAATGTTTGTGGGGGGGTGGGGGGGTTGCGTACATGCACACATACTATATATGTGCGTGCGTGCGTGTATATAGAGATATATATATATATATATATATAGAGAGAGAGAGAGAGAGAGGGAGAACCATTAGATACTATTTGAAAAATAACTTATAGCTTCTGTAATTACAATAAAAGAAAATCAAAAAGTAGCTAAAAATTGAAACCATACAGGTTCATGAAAACGAATATAACTCAAATTATTATTATTTATAAAATGACAATGTTGTGGAGAACTGGAGAAGAGGCAAGAGTTAGAAAAAGATTGTAAAAGAGAAAAAAGGAATTAGACAATGTTCTGAAAAAGCTTACAGATGTCATATCATGATTATATTATCTGGCTTCTATGGAGAAGTTTACTGTGGAGAACTGGAGAAGAGGTAAGAGTTAGAAAAAGATTGTAAAAGAGAAAAAAGGAATTAGACTGTTCTGAAAAAGCTTACAGATGTCATATCATGATTATATTATCTGGCTTCTATGGAGAAGTTTACTGAAAGCTATATTTAAGATAGGAGTGGAAGATATAAGGTTGCGTTTGGTTGGACGGAATAGAATGGCATGGAAATGGAATGGGTGGATAAAAAGAAAAATGGAGGTGGAAGACAAGGATCACAAAATTATGAGGGGAGTATGGGAATGGAGAAATGTTTAGATTGTGTGTAAAATTTTGCTTGTGATGAAATGAATAATCTCCATCTAAGAGGGTGGGTTTAAAAATGCACATAATCTTATGGAAAGGAATGGAGGAATGAATGAATCTTACACATGAATGAACTACCAAATAGTGTAAAATTCATTCCATTCCATCAAACTAAACGCAGCATAAGAAGAAAAATAAAGTTTGACCAAACCAAGTTATGTCTTACACAAAATAATGAATATAAATAAAAAGGCATTACCTCTAATTTTTTCTTCTTTGCTGTACTTTTTGTACCTATAAAATTGCACAAGAAACAATTTGCTATTAAGAACATGCAAATGCTTAAGATACCAGAATATGAATCTTTTTTGGTACTAAAAGAACTAAAGCATCAATTTTTGCTTGAAGGATAGACCATCTTAATTCAAAAGTAGGACCCTTAGGATTAAGGCAAGTGCATATAACACAAACAAGAGTGGAATTGTGTTCCCCTCACAATTATCAGTGTTCCAACCTCAAACAAGAATGCTATACAATTTACAATGTTGGTGTTCTGAAAGTAGCTTCTATGTTTATATACTTACATTGCATATACACCCAATCTTACATTTCAAACCACCTCATCCTTGAATTCTTCAACCTATGATCCATTTGATCCTTATCCTACACAACTTGTACAGCCATAGAGGCTTTGACAGTCACTGATGCATTCTACATCAAACACTTCTCAAATTCATGAACCATATGATTACACAAGAAACAGACTGTTGCAATGAAGTACTAAATATGTTAATAAACAGTTTTTAACATGCCCACAAAAAATGACAAATCTTTCGTGATTATGTAAAAGAGTAATTAATATTGGGTGCATATTGGGCTCAGCTTCGCAATGAAACAACTCCATTACTGTTCCCAACACGAAACGGTAGATTGCTTAAATGTTTTACTAAAAGTTCGACGTTCTGCGTTGAAGTTAATGTATGCCCGCATTTGTACGTGTTTTTCTCGTAGTATAACTATGTGTTGAGAGATGGGGAGAGAGAGAGAGAGAGAGAGAGAGACCAGCTTTTCTTTCCTCTGTCGCTTTGGCCTTCTTACCGGATCCTTCAACCTGCAAAAATATTCATCATATATAATACTGTACCCTAAGTAAAAAAAATAAAGGAGTTAAAACTTTCAACAACTATCCTTATTTTAGTAGATTTTACACAATGAGGCAGAAGAATTGTACAAAGAGAGGCGAAAGATGTAAGGTGTTAATCGGACCCTAACCTGATCAATCTTCCGTTTTGAACTTGTACGCTGCAAAATCTCGCTGGAATCTAGAATTGCATGGTTATATAATCTGTTCAGTTATCCATATTAAATTTACATCAGAGTAGGAATTCAAGAGATCTTGCAAACCTTTTGATGAGGATTTCCGCTGCTTTCCCGGCGTCTTCTGAAAGAGGAGAAAAGCTTTATAAGAAAAACTGGTACAAATAGTCTGTTTCTATTTTATTCTTTTTCTCCTTGAGCTTTGAGAGTTATCGTCATTTCTATAGCACAATGTACCACAGAGCAAATTTAAAGAAGCATACATTGAATATCACCTGAAGCAATATATTCCAGTGCTTGCCAGACATGTCCAAAAACAAATAATAAAATATATTGTTTCCAACCCCAGGTATTAAACTTGTATATCTGCCCAGCATCAATTTCTACATCCTAATATCAGCTTTTATCAAACATGGAGTAGACCTCCTTGAGGGGTGTATGTACTAATGAACATTAATTATTTCCTAAACCAGTGCCTATAAAATCCCATATCTCTCCTCTTTTTATATCTCACCTATTTAATTTGATTCTTTACATACACTCTACTTACTTGAAATTTCCCCCACCCACTTAGCCTCTTGATTCTTGAAGAAACATTGTGTAGCCATTTTCCTTGGAAACATATCTATCAATCTCTATGCTTATCTATCAAAAGATATCCCCAAACAATTTCTATGCCCTTCCATTTACCAGCATCTAACACGAAGCACGAATCCCTTCATACAGCTCGCCAGACCCAGTTGACGACAACACAACCCAATATTTGTCCGCTTTATGTTAAAAGGATACACCTGTGTCGTATATCTATGATACTAAAGCAAATCATGCTCATCATATCTGATGAAATGTCACATTGTCAATTTAACAGTTACCGTAACCATCCTTTTCCTCGACTGGTTCAACCCATCAGAGTAGTGTCAGAGATGATTTTGAAGGTTTACACTTTTTAACTGTAGCATCATTTTTGTATATCTTGGAAATGGGTCTCCCAGCATACAATTGAACAACAACTCAATTTTGTATATCTTAAAGTAATGAAAGAAAATTTTGATGTAATCTATACGTTATCATATCAAGTATCACACCTCTTACAGTTTAATGAACTAACTAGTTAATGCAATGAATCTTTTGGGATGTGGATTACAGCATCTGGCATTCAGGTATCCCATCTTAAGGCTGCTACCTCAATGAGATTTTTGGGACCGCTTGAGCAATTTTAATGACATGAACAAAAAGTCAAAAGTATATGTCTTCTGTTTCTTGAATACATGCATATATAGAATTAGGTCATAACTGCTTAAAACATACTCTACATTCATTATACTATAATTTATCAACTCAACATCAAGGTCTCACCTTCTCCTCCACTTTCTTAAACAATGTAGATATAGTAGCTTGAACAAGTGTACTTTTATTACTCTGAGAGGGACCTTTGGATTTTCTCAATGGTTGTTGGATTTGGTCTGAAACTGAAGTTTGTGCTACCGCATCTGCATCATCAATATTGAATGCAACAGGATCGGAATCATCGATCTGTTTTGTGTTTTTAAGGAATCACCTTGTCCACTAAGGAAGGCTGAAGAAGTTACATTTAAAAATAAAAAATAAAAAATTTAATAGTAATCAAAATCTGATATTCGCTGCATGCAGGAAACTCGGAAATTTTGAGAAATGAAGGATATCAATAAGCTAGATGAATAATATAAGTGAAAATTACACCCTCAATGACTCAATCTCATAAAGAATGCCAGTGTCAGTGTAGCAACACATAGTTTAGGTGCAATTTAATGCATGTTGGATACAAAATTTTCATTTCTTACTACATTAATCTTCATCTAAAATATTTTAGTTTGTATTTTCATTATATAAAGTAAAATGTCTAATATGCCGTAAATTTCTCTAAATTACATGCAAAAAGTGAGCTAAGACAATTTTTTATGTGATGGAGGAAGTATATAAGGATATTTCCAGAAGTATAATGCTTTGTTGAATGCTCCATATCAACTTTCTTTTCCTCCCCTTCGGATGTAACAATGTTACCCTCTGGAGAATCATCTCCAGAAGAAGCTTCTGCAAACCTGAACCACAACACAAGCTTGGAGTGACAATACTGAATTAATGAACTTTTAGGAAATACCAAAAAAGCGAATTCATCATAGAGGGGATATGAGGTTAGTTATAGTTTTTGAATAAAAGAGTTCAAACAGGTAGCCTCCATCCTTTCACATCTTAAATGTTAGAAGATATGGAAGTTGAAATGTTCGATTTTAAGGGTGCTAACAATCTCAACAGTCTGGATGCTGTGATTTTTTTCTATTATTTGATGGTAACTTGGCTTGGGCTAGAGAAAAGTAAAGTGTAACTGGAGGGTATTTTATCTTTTTGGTTGATGCATGGGGCTAAGAATCACACATTCAGACCAGATATAACACAAATACACACACGTGCACAGACAACACAAACGAAATTTTAAAAAGAATGTATAGAAAAAAATCCTTTTACTTCTTATAGCAATTATATGCAGTATGATAAGAAGTCATATCTCAACATTTGAAGTTTCCACAGACATTTCACAGAGTATATAGAGAATACTTGATGCAAACAAGGGCTAAACTCATCTGAGAAATTGTCAAAACATTATCTGAGAAATTGTTGTCCAACTAAGTCAATTATATTATTGACATAAAAAATGATACGTAATAAATTTGAAAATATGAGTTGCAAATTGAGGCACCGATTGATTCAAGGAAAATAATTTCTGAAAAACAATTCGCGAAAACATTTCACAGTAACTCAGTAAGTTGTTATATTTTCTAATGTTCGATCAGAAAATAAAGCTGAAAACATATTCTTGTGTTTGGCTGGTAAATTAATGACACTTACACATCACTAAAATAATAATATTTTTTACATTAAATATGATAAAAAATAAAAAATATTAAAGTAAATTATTAAAATGAAAAAAAGTTGCACGTTATTTATAAAAATCTAAGTAGCAAGGGTGTGGGTGCGGAGATACAGGGACAGGGGATTCAGGAAATTACAAAATATGGGGATTCGGGTGTGGCGGGGATATGTCGTATAATTAATAAGGAGTATCATATATATGAGTGTGTGCCTTGCACGTTTATAATACAAAATTTTAGATATTAACATCCAATATAGTTTTAATAGCATAACAAAAATACAAGAGATACAAGTAGTCTATATTAATAGTATAATAGCACTAATACATAGATTTAATATACAAAACTTAACATATATATTACACAATAGAAACACAAAAAACACCTCAAAGGAGTAGCCCAACTCATTTGTTTTTTAGGCATTTTAATCTAAATTTTTCATGGTCAAAGCACCCCTGACGCACGCCCACGAAAAATCCTCGGGGATATGCCAAATGCCGCACCCCCGAAGCACCCACACCCGATTCTCCATACTCCAAAAAACAGAAGCACCCCTGCTTCATAGATAAAAATAAAAATATATGTTTCTTATCAAAACAAAATGATGAAGCGATATCAGAAGGGAAATAAGAGCATCATTCAAGAAAGGGAGGAGAAAGTGGAACCAGAAGATTAGGTATTCCTCCCATAAGATAGAAAAATAAACAAAGTTATAAAATGTTGTATATTATTCGATACAAGTATTTAATATATAAATCTATTGCTTGAATATAAATGTGACATTTTACTAAAATCAATGAAAAGAATATAACAAGGGATAGAAACATTTTATTCAAGGAAGCGAGAGAAAGAGAGATACAACACCTGGGTAAAAATAATACTCCCTCCATCCCAAAAAAGAATGGCTTAGGCACTATATCCGCACGTGCAAAAAGGGAGCTAAGTCGTCCTTATAAATGGATGGAGTATTTTTCTTTCTTTCTTTCTTTCTTTTTTGATCGGCCGATGGAGTATATATTTTCTAAATCCAAATGACATTTTTCTTTGACCTTGTAACATTTTTGTTGACCATTTTTGTGGACACCCAGAAATTGGGACACCATTTACTTATCATCAAATGGAGCCTAAACTCAAGACTTTCTTATCAAATTTATTGAAACACACATCCTAGAACTTCCAAATTTTTCCCTTCTCCTCATGGCTCATCATATCAAGATAAAAAATGTTCCTCATGCATTCATGCCTGACCGGAATTCTGTGTGGCATGTATCTTTGTATCTAAGACTTTAAGATGCACAACCAAACTATTTATTTTACATTTAATTCGGTTGCTTCAATAATCAAGTACAAAGGTCAAAGCAATTACTTGTATGATTTTCCTGCAGTCCTAGCTGAATGTCGACTTGGTGTCACTTTAATTAAATCTTCTAAATCATCTTCACTGTTAGACAGAACATCTCCTAACTCAGGTTTAGGAGATAGGTGGTCTATGGATTCAATTCCAGGTCTCTTGACACTTTGCTTTCTTTCACATGGTGCACCTGCACCACCTTTAAAGTCATATTCTGTGTGCTGTCCCTATGACAAGAAAGTCATCATGTCTTCTGCAAATGGTTGAATGAAAGCTAAAAACTAAAGCATATGATAAGCTTGGATAGTCAAAGAATTTCTCATGAAAACCAACCATGTTCATCTCCTTTGGGAATTCAAGACGGACTTCTTCTGGATTCTCATCTTTATTGCCAACCCACCATGCCTCAGAAAATACAATCTGGAAGATAAAAGAAGCTAATGATGCAATAGAAATGACACTTTATAAGCATGCAAAGGATTGAATAATTATAAGCTAAAATCAAAATCACATATAAGAACTAAAAGATACTTCAAATACTGAGAATCTAAACCCCTTTTTGGTATGTCAAAGGTTTTAAATGATATTTTTCTTCAAAGTTTTCATGTTGCAAATTTCTAAAAATACGTTTGGTTATTAGACAATTTTCTGTTCTAGGATCTCAGTAAGTAGAACAGATGATTGGAACTATACTGCATTCAAGACAAATTGTGCAATGCTCCAATGCTTACACATAGAATCCAACAATTGACAACTCTTGACCTCATCATAAAAAAATGGCAAACATGACGCAGCAACTGACAACCAGAAAGGCTTAATTTTCCCACAGCTACTATGTCGGCCTTGAGGCCTGGCAATGGATGAACTTAGTTAAGAGTTTTTGTAAAGGAGGAGAATGAGAAAATAAATAATAAATAGGACGAGAACGTTTATAAAGACGAACTAGGGGATTGAAAGTGATAGAGAGACAAAGTATGCGAGAAAGAAAGAAGGGGATGTGAAAGAATCACAAAAGTGACCTCATTGTCATGATATTTTCATTCATAAGTGAAAGTGTAATAAAATGAAATTGACCTCATTGTCATAATATTTTCATTCATAAGTAACTTCCATTATATGAGATGTTATACAAGGAAAAGTTAAAAAAACATTTTCATCCTGCTCTAAGGCATAACATAGGCACATAGCTATTAGGGCTCCATTAAATATTAACTCTCTGACACTCCCAATCCTAAGCTACTTGTGACAGTGCCCTCCTCTCGAATTTATACATGTCCTCATGGATCTAAAGGAAAATCTGGGAAGCTTCTGCTGCATGCTTCTTCGTCCTCGCAAGCAGCTTCATCAAGACAGCATCCCTTCCATCGTAGCAGCAACCCAAAATCAGAGGAAATAGACAACAAGCCTAATTAGGCACTCATTAATCATAGATAGACATGAACACAAGGAGAAAATCCTCATTGCCTCCATATGTTTCTTGACAAATTGAATCTCATTTATATCCTTCCAGCTTGCATACAATTCTTGGCTTCTTGCCCCTTATATTTTCACAATGCACTTCAGATCAAAAAAGAACAAGTGCAACAATAAAGAAAAAAAAGTGATTGGTGAACTACAATGTTCAGAGTGAAAAAGCTCTTTTAGCTGATGATAACATCATAATTTGGTTAGGATGGCTATGGCACAATAAAATGAAGTTGGTTACTTTTACCATTTCCATAATCTGCTCCTTTATTTTTCATCAAGTAAAGGCTTTGCATTCATGTAGAATATAGACATATAACTTTTAAAAATCCTGTACTTCTCATGAATTCTTTTTTCCTTGCCATACCCAGGGGTTCCAAGTTTTGCATTCAGGAACATCAAGTCAAATAAAGGGAGCAACTAAAAGAAGCAAGAGCACTTCAGACGATTCAGCACCAGCTAAAAGTTCACGATCAAGCTTTGGAAGGGATCAAATACCAAACCTCGGAGCTAATAGAAGATGGAGACACATGTGCAGTTTTTGGCAAGTCTTTATGATCATAAACAGATGTCATTCCCATAGAATATCCTGGTAATATCTGAGATGTTCTATAGAAATCATAAATTTCATTTTATTCTGTTTGCCATAACTACTCTTTCATTTACAAATCAAGGAGTATAGAAGAAAACTCTTTAGAGCTGACAGTAAGGTTGCTTAAGCATTTGATCAATAAAACATTCATAAGAAACACACTAACCATGGTATCAAAGTTATCCTCACACATCACATTCTTCCCTCCTCGGGAAAACTGCAGCGTCAAGTACCTGTTCTTCGGAAAAATTATCGTCCCAAATAATTTCATCCGACCCTAATAATTCCAAAACTATAATAAATTTACAAGTACAATTGCAAAACTGAAAGCAGCAATCAGATGACCGTATAACTCAAAGGAACAAAAGAAGACAATAGATTTCTATAGTTGATGAAGAAGATATACTTGATTGAACATGAGAAACAGTAAACACATCAAGCTAATAACCATATAAGTCAATGGAAGAAAAGAACACTTGGACAAAAAAATGGATTAATAATGTGTAACTAAGAAATAGTAAGACATGTATGGAATATGGAGTATGCATACAGTAAAATAAAGATGGAGAAGAACAAAGACTACCTGACGTCCTGAAGGGAAGTGGCACTTAGAATTCTTCTACGAACTAGATTTTAATAAGGACATAGACCATGACGGAAGGAAGCTAGTGGTAGCAAGGTTCACATATCAAAAAAGACAAAAACAATTAGGGGTTTACTTCTTTTTGTTTGCTATATATATCTCTTTTCTACTTCTATACATATTTCTATAATGTCTGACTGTAGTTCTCCTACCATGTATTCTATCACTCTGGTTTTTTCCAACCCATCCCCACCCCCTGACCCTCACCGCTGCACTCAGATTTGGGGGGTTGGCCTCTCGAAATTCTTACATAAAGCCTCAACCTCTACGTGGAACCTGGAGAAGTCCAAGTGTATATAGGCTTTTGTTCTCTAAATAACAAAGCAACAAATATTTCAAGTTTCTTCTTCTTCTGACAAAATTTATAAAATCAATGGCTGGTTTGATTTGGTGTGACAATAAGTGAATTAAGTTCAATTAAAGCACTCAAGCTTTCCTCAAGGCTCTGGTAATGATAACACACACCCCCAAGAGAGGATACCAGAACAGGGAATACTCCTATTTCCTAGATTCGACTCCAGGTGAACAGTAACCAGAAAAAATTGGAATCAAATGTTGCTGTTTATTGAAATCAGATGCCCATAATAGAGAAATGAACCAAAACCACAATCAATTCTATAAAAGTTCAAAAAACTTATCAAATTTGAACATTCCAAGCAGCAAAAAGGAAAAATGAAAAGTGAAAATACCTGTGGGAAATCGAGATATAGAATAGGGTTTTTAGTGCCAAGGTCCTTGAGCTCCCCGATTTTGCCACCGGAAACGGGAGCGAGAAGACCAGGAAAAGAGAATAGGAATTTGTTCTTCCGCTGCGATTTCCTCAAAATGTCTTTTCCGTGGTGCTTCGCCACCGTCTTCGATGGGCCCAGAGGTGCTACGGACGATGATGAAACCTTCGCCGGAGCATCACCGGATAAGATGTACTTAGAAATAGCAAGTCTCTTGAGTCTATTTCTCTCTTCTGCTTCTGGATTGGATTGGGGGTTCGTCTCCTTCTTCGCACCTTTCGCCATTTTTCTTTCGCAGGGTTTTTCGCGTTGGAAGGCGGGAAACTGGAGCCCGTGCGGTGACCGACGTAAAAGCTTTTATTTCACATGAAATAATTTTGTAAAATTATATTTGAAAATAATTTTTTTTATTTTTAATAATTTTGAAGTGAATTATGATATACGTGGATAATTCTTTTAAATAAAAAATTTTTAAAAAGCTTACTTATTTATTTAATATTGAAGCTTAATTAAAGATATGTTTTGAACCGTAGCTTTGTTTTAAGTTGTTAACTTGGTCGTTGTATTTCTAATTTTTAAGTTAGTAAATTATGTCTGCTACCGTAAATAGGTTATCTAATGAGTTTATTGATAATAATTTTATATATTAAATATTTATTCATTACTCGTCAATTAATATATTAATGTATAATGTATTATTTGGAAATTCATATTTTGTGCATTCTATTTATTTAATAATTTGATGAGTTGACTTAAGATATTCATCAAATATGTTGATTCGGACAAATTATATGCATCTATTTAATTATTTTTCATTTTAAATAGTTGACTTGAATTACTTAAGTGTCATTTCAATTAATTTTTAATTTTAAATAATTGATTTATAATTTATCTATGTAATTTTTTAAATTACTAGTTGATAACTAAATTAGTTATTCATTTGGCGGATATAGTTGTAATTAAAGAGCGGATGAAGTGTCAATCTTTGTAATTTGCTACTTCTATTTCCATAAAGTAAGTGTGTTAACTTTTCTTTTATATTTTGATAGTTGGGAAAATTGTGTACGTGGTGTACTCGAGAGTGGGGACGATTAAGATAATATAATTATAGTCAAATTCAATAATTAGGCAATTTCACACCATCTTAAACTGATACGCCATATATATGACTAGTTACGCGACTAAAAATCTAATTAGCTAAACTTAGTGATTATACTTTTGCTTTGGGGCAATGCTATTTACTATAGTTTTATTTTTTCTTTCTTTTTTTGGCTTAAGTGGTAATTACTTCATCTATAGCCAATCAGTCTTTTGCAAATGATTAAAAATGCGAATTTTGATGACGTAGGAAGAAATCTATATATATCTCCCTATATATATAATGGGGGTGAGAGTGTCCAAAATTGGTATCATCTCTTCCTCTTTTTATTTAATGTTCAAAGTATTTTTGTATCTTTTATTTATATATAAGAATTTCGAATTTGGTATCACTTTTTCCTCCTTTTATTTAATGTTTAAAGTATTTTTGTGCCTTTTATTTATATATAAGAAGATTTATCCTTTTATTTTAATTATATTCTATAAAATGAATAAGATTTACGTGATAAAAAGATTTATCCTTTTATTTTAATAATATTCCATAAAACAAGTAAGATTTAAGTGATAAGAAGATGTAAAAGTTATTAATATTATTCTCATAATCAAAATACTTTTATTATTTTTAATCTTCTCAAACATAAATATACACATATAACGAATGAATGAGTCTTCAAATTAGTATCATATTTTTTTTCTTTCCTAATTCAATGTCTATAATATTTTTTATTACATTCCTTTAACTTCTCATAAAATTTTGACTATAAAATCTTATAAATTCTTAATATCGTCCATACTGTATTTAAAAATATTTATATAAACTTAGTTTATAGGTTTTAGTTGTTCAAACAATGTGCACTTTTTTGTATAATATCATTTTTATTGAAAAGGTAAATTTTGTATAAAATGCATGATATTACACATGTTTTTGTATAACTTTTTTTTTTTAAGGATTTAGTTTAGGTTATTTTTAAAAAAAATCTTATAAATATTTAACTCTGATATATAACGAGGTTATTTTACTTATTTTTTTAAACAGAGGCATGCATAAATTTTCATGGTTATACATTAACCTTTCATCTTAAAATAAATTATACTATGTAATTGATATTTAAATTGACAAATAATATCTAAACCCCTTACAATGATTTCTGAACACAATTAACTTGTATATAGTTTGATTTTATAGAATAACTGATAATTTGATTCTAACGAAAATGAAGTCATAGAATAAAATGTACAATATAACATAATAAATGTAAAAAAAGATTATTATCCAAAAAATAAATTTATTTGTTTGTTTGTAAAGACTAACATAATAAATAAAATCAATCAGCCCATTATCTTGTTTGACGATAAATGTTTTAAAAGATGGAATTCGTAGTAATTTATTTAGTATTATTTATATTGTTCTCTTAACATAGTTGAATGTATATTTTGTATAATTATATCGTGTATTAGACAATTCGTATGAAACAATAAGAAATATAACTAATTTATATTATGTCATGTTTTTGTGCATTCATTTGTTTGCAAGAGATTGATATATTACATTAGTTTTTTCCAAATAACGTTTGTAATATCTAGTGTCTTTTTTTAATATCTCCTAAAATAAAATAAATTTTCAATTGCAAAATATTTTATAGGTACTTACTATTGTCCTCATATGTATAAAAAATTTGCATATACTTAGTTAACATTTTTTATTTATTAAAAAAAATGTAAACTTTTTTGTATAATATATTACTTATGAAAATAAGGGAAAAGTGGGACTTGTGTATGAAATTCACAATATTATGCATGTCTCTATTTAATTTTTTAAAAACTATTAAGTGTTGATATTTTTGAAAAATCTTCTAAATTATTTACCCCTTATATAAAAAAAGGCTATTTATTTTTATTTGTGAAACTATATGCATGCATAAATTTGTGTAGTTACACATATTAACCCTTATCTTAAAATAAATTTACTTTAAATTCAAAATTAAATGTGTAAATAATGTTTAAATACTTTAATTTAATGATTTTTAGGTACAATTAACTTATATAGTTAAGTTTCATAAAATAATTAATAAGTTTGTTATAACGAAATTGAAGACATAGAATAAAAGGGTACAATAACATAATGTAACAGGTAAAATAATATTGTCCAAAAATAAAAAAAAAATTATTAAAAAAAATAACTAATTTATGCTCCCTCAAAATTTTATTTATATGTTTGTAAAAACTACCATAATAAATGAAATCATTTAGTCAATTATCTTGTTTGACAAAAGATGTTTTAGAAGATGAATTTCGTAACAATTTATTTAGTACCATTTATATTGCTTTCTTAATATAACATAATGTATATTTTTCATAACTAGTATTCATGTGGTTGCATCGGTCAATAATGAATGCGAGTTTAGATAAAATTAAAAACAATAAATATATCATATGAAAAAAATAAATATGAAATATTATTTAATATTAAAAGACGTTATAATTAGTCATGAATATACCTGTGCATTGCACGGGTTAAATGACTAGTAATATTAATCACGAAGTAATCACCTTTTTACAAACACCATGCATAATTGTTTTAATGAGGGGAAGAAAGTTCATCAATACCTATATAAATAGTAAGACACCAAATGGATCGGAGGTACATACGTATAGTAAAAGAAAATATTGTAAAAATTCATAGTTAAAATTGCACTAAAAAAAAGAGCAAAATAAAAAAAAAACATCATAAAAATTTACAATAAAACTAAGTCTAATAATTTAAAATTATACAACAATAACAAAACTTATAAACCAAAACAAAATCAAAAGAAAAATTATTAATTCAATCTTAAATAATAAAAAAAACATACGTTACATGCACAAAAAGTAAAAATAAAATACATTATCTATAACTTAAGAAAAATTTAATTAAAAATAATTACTTAAAATACCACATAATGTCTAAAAATATATTAAAATTTTCTTAAAAAAAAAACACATAAGTCAAAATCAAAAAAAATAAAAAAATAAATATATATATACACGAGAAAAAGAGAAGTGAGAGACTTTATTTTTACAGAGTCTCCAATTTTATACTACAATAATGTCAAATTATTTTACTAACACCCATATTTCAAGTCACTTAAAAAACTTTTATAAATAAAATCCCTCATATCCTTATATATATATATATATATACATATATAAAATATGATGTGTTGTGCAAGGTCTCCCAAACTAGCTATACCCCATACATTAGATGTGTTGAGAATAAATAAACCGATAGCATTATCATTTCTATATTTATCCATAATTTTTATCTCCAAATTAGAAGTACAAATTTCTATATCTTAATATAGGGAGGGATAGTAGTAAACACCAATTAGTCAGCGAGGCAAAAAAGAGAAACGAGACCTTTATAATTATAGGAGTCCTTAAGAACAAATAAATTGTTAGAATTATCACACGTTTATTAAAACAACCTTTTTATCATCTTTTATTTTTTAATTAATGACCCAAAAAACTTATAAATTATTCACTTTTTAAAAATTTAACTACCAAACTATATTTTTTCTTTAACACAATAATTTTTCAACTCGTTGAAATTATGTTAAAACGACATAATTTAAACTTAAGTCTTAATCTTAGGTGACATCCATGTCATCAGGAAAAAATAAGAGTGAATAGTCTACCATGAAACTTGAGCTAAAATTCTAACAAATTTATAGATTTTCATGTTAAAAAATAAATAAATACTCCATAATAGATTAAAATATTGGAAAGTGAATAATTATAAAATGTTGTAGTCATTAAGTCTTTCTTTTTTATTGTGACGAAACACTCCTTAGAAGTCAATTCCAGTATCAAAAGTCATTTACTCACCCAGAACCCATACAACCGATGCGGATGAGATCCAATATACTATATACGAAGTACTATATATATACATATGGACAAACGTCGTATAGGTTTTTCTCGAGAGAAAGGTCGTACCAAATGAAAAACCCAGAAATCTGAGCACACCCCATATCAGTTTCAGTCGAAAGATCAAACCTTGATTCATCTTCTTCACCAAAACCCCATCAAAATCCATCACCATGGGGACCAAAACAGAAGCACCAAATGGCGCTGTAAAACCAGATCTACCACCATCATCCACCACTCTATCTTCCTTCTTCTCAGTCAAAACCCTGAAGCTGAAAACCAAGCAGCAGGAGCTCCTGATCCGGGTCACAATCCTCTGTCTTGTCTACATTTTAGCATTCATCACCCGCCTCTTCAGTGTCCTCCGTTACGAGTCAATGATCCACGAATTCGACCCGTATTTCAATTATCGGACAACCCTTTACCTCACAGAGAAAGGGTTTTACGATTTCTGGAACTGGTTTGATTCTGAGAGCTGGTACCCACTTGGTCGGATCATTGGTGGGACTCTATACCCTGGTCTCATGGTCACAGCCGCCCTCATTTACTGGGTTTTAAGGTTCTTGAGCTTTGCTGTACACATCCGTGAGGTTTGTGTCTTGACTGCTCCGTTTTTCGCGTCGAACACCACCATAGTAGCTTACTTTTTTGGTAAAGAATTGTGGGATTCTGGGGCTGGACTAGTCGCTGCTGCCTTAATTGCCATATGCCCAGGTTACATTTCTCGGTCTGTGGCTGGTTCTTATGATAACGAAGGTGTAGCTATATTTGCATTGTTGCTCACATTTTTTCTGTTTGTTAAGGCGGTGAAAACGGGTTCACTCGCTTGGAGTTTGGCCTCCGCATTTGGGTATTTTTATATGGTTTCAGCTTGGGGTGGTTATGTGTTTATTATTAATTTGGTTCCCCTTTATGCCTTGGTTTTGCTGATTACTGGGAGGTATTCAATGAGATTATATGTTGCCTATAATTGTATGTATATATTGGGGATGTTACTTGCTATGCAAATTCGGTTTGTGGGTTTTCAGCATGTGCAGTCAGGAGAACATATGGCTGCAATGGGGGTGTTTTTCTTGATGCAGGTAATTTAACTTGATATATATACTTCTCTGATCAATTTGCATTGTTATCACATTTACATTAATGGCAATGTCAAACTATTGTTATCACAGAAGGACGTTAATTAAGTTACCTTTTGCGTTATCCCGGGGTCATAATTGTTGGACAAACAAAAACACATGTCCCTTAAATTTATCAGTATTTTCTTGTAATTTTTGGAGTTGAGTAGATTAAAATACAAGTCTTCGGCTACAGGTTCATTGAGTGGGTGATTCAAATATTTTCAATGATATGGAGTAAATAAATGTCTAAATTTCTGTTTTCCTTAAGTGCAAATTCACTTCTAAGTAAAAGGGATGCTGTAATCTTAAATGGAAATCCCCAAATTTGAATCATTGAAGACTGCTTTTGCACAATAGTGCGCATTTCTATTTATCCACATTCAGTAAACAGAAGTATTTTTATGAGAGAAGGTGCTTCTCACCTCTAATTTTTTTTCAGCAGAAAGTACACACAGAATAACGAAACTTTTCTGCTGTAATTTGGTGCTTTTCATAAGCAGGTTTCCTGATCTGTTTCCAGTTATATAATGCAAACAGTTTTGATTTCTGCTCTTTAAATTCTCTGGTCTTGAACACTAATTTGAAACTGTCGGTTCAGGTATTCTACTTCTTGGATTGGGTCAAGCACCAACTAAATGATATAAAGTTGTTTCAAGCCTTTCTGAGGATCTCTGTAACATGCGCCGTTGGTGCTGCTGCTGTTGCTCTGGGAGTTGGCACAGCTTCTGGGTATATCTCCCCATGGACAGGTCGATTTTACTCTCTGCTAGACCCAACTTATGCTAAAGACCACATCCCCATTATAGCATCCGTATCTGAGCATCAGCCAACGGCATGGTCATCTTTCATGTTTGATTTTCATATCTTACTATTCCTTTTCCCGGCTGGTCTCTATTTCTGCTTCAAGCGATTGTCAGATGCCACTATATTCATAGTGATGTATGGCCTCACAAGCATGTATTTCGCTGGTGTCATGGTTCGGTTAATTTTGGTCGCTACACCAGCAGTATGCCTTATAAGTGCTATTGCAGTGTCAGCAACAATTAAGAATTTGACTCAGCTGTTAAGGACAAAAAGCAAGCTCGCTCATTCTGGTTCTAGCAAAGGAGCAACTGGAACAAAGGCGTCTTCTAAGGTGCAGTCCCTCTAATTCTTATGGTCATATAGATACCCTTGTTTGTGCTATATAATGTCCTATTAGCCTTAGGGGAACATCGCTTCATCACCTCATGAAAATTATTATTTTGTTGCCATTTGTAGTAGCCCAGTGTTGTCTGTTTGTTTTCACTTGATACTTGATTATTATGGTTCAAATGCACATCCTTGGTAACAAATGAGGTTGAATGTTGTAACAATCTTGAACTAATATACTTTTCTAGTTACCCACAGAGCTGATCTGACATTAAGTGGGGTGATGATGAGATTTATGTCTGGTCGATTAGGCCCAACTTATTACCTGAAAAGAAAGGAAAGAAGAGAGATCCTGCAATTTTACTGCTACAAAGTGTACATCATCTCTTTAAATCATTCCATGTGTCTCTTTACAGTTTTTTTTATTAACTGGAACTAAAGCCCTGTAAGGGAGGTGGCAACCTTAGAAGGGTTTGGAGCAGGAGATGTAGGGAATGTTGCAGTAAAACTCATAGATGATGTATTACATCTCCTGATTTAATCCTTCCAGGTTGCTCCCCCTGAACAAGGTTTTAGATATCTCTTTTAAAAAAACTGAAAAGGGACACTTGTAAACTTCTTGTTACTTGTAGCAGGAGATGAAACATATAATGCAACAGAGTTGTTGGACCCGATCTAGACTGAGATTTGGTTTACCACAAGTTGACTAAATCTGATACAGTTTTCTATTTCTCATTTTCTTCATTATTAGTGTCAAAAATTTTTTTTCTTGTGCTGGAAATAATTTGTTTCAGAACCAATTAACCAAAATCTGAGGCATAAGAAGGTAAGCGTGTTATTAGTGGCCTTTCTGCCTTGGAGAAGTTGTGGCAAGTATTCTTGAATGAAGCGATATTTAAAAGAAAAATGGGAGAGATTTCCTGATATGTGGTTGAATATAATATTTCGTAGTAGACTTGCAGTTACTAGCTATGGACCTTCAAAGTAGATATGGTTGCTCTGATATTTACATCAACGAGAATCTAGCCAATTTACTATTATTATTACTCCTTCAGTCCCAAAAGAATGAGTGGAGTACACAGTACACCTGTTTTAAGTTAAGCTTACTGTTTAAGAGTAAATTTTCTATTATACCCATTAGAATAATGGGTCCCATACAGGTTCGAAAAGTTAATTGCGTTAGCTTGATTATATTGTGGGTCCCTTTATATGGGTAAGTAGTCTACTTTTAAATTACCGAGTTATTATGTACTTCACACATTTTTTTGGGACAAATAACATGCGGACTTAACTCGTTCTTTTTTGGAACTTAGGGAGTAATGCTCATTTTTTTGAATTAAGAAAAGGCATCTCTAGTTAGTAATTTTCTTTTCATTATCCCGTGTAGAGTAATCCAGAATATTTTGCGAGTACTCTAGTAGTAAATAATTCTTAAGAGATGTTTTCCAGTTAAATAAGGACATCCAGTTATAGATACTCTAGAATAAAATCTTCATATTTATTAATAGATATATTATAGAATGACTAGAAATATTTCATTGATTCTATCTTGCTTGTTAAGTCATGATTTCTATTTAAACCATTGTAATCCTCCGTCTTTATTAAGAATGAAATAATTATGAATTAAGTTGTGTATTTGTGTGTGGGAGAGGCTTTTGAGGCAAATTTATCCCCTTTTCTATTATCACCCTCTTTGTCCTACATCAACAAGGTTTGTGACTTGGACCCAATAGCTTGAGCTCTTCGGTCAATTGGGTCAAGATGGGTCTAACATGTATATTGAGTGCTTTGATGGGTTCCCCAACTCCACAACAACATACATTTTTTTTGTGCAGACTGCCTTTAGTGAAAGTTAACATGCTTAACTTGGTAGGTAGGTGGTGGAGCACCTGTTTCTATATGTTCCTGGTGTGTAATAATATATCCAAGTATTCTGCTGTTTTCCCGATTCTGTCAGTGAATAGGAATTCTTATACACAATTTTTATCTTGAACAGGGATTGGTTGATCAATCTCTGCCTTTCCAGAGAAATGGAGCAATAGCATTGCTTGTGGGTGCTTTTTACTTGCTTACTAGATATGCTACCCATTGTACCTGGGTCACCTCTGAAGCATATTCATCTCCCTCAATTGTCTTAGCTGCAAGGGGTGCCTATGGCCAAAGGGTCATTTTTGATGATTACAGGGAAGCATACTTTTGGCTGCGGCAGAATACTCCTCAAGATGCAAAAGTCATGTCCTGGTGGGATTATGGGTATCAGATCACTGCCATGGGAAACAGAACTGTGATTGTGGATAATAACACTTGGAACAATACCCACATAGCTACTGTTGGACGGGCAATGTCGTCTTATGAGGATGAAGCATATGAGATAATGAAATCACTTGACGTTGATTATGTATTAGTTGTTTTTGGAGGTGTTACCGGTTACTCTTCAGATGATATTAACAAGTAAGTATTTTATTTTTGCTTTTTTTTTCCCGTACTGTTCAAATTAATTAATTAAGTGATCTGCAATTCAAAGTAAAAATGTTTTTTACTTTGATAGTAACTTTAGTAATTTATTGATTCCCGTTTTCTCTGTTCTGCTGCCTCAAAGTTGTAGTGGTAGGGATTCTTTTCATTTTTAAATAGTTTTTTTTTATAAATATTATGAATTTATTTTCAATAGCATACCAAAGTATTCTTGCTCACCAGAATGATACATAAAAACTAATCTTTGCACACAGTTAAACTCACAAACCAACACATAACAGTAGATCTTTTCAAAGTAGTAGAGAGAAGATTTTATCTTTTTCTCAGTTTTTCTTCTTAAAACAAATTATTATCTTTTTATTTTTAGTAGCATATACCTGTGAATCTTTTCGCTCACCAGAATGATTATAAGAAGTCAATTAATTCTTAGAAGTGCATAACATGACTTACTTCATGAAGCGGAACCAGGTTGTGTTTGTATTTGTGTATATACAGTGGATATATGTAATTTTGTGTGTTGTTGGGTGGGGGTGGGGGGGATGGTTGTTGCATGCTTATGTAGCAGCTTAATTGTTTGCATTGTGCATTTATCATATATTCGTTTCAGAGTTGGCAGACATCCTTTTATCATTTTCTATCCACCCTCAATATTATCCTCCATCCCCTGGTAATCTAACCAGAAATTTAATTTTGCTAGATTTTTGTGGATGGTGAGAATTGGAGGTGGTGTCTTCCCTGTCATAAAGGAACCTGATTACCTTGTCAATGGCGAGTATCGAGTCGATAAAGGTGCAGCCCCAAAGATGTTGAACTGTCTGATGTGAGTTCCTAAAACTACTTGGTTTCATTGTCAAATATTCATTTGCATGGGAATGCGTGTGCATGGGTGTTTGTGTGCACATGTGTTTACTGTAAAAAGCTTCTACACTTGCTAATGGATTGTCTAATTATCTGTGAAGTACTAGTCATTTGACTCATTTACACTTACAAACCAATTAAAGATCAGAAATTGCTGAATATTGTGGCTGAAAATGGTGTGTGTATACATAGAAGTTTCTTATTTAATGTCCACAGTTATGTGATCATGTTGAATCAAGTAAGAAATTTTAAATTGGGAAGATGGGGCTTAAAAAATATAAATATCTCTTGTGCAAAGTGTGCAATGTTTTGTTTCTAATATTTCATTTTCCTATTAAAGAACAAAATGTAATACTCTGTATGTTAGTTGCTGCCATATACTTCTTTAATTATTTCTGTTGGCTGGACTCGATGGCATGAGTGTTCCTTTTCAGTTTGACTAACTTACTCGTCCCTTTCTGTTTTACCAAAGTTTTACCTAAATATGTCATAATAATGGGTGATCAGGTACAAACTATGTTACTATCGCTTTGGAGAGCTGACAACAGAATATGGAAAACCTCCTGGGTATGTTTATGTTCCTTTTTACTGAATATCTTTGTATACATTGTTAATTTTTGTTTAATTCTTTTTCAAGGATATTGTTGTTTATGGATCACAAAAAATGTTCAGACGTCTATAAAATTAGTTTTAAATATCTTTGTTCTTCTAGATCATTATTTATTTTCAAATTATTCATTCTATTTGTTAACCATTTATTTTTGGGTCGTGGTCTTGATTGTTGGAGGAACTTTTTAGAACCCATGTCTGGGCTCTTGCATGTGTTTTTTCATTTAGACTGAATAATTTTTGTTTTCTCATAGAAACTTTTATAAACTCGCGACTGTGTCACAGACACGGGAAAAGAGAGTGGGTGGGGTAGCCATGTTGACACAAGTACACGACTCAACTTGGGTGTGGGTTTAGGAATCCGTTGACCAAAACTTGGACACTGCTAAATATTCTTCAACTTCACATATCAACTGTGGGAGAACCAAAAGGAAAAAAAGAAGAAAATAAACTGTACATGGGATAAGCTTCGAATCTCTCAAAGGAGTGAGAAAGAACCTGGGGAGTAGACCTCTAGGTCATGAGGGAAAACGAGAATAGTTATGGTTGAGAGTTTGGATTGGATTTAGACAAAAATACCTATGCATTAACCTCCCCCCGCCCCCTGTTCTTTTTTTTTTTTCGTTGTTGAACTTTGGAGTGTCAAACAGAGTTTGAGTGGTTAATAAAGGAAATGAAGATAATAGTGCTTTGTCGAAAATGGTATGGGTAATTGACTTGGTATTTATGTGGTGGGTATTTCTAGTACCATAATCAGATACCTAGGGGTGGGTATCAAATTTACACCTTTTTGTATTTTAGTACTAAGATCTAGGGATTCACACTATTCTCTCTCTCCCTCTTCCGCTCTCCCTCTCTCTTGTTTTTTTGTTCTTCCAAATTTTCAATCAAATGAGCCGAACAGGTAGCTCTATGCTTCTGATTGAGCTGATCAGGTTGATGGGGTGATGAACTGCCTTGTTACTCTGTATGAGACTGTTTCCAGTAAGAAAAAGTCAGGATCATGACATTGTGCATTTGGAAATCCTTAGAGTTGCCCCTATTCATTTGGTGTTTTAGTGGTTGATATAATTTCTGGCTGTACTAGTTTTGAGTTTTTTATATTTTTATTTTTATTTTCTTGGTTAATATGAGTAAGCATCATTGAAGTCTACAAGCGTTGATATCTTGAATCTTGGTATGC
Organism: Centella asiatica; assembly: GCA_014636745.2. Lineage (NCBI taxonomy): Eukaryota > Viridiplantae > Streptophyta > Magnoliopsida > Apiales > Apiaceae > Centella > Centella asiatica. Next base: position 39,959,039 of record CM025784.1, on the reverse strand, counting down.
ATGTTAATTGTTTATGCTATAACATTATTCTGTTTTGGGGCCTGGTTTTCGCAAAATACTTAATTGCCTTTCTTTTCATGGCAGGTATGACAGAGCCAGGGGTGTCGAAATAGGAAATAAAGATGTAAAGCTTGAATACCTAGAAGAGGCATTCACAACATCGAACTGGATAGTAAGAATTTATAAAGTTAAACCACCAAACAACAGGTGGTGATGAATACCTCGTATTCTCTCTGTGCGGAACAGGAAAGGACGTTAGATAAATCCATCATGAACGGTTCAAGTTTTGGTAAGTTATAAAGATAGAACTATATTCTGTTGTTGAGTTTCAGTGTCACAGCTCAGGGACCTCCATTTTGTATCCCTTGTTCCAAATTTGATGTCGCCTCTTTCCTTTCATCATTCACGAGTCGATCCAAGTGTTACAGTAAAGTAGTTTATTTGGTTCCTTGGCTGCGCTTTGTCTTGGATTTTGATAAAGATTCTAGAATTAACATATTGTAACTTAGAGCGGTTTCACTTTTACAGTTTGGATCATATGTACTTTTGTAGTTCTAATACCATATCCTAGTTGCTGCTATTTAATATGTTGCCCATTATCTCACAAAATTTCACTTTCTGATAACACATGAAAGGTCCAGTCCAGGATATAGGTGCTAACTATGGACTTTTTTATATATGAAAATGTCAGATCCCCAAACACCCCCCTCTCCCACCCCACCCCACCCCACCCCACCCCACCCCACCCCAAATATGCTTGTGTAGTTTCTGTTCCATATGTATGCCAGCTGGAACCGAGATAACAGATGAACCGTTATATGGGGTTTGGATTTGGGGACAATCAAGATTAAGAGTTTGTGAATTTAGATCAATTATTATACTTTAGGACCGCCACCCCCGATGTTAAAAGGTCTAAGAAATATGGTGTTAAATGTTATTGACCAAGTTTCAAAATTTGAGATGTATTTCTTTTTTAATACGGTACAAGATTTACATTTTATAATTTATATTTGTTATATGAATTTATAAAAATATGAAAGTTTGAATATTTGTATTCAAGAGTTATATTCATATACTTCAAGTTATTCCACTTTTAAATTAATTTTACTTCAGTTTTGAATCATAAAATTTCACAAACTTATTTTATATGAAATGAAATGTATATCTAATTTTGGTTATATGAAATGAAATGTATATCTAATTTTGGATGGAATGACGGAGTACTACCTAAAGAAAAATACACCCTCCGCTATTTATTTTCAGCGGAAAGAATAAACAAAAAATATTAGGAAGTTCTATCTTTTCGGATCAATACACCACCCAGAAGTTCGATTATGTATGTTAGTCTCATGGAAATTTTATTTATGGTATTTATTCCTACAATTTATAATGATAATAAAAATTTGTTCCAAAAGCAACAAAAAAGGATTACTCGGGTAGTTATCAAAAAGGAAAAACTAAATGTAAATAGTATTTTAGTTTATGAGCAGTTTTCTTTTCATTGAAGAAGCTTCATGTCCTTTTATTTCGATCAATCTATATTTGAGACTATTAGAAATTCATTTCATCTAATATTTTGAATTGAAGGGGTAACACTAAAGACTTATTTCATAAACTTTTTTCTATTCATTATTCAGTATTAGACGTATTACACGTCGAAACATTTTTCAAACCTAAACAATTAATCTGAGCTTGTTAGGAGTGCAATTACTCATACTATTAAGTTAAAAGGTAAGAAATGCAACTCATAGATAGAAATTAGCAACATTATTAAGATTATTAATTTTACTATTCATTGAAAGGTTAGTCACCCGTACTTCCATTTCTCTCATAAAATACATAAAGATTACTCTAATACTTACTTTTTGCACTTTGATATTTTTATAAATTTATATCACAAACAAAATTATAGGATTTTAAAATAGTACTACGATGAAAAAAAAAACATGTATGTAATTTTAAAATAAAGCAAGTAATATTTACCAAAACAGATTTTCTAGTTACTAACTTACTACTGCGATTTGCAAACAGAAAGTTCAAGGTAACTAACAGTCTAATACTCTTCCCATTCCAAAACAAATAAATAAATTAATACCAAAGTTTAACAATTAACTAGATTATCATATCCAAATAATTCAATGAAAACTACAAGAAATCTTTATGCATCAAGTTTTATTTTTATGTAATGTAATTCTGAACCTTATTAGTCAACTATCATATAAGGCTCTATACCCCAAAAGATACATCATGTAATCATACAAATTTGGCTGCATAATCGTCAGATGTTTCATCTGTGTTGTCACTTTCAAAATAAGTGTTTGTAATTATGTCAGTTCATTCTTAATATAGTACAATCTATTGCAAACCAATTTTTTTATGGAATAAAAAGTTGTACTTTGCGAATGAGTGGTTTAGTTCAAGGAAGTGTCTAAAAGGAATCAGCTTCAACCCAACATATTCTCTCAATTTTGAAATTTTGTATACAATTTATTTTTAATTTTATAGCAAACTATACAACACACTCGTGTACATCATCTTCTATCTCGAATTTCGAATTCAGCTCATCAGATATATAAAGTTTCTCAAACATTAAAAGATGATGTTATATTGGTAGATCCGTTACAACTGCTGTACTTCAACAAATTACTATCGCCGCATGAGTTGTTTCTACTTAAGTCTTCCTCTTGTTTTCATGAACAAATAAATAAATTTTTTAAAACAATAATTTGTAATGCCAATTTCATCCTTATAATCAAATAATATCTTGAACTTTATATTTATGATTTGCTACAAATATTTACATATTTAAAGATATTATTTTATTATGAGTTTGAAAATTTTGTTATATTTTTACCTCATAATCAAAATCAATTAAGACTTATGTCAAATTTGGCTCCTAGGATTTTAACAAAATTTTAAAACACAAGTCGTCTTGCAAAACTTGTAAAGCACAACTTTGAAAGCATTGCAAAATAAAAAAAGTGATAATTATTTTGCGAGTTCAAAAAGTTCATACCAGGTAACAGTTTCTCATTATAACTGAATCTCATACCACATATGAATAAACTTGTTGAACAACAGAGCAAACAATCAGACGTAAATACTTTAGAGACCGAGCGGTTCAACGATTTATTTCCACTCGACTTGTTTAATTGTTGATTCACAAAAATAAATGCGCTAATCCAAACAGAGTTTTTTACCATAAGAAAAATGAAATCCAAATATTTATTTGCACAGATCAACTCAACTCAATTACCCTCTTTCTTCATTTTTTTCGAAGTGAGCTTGACTCAACACAATCAAGTTCTAATAGACAAATCAGGGTAAACCCAGCTCAAGGTCAAGTTTGACACGAGTACCTGATTAGTTTTATTTCATTCCAGCACTTGAAAAGCTAACAAAAAACCTTCTAATTTTGTAACACAAAAAAAAGAAGATAAATTTCCTACTTCTCCATTACGTGTACTCGTTCGTTTCCTTCTTCCTGCTTGTGTTCAACTACCTAAGCATTATTTTAAAAAATACCACCCCATATTGGCAAATGAGGCGGAGAATGGTGTTTCGGGAACAAAAATAGGTTAGGCTTTGCAAAACCATGCCATCCCTGTCTATTCTAAAAAAATTCTTCTGGAAGTCCAACTCCATAAGGTTTGCAAGACCAGACCTGAAACTTCAATAGGTCGCACAAATAACCCCATTCTTCGGGTGATTAACCTTGGGGTCTATCTGAGGCAACAACCCCCCCACCCCACCTCCCCCAACCAAAATAAAAAAAAGTTGATCTGCCTTCTTGTCAACTCTCGTTTCACATTGCACAATAACCCCATTCCCCAGGTGAGGGAGTACCTTTCACATCGCAGCTGTTAGCATGTTATGGATGTCCAAATGCCTAGATCTCTTTCAAACGGCAGTATCTGGCTATTTATGGAGAACAGAAAAGACATGCAAGGTGAGCTTAAGGGCCCCAAGCACAATCACAAAATAAATAGGTGGGCAAACCCAACCCAAAAACTATGAATGATGTCGAAGAAAACCATCTTAAGCACATAGTTATAGTAAGATATACTAATTCACAGTTGCGGTACAAATTCTAGCCTCCTTTAGCAGGTAATTAACATTAGCAGCCTCAGCCACAAAGCATAACCCTGCTGCATCAAGTGCAAAACCCGACCACAGAAAAAAGGGGGAAAAAAATCTTTTAGGTGCCAAATGGCTTCGGCACCTCCTCACCGACACAAGTAATCAACAGGCAGAAACTGAAAATATCTTTATTAGAACACTAAATTACATCTATGATTAATCTTCACTGTATAAAAGAACTTTGTATGTTCAAGCTGGTACATGCTCACAACCATTTCAGTGCTTCCCTGCCAAAGAAGAGAGTGTAAGTGAGAAACTAGCCAAAAAACACAGAAAAATCGAAGGCAAGGCAATTTGTGTGGTATGCCAGCCTGATCCGAGGACTCAACAAAGCCAAATAAACGACCTCACTCTAGTGCTTAGAAATCCGACCGGTGACACTATATGTGATCCAGCACAATTCAAGACAGTTGTTGCGGTTGAATTTTAACTAATCCATGATAAAAGGCTACTCTAACCAAGTAGGAAAGAATACTGTCCTACAATCACCCCAAAAATTCAAAGATCAAAACAATTGTTCTGAAGATTGTCCAAAATAGGAATGGATAAGAGAAGTGACATCATCAACCCAAACTATCAATCGAGGAACCAGAAAATTCAGCAATTGGAACACATTAATATTGAGAAATTACATTATAATCCAACCTCTTCTTCATTATGTCAAGTATACGTCATGTTTAGTCACATTTTGATTGTCTCCTCTTTTATGAATCAAGCTTAGAAGTTGCATAAACTCAGGAAAATAAACATTAAAAAGCACTTGTATGTAAATTCAACATAGACCACAAAATGATTTACACTATGTGGGAATCAGGGTAGAAACGATTGAACTATCATAATTTTCTCCATAAAAAGTTAAGCCAGATGAAGATTAGCCATGAGAGAACAAAAAATCATCTATCACATATAGGCATAGAGGATTGATTAACCTACGAGCAGATAACACACATACAGACGATAGAGAGGGGATATACAAGATCTAGTTTGTTACTTTGTTTTAGGGGTATAGTGCAAAGCAGCTGAACAATTGCACAAAGTTACTGAAACAAGTTTGTAATGTGCAAGAAGTATATGAGTAATAACCGAGTGCAGAAAGAAATTCCCAATAAAAATTTTGCCAAAGTAAAATAGAAGACAAGGAAAAAAAAATGTTATGGATATTAACTAGGTATATTATCTAACTTCACGTATCCAGCGGCCTCGAATCTTAACTTCACAAGTACCATGGGGTGTCCTCCATGAATGGACAACTATATCAGCTGTAGTGACAATAATAAAAATATTACCAAAGACCAGTATATACTAGAAAACTATATGAAACATGTCTGCTGATTAGAAATACAAACATGAAGAAATCGGATGTTCACTCCAAGCTCTACATCTTTGAAACAACTCCCAGTAAATTATTAAAAGCTTTACAGCATCTGAGAAAAAACAAGGAGGACGGCCACAGGGTTTCCCCTGTTATTGTCCTACAGTTCTATTTCTTCTGCTGAGAAAAGGAAAATCAAATGAAAGTATGAAACCATGACATCCATCTGAAATTCAACACTACACAAATTTGAATTCAAAATTTGGCACGACAAGATCTAAATAAATCGGCCTTCTGGTGAGACTTCTACTAGTAAACAAAAATAATCCACACAAAAAGAAACTAAGCACGTGATCTGCGGTCCATATGTGTGTATTTTTGTGACAAGTACAATTTGTGTCCTATAGTGCTGGCAATCACAATATACTGGAGTAACAGAAACACCTGAAAGTCAAAGAAATCACAAACAAAAAAGCTGATTTAGTTTTTGAATGAACTTAAATAATTAAAGGGAAGTGATGCTATTTGATCAGTATACAATTAAGCAGTACAACCATCATTGCTCAGATCATGAAATACATAAAAACCATTTTGATGCATACGACTCCACGCATGCAGTACTTATGACCTCATAAAAATACATTGAGCTATCCAGAAAGGTGAACAAGAATGAGCATTAGAATGATGCTGTTTGTCTATTATGCAATATGATACTGGGAAAGAAAAGTTTAATTTTCATGAGTGCCATTGGATAAGATATCCTTTATAAAAAATGAGACATGTAGAAATTATATCAATGCTGCAAAGACACCATACTCCATGACAAGAAATAAAAGGTATAGTGCATTTATTTGTAAAGAATGAAAGGCAGGACAATCATCTAGAGTTTCACGAAATATACTAAAAAAAGAAAAGTTTCCTCAATAAATTTGGAAAGAATTGAAATGAATGCGTGAACCAAAACAAGTTGAACTGGAAAATACAAAAAGTTCATATAAATTAATTCTCTCGTATAGCCCAAAAGGGGAGAACAAAACAAGGGTAGAATAGGAACTTGATCATGATATTCCCACCCTTTCAGAAATAATCCATCAATGACAACTGCCAATTCGCTGTTCAACCAAATCTCATAAACAATTCAAGGGGAATTCAGGCAAATTCAAATCCCTGACAGATCCCTTCGGAGATTTGGCAGATGACTCATAGCCTCTACTCAAAAGAAAATTCATGACCCTTGTCCAATGTTTATTTAAAAGCAGATCATTTTGGTTAACTGAACCGATATAAAAGACGCTACAGAGGTTAGGGTATGGTTTCCTAGGGGTAGGCATATACAGTGGTTAATGAGGAACTTCCAAAATGTAAAGGCAATGAAGTTAAATTTGAAAGCACGTATTAGTCGCATCAGCATGTAACTTTTCATATTATCTGTACAACTACAATGTTTGAGCATAGGATAGCAATAATCAAGATTTTGAAATTTGTGCAATGAGATGCATGCAAAAAAGTAGGTTCACCAAAATTAATTTTCGAAATTAAGAGCTCAGCAAACAAGGGTTACAATACACAATTCTTTAGTCAATATCAGGTAAATGGTCTAGTCCCCTAGTAGCTGCTAAGAAGGAAAAAGATATACATGTGTGTATACAAGTATTAATGTGTGTGCCTGCCTGCCCCTGCCCCTGTGTGTGTGTGTGAGAGAGAGAGAGAGAGAGAGAGAGAGACTACGGTTGTTGGTTATGACGAAAACTTTTTGAACCTTCTGAATCAAATCATTATATACTTCTTTTTTTGTTCGCTAGAGTATATATTGTAATTGAAGTATTTGAATTCAATGACGGTGGATGTCGTTTAGTGGGAAGAATCAAAAGATTGTCGATATTAGATTTAATAAATAATATAATTACAACCACTAAACTAGGTAATATTTAGAATTTTAGACACGTCAGCTTCATACAATTAATGCAAAACAAATTAAATGTATAGCTGATAATTCAAAACTTATAAGAGAAACAAGTCCGCATTATGCACTATCCTCATGCAAGTTCCATATGAGTAAGATAAGCGTGGTCAAAAACACTATCAAACAAGATAAGAGCATCACTCACAGGGCAGTCCTAGCCAAAAAAAAAAAAAAGTAACCGTTGACAGAAAACAAAAAATTGTTAATGTGTTTCATCATGGCCAAATGGTTGAGAGTTATATGGAAACATATCCACGATACAAAAGGTCAAATATCACAAGCATTAACAGACTACCAACAAAACAAGTACAACGGTTAATTAACTATCAACGGAATAATTATTACACGTATTATATCAACTACTAAGTACATAAAATGCCTGCATTACAAGCATCAACAGACTACCAACAAAGAAAGTATAATGGTTAACTAACTATCAACGGAATAAGTACTATACGTATTATATCAACTACCGAGTACATAAAATGCCTACATTACCGAAAATTCTAAAAGTAAGTTTCTAAATCTTTATATTTTCTACTTCTCTCAAAATAGAAAAAGATAAATTGCAGGTTAGCATTTTAAATTGATCAAACAAATTCAAGAATGATTATTAGGTTTCCATGAACAGCCAATGTAAAAAAAGAAATAGAAAATCAAGTAAAGTTGAGTAATTGTAGTTACCCAGATTATATCTAATCCAGATCTTCTTCTCTAGCTTGACTACCGGAGTTCGAACCACCAGCATTATTGTTCCCGCTGTCGCTGTTTCCAGCTCTGCTATTGCTTGCTTCCCCTGATGTTCTAAATGGCCATGGAAGCTGTATCCTAAACCTCCTCTCCATAGTCCTCGGAGTGTCGGGATTCTCCTGGGAACCCCCAGCACCAGCAGCTGCTATTCCTCCTCCACTCAATTGTGTCCCACCACTAGCCCGATTCTCATAGTCCGGATCATCAGTAGGCAGCTCATACCGACAAACAGGACACGAATTATGCATCTCCAACCAAGGCATAATACAATCAGTATGATATATATGCTTACAAGGCATCTGTTTTGCCTCCTCATCTAGGTTAAAACTATCTTTGCAGACAGCACACTCGGAAAAATCAGAACCAAGCAACTCATTAGTGATTTTAACGGTTGGAAGCGCTTGAACTGCGGATTTAGCAGCAGGAGGGGTGCCGTAACGATTCGGATCGTTCTCCGCTAGCTGCTGGATCAATTGCTCGAGTCCTGGTCCTATAAAATAGTCACCCAGATTGGTCGGGAGGCGAAACCCTACATCGTCCAAGGAATTATTGTTCTCAACAACGAACTGGATGTTGGCTCCACCGGCACGGAGAGTATTCAGATAATTCTGAAGGAATGCAAATGGATTGAATTCATCAGCCGATTGGAACCGACTGGGACCACCGCCAAAAAGAGCAGATAAATCGGTGGGATCGTCGGCGCCGCCAGAAGTGGAGAAGACGAACGGAGAACCAGCGGATCCGGATGAGAAAGGGGAGAAATTATCAGAGGGGAAGGCGAAGAAAGGGTGGGGACTCGGGATAGGGTTGGGGTTGGGGTTAGGGTTTTCATATTCTTCTAAGAAGCCACCGTTGCAATTGGGGCAAACGAGTTCGGCGGAAGCGGACGAGGGTGTTATGGTGACGGTACGGTCGCATTGGTAGCAGAAGTATTGTTGTGCGACGGCGGCGACACCGCCACCACGGCCGCCGGGAGGAATTCCGTCAAAGGACATGGTCGTCAAATTTAAGGGTCGGAGAGAGCGAGGAAAGGGATATTACAAAGGCAAGACCTACACACACTCTCTCTCTAAGATCTCTCGGTGTTCGCCGAATTCTAGAGAGAGAAATATTAGAGAAAGGAGAGAGAATGGGGTTGGATATATAGGATGCTTAGAGTCCACGTGTTTCTCGGTAACGAGGAACTGTCCGACGTGGCAAGGAAGGTTCAAAATCTAAATAGCTTCACTTCATTTCAGTATTTTTACAGTCATTGACTGTGCCCGACCGTTTTTAACTTTTTACTCCGTATTAAGAAATGTTTCATTTGGTCCTTCACAACATCTCTTTACTCATTTGATCTTTAAAAGTCGATTCTCTTGTTACACTTGTATTTTCTTGTTGAGGAGCAAAGCACCAAAGGAATTAAAAAAACAGCCTAATTTGTATCAAGTAACGAGTTGAACTCAGTCGGAAGAATAAATAGACGAAAATAATTGATTTCATTAATAGTATCATTATTAACGAGTCAAGTCAATCTGCACACATATTTTTTTTACGATAAATATATTATACTCGAATCTCCTACTATGAGTTAACAGGCTCAATCATTCACCTCTAAAATAATATGACGATGACCAAAATCCCAAGCCAATCTGAAAGATCCCCCAAAGTCCAACGTGTATAACAATACACCACCCCCCAACTCCACTGCCAATCAATCCAACCAGCCCCCATATATCTTCCTAGTAATCCTCCACACCCAGCGGAACTTGGATAAATTTAATAAAAATTTGACACTTACCTTCTGTTGGTTATTAAAGACCTGTATTTGAATGATTTTGCAATTTATTTTGATATGTAATACTAAGGTATTCACTAAATACCGAGACTTCATGACTCCATTTGACTCATAAGTTAAGGTAAAAATCTTGACATTTGATTGTCCCAAACCTTGACCTTGGCCGGTATTACAATTTTAAATGAATTATATAAAGAACACTTCAGATTTCAACCTTAAACACCTACATTTGACGTTCGCCGTTTTTTACGCATCAATGTAAATCAGTGAATAAGTTTTCAAAAAAATAAAAATAAAAAAGTTGCATCTTGATAAGCCAATTTGACTAAATTATGAGTTATAAAAAGAATAAGATGAGACATTTTGAAGGATAAAAATTTATTTTTTATCACATGATTTACCATAATTAATGTTATTAACATGTCTTTTATTAATTCTAAAAAAGTTATATAAGGAAATGGAGAGAATATTGACACTATTGTAAATTTCTTTGTCACTTTACAAGTCAGAAAAACAAAATTAATATATTAAAATTTATCGAAATTTTAGAATTTTAAAAACTAATTAGTAATTAATTTTATACAAGTCACGGACTTCGATCAATAAAAATTTGAAGTTAATGTCTCATTTCGTTCTCTTTTACCTTTTTTATTTTAACTTAATTGAGAGGATCATGACCTTTTTCGCTAGACGGATTAAAAAAGGTATATAAGGAAATAGAGGGAATATTAATAGTATTGTAAATTTTTGTGTCACTTTACATATTCAACAAAATAAAATTAATATATATTAAAATTTATCAAAACTTTAGAAATCTGAAAATTAATCAGTAATTAATTTTATAAAAGTCACGCACTTCGATCGATAAAAGTTTACGTACATTTTTTTGTTATTTTGCTATAAATTAAAAAAAATTCAATTACAAACTTATAGATCTCATCATAACTTAAAGATTCATAACAAAATTAATGAGAAAAACTATTATTTATACATATAATTCTTGATCAAAAATACAAAATTAATAATTATAAAAAATCTAAATATTACTTTTTTTTATAGAACAGAAGGAATATCAAATTAGCACATAATCAACCTAAATTACTTTAATTTATTTTCCAAATATGTTATTGTGTACTAAAAAAAACGGATACACCTAGTCGTGTCGATGTCAAACTTATATTATTAATTTCGAGAAGAAAATTTCTCTGATAATGTTGCACATTATTTTACCCCAAAAGAAATTAACCTTCATCACCCTCGCGCACTCAATTATTATTACGAAATTCCTCCTCTTAAAATAACTTTATTTCTTAATTAACATCACAATATACATAAATTTAATTGAAATACTTTCAAAAAAATTTTGAAAAATCACCATAGTAAATTCTTATACCACAGGAAACCAACCTGACTATCATACACTGATATTTTATTTAAAAGTTTTCGACAATGTATTAGCAAATAATAATGTACCTATATTTTTTTTTCTGACATACACGCGTACACAAATTCTCGTTTTATTATAATGTGTAGCTATTCAAAATTTGTAATTTTGAGGAATATAGAGCACGAGCTTTAAAAAAAAAATAATTATTTTCCTTGCGCATGTTGGAGTTAGATAGCTACTATATTCATATACACACAAACAAAAACAAAAAAAGAGAATAATCTTTTCTTGAGTAATTAATAGTACACAATATATTGAAAATTTTAAACAAGTATAAATTTCATTGATAAGCATTTAAAGTGTACAACTTAAACAGAATCAAATTTCAAAACACCACATAGCTTCCACTAAATTTATTCTCAAAATAAATATACAAGACAACGTTTGTACGAACTAAATGATAAACACATATCTAGTCCCAGATTTAATAATATCCTTCATATTTCTTATTTTATGATATTTCATTTCAAATTTATTAAAAGTAAAAAATTTCACTTTAATTTTAAATTTTAAAACTTCACAAACTTAATTTATATGAACCAAAATGTATCACTAATTTTGCAAGGGGGGGGAGTACTAAGATTATATACCGGTCAATGTCCATCAAGTCCGACAGCAAATATCTAAACTACAAAGTTCGATCGAATTTGTTAATCTTTACTAAAACCGGAATATTTGTCAATAATTCTCAAAGTGACTAAAAATACAAATCATCGAAATAAACATGCTAAAGAGATGTCAAATATGTAGCTAAACATGATTAAGACGACACCAATTAAAAAAAAAAAAAAAAACTATGAGACAGAAAATGAGGGACATTCAAATCGAATGTAGTCATACATAATCCCTTGGAAAGGGCTAGTGCTCTTTGTTTGTGTCAAAAATATAGTATTAAGCTTCCCCTCCACTAGGTGAGCACCGGCTACATCTACATTGTACAACCTGTAGAGCCCGTGAATTCCGTGCCTGGCGATCGCGTTATCGTCCCCAATTTCTCCACTTGAAAATAGTGGAGGATCTGCTTTGAGATCGTTAATTCGCACCTTGAAGATAAAAGAGAGATAATCGCGATAATGTTACTTTTGATGAGTCAAATGAAATCCATGGGAAATTAAAAATGTTGTCTTGAGGTAGAGATTACAACATGCTGATAATGTTTCTTTTCTCAAGTAGATTTAATTCAAGACCATGAAATTTGTACCTGCAAATCAGAATGATGTGCAGATGCAAGTGCCAATCTCAATTTGTAGGTCTTGGAATTATCAGCAGTTGCTACTTCAAACTTGATTTGCCATGTAGTTCCTTTGTAAGTGTTATCACCTGTTTTCCTACCATCCAAAGAGTGAAATCAATTAAAACTTCTTGTAGTTAAAGAATATATTTTTAAAACAATTCTTCCCAGGTGGATTAATATATGAGATTGATTAACGCATAACACAAGCAGATAGAATTATAAATATGAGCTCTAGCTCAATTTCTTTTTCCCATAATATAATTATTATTTGATGAAATTAAAAATATGATGGAGTAGCGTACCTTGTAACCTGAGCAAAGAACCAATCTTTTGTATAGTCACTAACACCAACTGTATAAACTAAATCTTTATCAGGGTATAACTCTCCATATCTTTCCCATAGACCATATTGCCTAAACCTGTCACCAACAGAACAACAGATAAATAAATAAAACATGTTTATTTTCCAGATTATTGAGAATATAATACTATGTTGTCAAGATCATTGATATGTTAAAAAAGAAAAAATTAAATAGAAAAATAAAGGAAAACCTTTTTCAGTTAGCATTATCAATTTTCTTCTTGAATGTTTGTCTTCTAGTTTGTAAGCAATAAGTAGAACAAACCTGTCTGGATGATTGACATAAAGTTTGTTGATATACTTTGGATTAGGATCAGGAATGTAGAATTCTGCAGCGGATCGATCTGGAATTCCGATTTCCCACATTGTTGGACCATCTCTTGGAGGTTTATACACAAGATCACCAATGTCAATATCACAACCTGCTTTGGCATTTGATTAAACAATTCAGTCAAATTTCCAAAAAGATAAAGAAAGTTGTTTCTGCAAAATACCTACAATAATTAGTTGAAAACACGATAAAAAACTCGAGACCTGCTGTTATGGTAATTTCAACATCATATCGATAATCTCCAATAAAACCAGGCACTGATGCATAAAGATTATAGTTTCCAGCTCGTATATTCCTAATGGTAAATCCACCGCATTCATCAGCATTTGTCCAGAACTGGTAATCCTGATACGTTCAAGATAATATAAGCACGTGATTTAGTTCAGTAGATGATTCTATGATAAATCAACAAGAACACATGATCCTTTAATACTACGATACTGCAAAAGCTTTCAAGACTTATAAGTACTTCCTCTGTAAATATAAGATTAATTTTGAGAGTCAACCTAACTCATTTTCGGATTAAAAATTCATATAAGTTTGTTCATCCCTTAGTTTGATCACAAGATTATGAATTATTATAAACTTCCTGTAAGTACTACTAGTTCCAATCATTATTCTTAGTTTCAAAATTTCAAATAAATCAGATAGTTTTCGAATACAAATGAATCTAACAGACTTTCAAAAGTCAAAAAATGAACTAAAATTTCAGAACAAAGGTCATTTGAAATGGGAATTTAACCAAACCTTGCTATCTCTTTGCCATGATCCAGCATCTCCAGGTGCAGCCAACCCCACAAATGCACTCTTTGCAGGCATATCATCTTCGCTAATATACCTACCAATCGGCTTCATCAGCCAGTGCACGAATCAAGAAGAAATGAATGCTTAGAAAACTAGTCTTAGAATACAAACCTGTCATAAACTAGCATTCTACCCCTTATGGTGCCCCTTTGATAGGACTTTGGAAAATCATCTGATGCTGGAAAGCTATAGGGCCAGCAGTTGATTTCTTTATTCATCTGAAGATTATTGCCGAATAAGGGTACTATTAAATTCTTCCATCTGTTTCGTATAGAACTCAAAATGATTTTTTTCCTCTCCCTATCTTTCCTACAAAACAAAAATTTGATCTACATATATATACCTGTTCTTTGGCATCACCCCAAAGAGAAAGTGCCTCAGCAGCACTTGATACAGAATTTAGATAAATAAAAACTGGGCCCAGTACTTTCTTCCATTCTTCCCCTGATTCAAATTTTGCCAACAGATCTTCTCCAGCATAGTGAGAAGTCAAAAATATCTGAATGGAATTGTATCATAATTTTGATTAATATATATGGACTAAAACTTGAAGAAAATTATCAAAATCATTTTTAAAAAAAATCAGAAGATGGAGAAAATCTTAAAAAAGTGAAGATCAATCTAACACATACAGCAAGGGTGGTTGGATTCACATGAGAAGTTAGATCTTGTTTGAAAGGCCCTCCATTTCGGAACTCATTGCTTGTTGTGATTTGCCAGAATCCAACCGGTGGATCAAAGCAAATCCATCCGTGAACGCGATTATCTTTGTTCTCAGCAGAGTATTGGTACTTATCATCCACCTATACTTTAAGCACAGGGAAATCCAAAATTTGGCAATAAAGATATCAACTTTATTTTACTGAAAAACGGATAATTTATTTTACTGATCATCTGACATGCACAATCATACAACTAAATATTTAATCTAAATTTCCCTTTGCCAATCTTTAATCATCACAAAGACAAAAAACTTGCCTATGAAATCCTTTTGCAAATATCTTTCGAGTAAATATTCTGCTTTTAACATGTGAAAACCAGGTAGCATTACATCAACGGAAGAGAATTCGAAAGAAGTACCTCGCCTTTGAACTCTGGCTCGATTGGATCAACAAGTAGAACTGCTTCAGGGTAGGCTAGCTGTTCCCCCCTTCCCGGTAACCTGTCATCCGGATGAGGCATGTATCTTTGCCTGTTATCTGCTACTGCCATATAGTGAAACCTAAAAGTTTAAGAATAATATCAATGTTATAACAAAGTCTTCGATCCACTTTTACATAGGTAGATCAATCTACACAATGATCAAATGAATTACTTCGCTTAACTTAGTCTTTTTCCATTTATTTACCAATTACATAACTTAACACCATCCCTTTTTCAGGAAATTGTTTAAGGTATTAACTTATTATCCATGTTAACTACCTTTTGATTTGTTAAATAATAACAAAATATTGGAAACTTGTACTTGTCTTTACTGAGCATGAAGGCTATTCTGGTTGTGTTGAGGTTGAAAGCTGGCATATCCTTCAAGTGTTCAAATATGGCATAGGAGTAAAACCCTGAGCTCCCGCGAAGCATCACAAACCTACAATATTAATATCATTATTATTATTACGAATGATTGTTGAGAAACTTCTTGATATATATTTCAAAAATACCATGTATGTGAGATTTGATTTAGTATAGTACCTTTTATCTATATACAAAGGCGCTTGCTCGCCCTGCACCGAAGGATCCCATGTTCTTGTAAATGAGAGCTCTACTTGCTCCTCATTTTCAACTATGACTTTTAAGTTTGTTCCTTTAATCCTGCATTTTGCATAAATTAATCCAACATCTGGCTTGATAATATCTACATATTTTTGTTAAACATTTGCATTTTTATGATCATATCTCTATCTAAAACTTCTGTAGTTTGAATGTGTTAGGCAAAAGAAACTACAAATTAGATAACTTATGTAAGCAAATTGTAAAAACAGCGTAAGTAGGTATCTCAAGATTCAAGAATAATTAGTTATGACATGGAAAAAGAACTTCGCTCCATTCTGCAACACTTTTTTTAGCAATAAAAACCACAACAGCGTATTACCATTAAAACCACTTCAAATTTTACTACAGTTGATTCCAATTGTTATGCAGTATTATGATTTTTGTTGCGAAAGTGTTGCGGTGCCAAATAATTTTGTTAATGGAATCAAAGATATTAGTGCAGGGCATACGTATCAAACTTTCCTCTTGTTTTCTGACTTCCAGCTTCGCTCCAATTAAGGTTCCAAAACCTGCATATTCCAGAACAAATTAAAAGGAATTCCTAAACGCATTCCAAAAACGCTCTAGACCCACACGCACATATGTATATGTCTAGGCACAAGGCGGCCCAGCCTCTAGCACCTAGTGTGTACGTCCGTTTAATCATTGTCTAACTCTAACTAATTATGTTTTAACTTCAATTAAACACTATCTAGAAGACATATATCTCTTTTACCGCCTAAATCCACTTGGCGTCTTTTACAACTTTCATTATCAGTAATGTTCAAGCAAAAGATCATTTACTTCGACATTTATCATAACTAAAATGTACTACGGTGCACTTACCCTCCATTCAAATCCTTGTTATGCACTTCAAGCACATTATCCATTCCATTATACTGTATTCTAGTCAGAATTCCTCCTGGGTTGGATAATGTGATTTGGAGTATTCCATTATCTACCAATATCTGCAACCAAACATTTAATTTTCTGATACATATCAAAAAAAATTCACAAGAATTGTGTCATATAACATAATTAAAGATGTGAAATTAATTTATTACCACTACCCTTTTCTACAAAAAAAATTCCAAATTCATGAAAAAATTTGTTTTAAGAACCCTTTAAACAAAATATAATTTTTTTTTTCTTTTTTGCCAAAAAAAATTGGTTTAGTTGTAAGGCTCAACAACCACTCTAATTGGTGACATGCCCAGCCCTGGACTGATGAGCCGCCATGACCTAAACTTTTGTAAAAACAAATAATAATAATAATAATATTTTTTGTTCTTTTTGGCAGAATCAAATAATCAATATATTCAACATGTTGGTATGGATATAAACAAACAAGTGTAGAGTTACATGATCATCTTGTATATGTAATTGTACTCCTGGAGTAGACATTGATATGAGGGGGAGCAAGTGCACTGATCTGTAATCAGAAAATTAACCACACATTAATTATTCACGAATTTAGAAGATAAAACAAAAAATGAAAATCCAATATTCATGATTAGTTTGAAAAACAAGAAATTTTATTAGAAGAAAAACAAGAAGTGTGTTACCTCCTCTTATTGCTAAATTCAATTTCCTCTGCTAAATCTTGGGTAGAGCATGTACTGTTTAAAGCTGAAAAACTGGAGGAGGTTCCTTTGTGTTATATTATATATAAATATATATATATATATGTTTGAGTGCTAATAAATGGAGTGCAAAATACTCCTTGTGCTAATTAAAGCCTGCAGCATGCATACAGAATGATCATGCGGCTGTTTTAAAATAAAATTATTAAAATGGTCATGTCACATGTGGCAATAAATGCGTTTCATAAATAAAATTATTGCATGCGGATAATTTATTGGTACTCATTTTTTTCCTTTTGGTGCGAAAAGATTTAAGTTGGTTGGGTTTCAGATCATGATAAGTTATCAATATTTTTGCGGGTTTTATGTGGTAGTTACAAGTTATCAATCAAGAATAATGATTGTAATAAAATCATATAATTATTTTAGACTTATGTCAGGTCATAATCAAAATAATATTAAATTATCTAATTAATCCCTTATTCAAAATCAATTGGAATTTGAAGACGCAAAATCTTTGGCATCCCTATAGTTATATATTTCGGACTCACTAAGCATAATGTACGTCGTTACAAATTATGGCATACGCATAAAAATCTAAAAATTATATTGGAAGATGATTTTGACTTTTTACCATTTTTTATTGTACTCTTTTAACCATTCGATTTTCATTTTGGACGGTTGAATGCATTAAACAACACTTCTATTTTCGAGCATTTTTGTGTGAATCATCCCCCAAATATATACAAACACACATGACACCTACCATTTTTATGCTTTTCATCTTTAATATTCTCAATCATTTATGTTTTGATATTTTTAAAAACTTGAATAAAAATAAGAGAAAATTTGCACCCACATTTTAGTACCTTGTAGCAAGTATAATTATGATGGTGTTTTAAATGCAATAACACGAGATAGAAAATTCAAATCGTTTTTACTTGTTTGTAATTCTCTCTATATTTGTTCAATATATTTCCTTTCTTTGTAGTTAGTTTAATGGAAAATTTTGGTTTCATAGTGAAATCAAAAGGAAATTTTATTTTGAGAAAAGAAACACACACACACACATCGGACATCACTCTCATTTTCACGAACTACGAGAAACGACTATAAATGGTATTGTTATGTTAATTTGGCCCAATAAGAATTATCCCTCTTAAATTAGAGTTTTAAATTTTATTTTATTAAATTGATATAAATATTTATCATTTACGAGAACGAGCCTAATTTTGATTGTGTATTTAGATATGTCCGCACAGAAAATTGGTCTGCTTCACAAGTTTCAAAATCTAAGAATGATGAAACGTAACACTGATTCACTGAGCACAGGAGCAGGAAAAAAACACAAAAAACAAAAACTGTACAACAGAGACTGCCAACAGCCAAACAGAACCTCAAGCAGGTAAAAAGACATACCTGTGTGTTACTAATCTACTTCGTTCCAAAACTTGTCTATTACCAATATCACTTCCTCCCAGGTTTTAAAGTTAAAAGATATATTTATAAAAAATACTAATACATTTTACATAATTTTTTAATTTCAAAATTATCATCAAGATACGTTTATTTTGGATTATATTGTATTAGTAAAAGTAACATTAGTAGTGATGATGGTGAGACTATGTGATAACAAAGGTAGTATAGATTTCTTTTGGGTGTTTAATAATAATTTAAAAAATGAGGTAGAGGAAGTGATTTAAGGAACTTTACATCATTGTATATCCTAAAAATTAAATTATATGTTTAATTTTGAAACAATAAAAAAATTGCATCTCTAATTATGAAAGGACAGTAATAATCTAAGAGCCCTTGTGTATATGGAAAGAGGCACCTAAGACTATGCTCTTTGAGTGTCATCTGGTTTTAGAATGGGTATGATTCAAAAATAAATATCCTAATTTGACTTATACAAATTAAAGGTTCCTAAAGCTTTTGCTTTGTCAATGAGTTTCATTAAAAAAATCACAAATTTAACTGCAAAACTGAACAAAAGTTTATTATGGATCAAAGGAGACAACATAGTACATATCCACATGTCTATACAATAAACCACATATACATATACATATACATTTCTTGATATGAGAGAGACACATCACTAGTTGTCTTCATAAACTAAACATCACCTTATTGATTTTTTTCAATTTCCCAACAAAATTTTAAATATAAAGATGTAGTTTGAGTTGAGTTTCATTGGTGTAACTTTAACAGGAACGGAGCATCTAATTATACATGATACCTTAAAAAGAACTACAGTATTATTAAATGGTTGCTTGTGTCATAGATGGTATTGCTCCTTTGGACAAAGTTGTGTGCCTTGTAATTCAACATTTTATGCAATTGCCCCCAATTATAAAGCTGCTTGCAAATGCAGGACTACTCTCTGTAATTGGGTTGTTGATCAATACAACTTAATAAAACAATTTTACTATTTGTTGCTTATTATACTATCTGTTGTGGGG
>CM025784.1:39912346-39938720 GCA_014636745.2 Centella asiatica | reverse complement strand
GTAGCTCACAACATGATGTTTACCACCCACCCCACCCAATACCCCACCACCCAAACCAACCCCAAACACCCCCCCCCCCCACAACAGATAGTATAATAAGCAACAAATAGTAAAATTGTTTTATTAAGTTGTATTGATCAACAACCCAATTACAGAGAGTAGTCCTGCATTTGCAAGCAGCTTTATAATTGGGTTGTTGATCAATACAACTTAATAAAACAATTTTACTATTTGTTGCTTATTATACTATCTGTTGTGGGGTGGTGGTTGTTTTGTGTGTGTATGTGTGCGTGGGTGTTGTGGGGGGTGGGGGTGGATGATGGTATTTTGGAAGGAAGATGCACTTGCAATCCTGCAATGAGAGCCCAAGGACTTTGATCCTGTTAAGCGTAGCTCACAACATGATGTTTACCACCCACCCCCCCCCATACCCCCCCCCCCCAAACAAAACCCCCCCCCCCCCCCCCAACCCAGTATCAAAAAAACCAACCCACCCCAATCCCCACCACACAAAAAAAAAAAAAAAAAAAAAAAAATCTCTAGATCAAGATGAGTCCCCCTTAAAATGTGAAAGGACTTGGATGCACCTTCTTTTTTAAGAAGGAATTTCAGTTCAAAGGTTAGTATATGGTGCACAAAAATTTTCAGGAACTCGGCTACACTTGGTTGCAGAAAGAGACATTGAATAGTTTACAAAAGATGGACAAAACACTTTGCTCTAGCAGTTTTCTACCATGTTAGGCATCAAAATATCTCTCATTATCAAAATTAGAGACTTTAAACTTAGTTTGCAAAATTATAAGATACAAAATTAACATAGAAATAACATTAATACAAAAAATGAGTTTACATATCTTAGTAATAATCATTGTTATTGATTTCAAACATAAACGGATTGGATGGACATCAATAAAATTCCAGAAAAATTAACTTGAAAACACCAATATATATCTCTAGTTTTGGATGGGAGGGACTAGGGAGTAACAAAGAATGAACAAGAGCAGGCATTTTTACTCAATGCACTTTAATAACAAACAAATAGCAACTCCTTTTATAATTTACATAAGCAGATCTAATTCCGGATTCCCGTTAAACCGGAGTACACTATCTACATCCATTCCATACGTTCTACGTATTGAAAAATGATATTAATACTATTATTTTGTAATTAATGTTGAAGTCGAACTACTCAATAAGTGGGATTCAAGATTTAAAAGGTGCATTCAATATAAGGGTACTTCAGGAAAATACACCTATCGATTCTCCTTAAATCTGCGTGTGACAATTACAATTATATTAGGACAAGCAAACAAGCCAAAAATGACATTAAACATGGACAGGGGGGGTATATCATACTGATGACAAGACCAGAACTCCTCAAAACATATTAAGTAGGGTTTACAGTCTTAAAGACAGTTCCATACCCAAAAATAAAAGACATCCTGATTAGAAGACATCATTAACTTTCATACTAGATTAGAAGCATGATATATAAGTGCTAACAACTAAATCACCTGCAGCATTTTCAAAATCTGAAGTCCAGAATTCCTGGATACGAAAACTGTATCCGAGGCCTTAAATTAGTGGAACCAAACTCATGGTATATGGAAGCACAACTGGAGATGTCACGTAGTTCGGTCCTAACAAAGAAAGGGAGCACATATTTTTCATCTTCCCTGTAACAAAGTCATACAAGAAGATATCTGTTGACACCCTCATAAACAACTTCCCATCTTTGAAAATCGAAGGATCCATCCATGGAACCATGTCAATATTCACCCGACTTTCTATTCTTTGGCGTGTATCATTTAGTAGCGAATGATTTTCTTCCTCCAACTTTTGCAGAGTAACAGAAGATTTAAGACTCCACCGGGAAGCAAACTGATCCTCGAGAACCCATAACATAAGTCCATCTTCAGATATCAAGACGTAATGGAGAAGACCTTCAGATTCTCCTATGCACATCTCAGGGATGCTGTTGAACTCTGCTAGAGGAAGTGGCACCATAATCAGCCAAGATAGCTCATGTTCAAGATCCAACATCAAGATATGGTCACCATCTGTCAGCCAGTACAGAACACCTTTTATAAAGAGGCCTTTGTTTTTAAGCAAATTATTACTACACTCGCATCTCTCCACCGATCTTTTCCACACACCAGTTCGCGATGAGTATACATCAAATGAAAACATAGAATCCTCCATCTCACTCTCGCTTTTGTAGACTTTGACTATTTTAAAATTTGTGGAAACATCTATGAGATCAGAAAAGGGGTCAAAAGCCAAAGCTAGGCTGCATGTGGTGTCGTATACGGGGAACGGAAGACTAACCCATTCTCTGTTTACAGGGTTGCAGACATAAATTAGTGGATTTGGAGAACGGAAGCAACTCCGACAACAGATTAGACCATTACTTGAAGCCTGCAATGAAACATTCTGGGGAAGAAATCTAAGGACCGTGTGTTGCGCTTCAGCGCCTTCCTTGTCAGCAGGAATGTAACTAACAAATTGGATGTCATCAGTACACCATTTGAATATCTGTTGGTAAAAGAAACCAGATGTAGGTTCTGTCCTTTTCAACTGCTGCCTGATGAAAGAGCGGTCTGACAAAAGACGATGCCATTCCTTTGAAACGCATTTCATACGAAGCAATGTCTTTGTAGACAGGCGAGATAAAATATTTTCTAGAATATCACTACTTAGAAAGCATCCCTCCATCTCCTATATAACAAGTAAAAGATTAGTCAGCAGAAACAGCGGACTACACACAGTCATTACATCTACCCAAAACGGTAGAACAGATATATAGTAATGCTCTCTGACAACCAAAAAAGTTCTATGCTTTGAAGCACTATAAGAAACCTTTTGCAACAACACCATACACTAATATCAGTACAAAACTAATTGCATAAATATATAAATAATCATACACTCATACATGTCAAAACACACACACACACACACAAAAGAGAGAAAAAGAACAAAAAGAAGAAGAAAGAAAAAAGATAACTTTTCCATCATGATATTTAGCACACACGTACTCCTTATGCTCTGCTTTCTTACTATGTCTACCCTTATGGATGTGAAACATAGATGCATCTAAGATTTTAGCTACTTGCAATTGAAGCATGATAATTTATGAACCCTGATTTCATTGAGATTCAATACAAAAATAGGTGAGGCAGATGATATTATGGTTTTGGTTTCCATGGTAATATCTTACCCCCTCTCGAAAGCATGTAGATCAATTATTTCATATGAGTAAGTTTCTTAGTCCCCTAGCCATTTTCTTTATATCACTGTAACAGAAAAGAAAGGCAAATAAGAAACAGTCAGACGAAGAAATAACAATGAATATATCAATACCTGATGAAACTATGAAAAACGAGAGAACCTACAAATATTCATATGCTAAATGAAGTACAACGTTACCTTCAACTATACTCGATTATGCTTATATATTAGTTAATCTTGCATCTTCTTTTATTAGTTTCTAAAACAGATTGAGCAGAAATGTTTTCTTCCACTATATCTGAGTATCTGCAACTGAGCATACTCTTTTTTTTTCCCTTTCTAATATCCTGTCAAATTTTTACAAATTTCTGAAGAAGAAAAATTCTTATAAGAGAGGGTTTCTGTTAATAACCAACTTTGGGTTCTTAGCAACCAAACTAGTCTGAATCCCCACTAAATAGCCCTTTCCTCATTCCATCTCATAATGAACTTTTCTGCATACATGCCATTTGTGTACACGCGTCTTGTTACAAAGGGCAGATACTGTAAAGATGTGTACTACTTCAAAAGACAAAAACAATACCAACTAGAATAGAAAAGAGTCCCAGCAAAATCTAGAATGCAGACCAAGAATTGCATATAATTTCTAATAGCTCCAATTCAAAGCGAAAGCCAGAATCCGTAAAAGATAAGTATTATAATATATTCGTCTATTGATCTTTATAAGAACCTTAATATGAAGAGATGATATGATTTTAAACATCTTCATACCTCAGAAGACCAACAAAAAGGCAAAAATTTAATAAATAAATCAAAAGAGAGAAAACCCATATCTAAAACTGCAACTCTGCCACATTACATTTATCAGAGAATTATTACTGGCCATCAAAATGCCCATATTCAATAATTCAATAGCACAATGAACAAAAATATAAATAGAACGTAATAACTACTCCCTCCGCAGCAACAAGTACAATAATTTTCTATATTGTTAGTATGACATACGAACAAAATTGAAATGCAAGGGTTATATAAAGACTATTTTACTATCAAATGTGTAATAAAATTCAATAGGCTTTACTATATTGAGCAAGGAAAAGATTGATGGTGTATTTTGAGTAGGCCTTAGTGCGAGTGCAATTAATATTTCACAATATATTCTTTCATCTTATACCATTTTCTTATATCCTAAAATGTGTACTCAAGTAGTCATCCCATCTAAGATGGATGAACCCTCCCTACCCACCCCCTCTCCTCCGATACCTCTCTCCCCACACTCCCACAAAAAAAAGAAAAAAAAAGAACACCCCTCACTTACGCAGAAGAAAAATAAAATATAACAAAAAGATTAAATATAAGGAAATACTTGATTGAGAGAATTAGAAATTTGCAGATACTTAGCAGAACATGCAAGACATTCTACAAACAAAATAATACTTGAGCAAGAACCAAAGAGTATATAAATAGACAGATAAGTATTACAAAAGCAAGAATTCTACACCATCTAGAGCTTAGTTAAAAATATTAAAAATAAAAAAGCATGTACATTTTGGTGGGAGACGAACATTTGGAGCTCAGGTTCCAGATTATAAGTTCAAACACCATGAAGTTCAAATTATGAGAAATTGAAACTAACGATAAAACCCCAGATGAAGAAGCAGAATCATAGAAATATGAAATTTACCATTAATCGAGGATCACCCTTTTTCCCAAACAAGATGGAAGATTTTAAGAAGCTGATAAAACCCACATTACTGTTCTCTCTCTACTCTCTACACTAGACATTTTTTTTTTGCTAAGTTTACACACTACACTTTTCTCGCTTTATTCTCTCTCATATATGCATGAGTACCCACACTTGCAAAGTCTATAATATTTATTGTATGAAATAAAAGTTTAAAATTCTAAAAATTATTTATGTATCAAAATTTTTAAAATAAAAAATTTGTTAAAAAGATTTAAACAGTAATTTTTTTAATATAAAAATTTATTATTCAAATTTCACTAATTTGTATAATATGGATATTCTATAAAAATAAAAATTCTAAAATATATAAAAAAATATAATTTAATCTGTTTAAATATTTTAAACGGTTGGAATGACCCGGCCCACCCCTGCCCGGAAAAGAACAAAAGAGTCCCCCACGTCTCTCCTACATCTACTATCTCACCCCTCTAAATTCTATAATTTATTGATATTTTTTTTGTATGAAAGAGATTACTTTGCTGTGTGATTTTTTTTTCATAATAGTAAAAACTTGGAGGTCATAAAATAGTCGAGTTAAATTAGAATTTGTTACTTAATCGAGTCGAGCTAAATTAAATTTATTTTATTTTATAAATAAATAATTGTATTCGAAAATAACTCATTTAAATAATTGAATAGAGTCGAGTTTCAAAATTTAAACGAATAAAAAATTATTTTTAAAATCGACTTGTTTATATAAATGTGTCAAACCAAACAAACTTTAAACCAATTGAACAGACAAACGACTCAATTCGTTCACAACTATAATAGTAACTAATAAGATTTGAAACTTTAAATCTCTTTAAATTAAAAAAAATAACCATATGACCATCTTAATAAATAATTGATATTTGTTATATCGGATTGTGGGAATTCATATGTTACAGAATTTTAGAATTATCATTTATTTCATAAAAATATACATTAGATAAATTTGAAGTTTTCACGAATCGGATACGTACAAACCATAAGAGCGAAAACGTAATTTATTTGGAATATATAATACTTGATTTGTTTCCAAATTAAAGATTTTTTTAAAAATGTAGTACAAATATTATTGTAAAAATCTCCTCTTAAATCAATTAATTTTTTTAATTAGGCATTAGGTCTATCGCCTAACTTTATTCTGCCTATCTCCAGTTATCTCCGATTAATACCAACCTAATTTGGATTAAATTTTTATTTAAACGTTAAACAATTTTTACTGTCTAAGTCCGCTTAACATTTTTTGCAACGTTAAATGTGAGATTTAGATTTTATAAGTTCACTAATAAAATATAAAGGTATGAATATTTGGTTTTAAGTAATCTTTATACACTTCAAATTATTTTATTTTAAAATTATAAAAATGTAAAAAATTAACTTTTATTTATATATTAAATTTTACAAATTTATTTTATGCGAAACGAAGTATATCTCTAATTTTTTGGAATACTTAAATTTAGAACACGTTAACTAAATGAAATGAGATTAGTTTTGACCAATATGTTAAGTATAAATAGTTTAGATAAAATTTTAAAAAGAAATTAAAGGACTTTTGGTTTTGGTTTAAAAACTATAAATATAGACCAACCTATCCATTAAAAATGGCACCAATGTACACTCACACTACTATAAGCAACCGTTTCTCCGTCTTTCCCGGCGAAATTCATCATTCTCCGACCACCGGAACTCAATATTGGCATTAAAGAATTTCGGTGGCAACATATATCCGATGTAACTAGAAACTTATGTAATCCCATAACCTAGAAAAATAATCATCTAAGTAATAATAATAGAAAAATGGATAATGGCTTTTAATTTTGGCAAGTACACGACCAGATGAAATAATTTGAGCCTTTTTGTAATTCCTTGAATTTCATGTTTTAAAATTTTGAGTTATTAGCTCTACAGATAGATATGCATATATACAATTTAGAATTCACACAATAAAGCACGCACAATCTTGTATGATCATTTTGGACACGTGTCAGGTCAATTATGCACGCAAAGTCTCTTGTGATGCTCTTCGACAATGTCAGGTCAAGAAGAAATTTTTATAACAAAATGGGAAGGAACAAAAAAATGTGGTTTTAAATTTTCCTCAAACCAATGTGCATCCATTCTCCCAAAACTGTTTAAGCTAAAGATTTTTTGGAACCAGTCACAGTAGTCTTTAACTAATTCTGTGAATTATATTTCTTTTTCTTTTTGAACTGCTAATAATGATGATGTCAATTTTGTTTATGGCTTAATCTGTAGTGTTTTTCTACTTGTTTACTTGATTTTTTATATGGGCTTGTGTAATTGATATTTGAATTGTTGATTTTTTGTTCCATGTTATAAGAAGGTTCTAGTAGAAACTCTGAAATATGAACAGCATTTAGTAAATATGTAAATATGCATATCTAATTTCTGAAACAAGAGTTGCATAATTACATGATCTATATACACAACTGCTTCTGTTATTAACTTGTGGAACCTTTCAACACTATTTTTAGCTTTCCAGAATTTTGCCACCAGCTTGTACATGGATATATCACATTACATACTTATATATTTGAGGCCTGAAACTGAAACCCTGAGCAAATCATTTCCCTTGCTCTCTTGATCTTCCTTAATTTTACATGCACATTGCTCGAGAATCGACGAGCAATCCCTAACTTTGATTGTCTCCAACGTGTAGATATCACCTAAACTTAATGGAATCTCCTTTAGTCGTCGACAAGTAACCAACTTCAAGTGCTCAAGTTTTGGAAATTGCTCACTTGAGGCATCCCATTCAACAATTTCCAGGACTTCCAACTTCAAGTATTTGAGTTGATGAAATCCTCCATCGCCTGTTTCCCACCTTTGCCCAGAGCACGCACGTGTCTGTAACTTCAAAACTTCAAGATTAGGTAACATTCCTATCTTTTGCAATTCATTCCACTTCAGATGTGTATATGAAAGCGTAAGCGTTTTCAGTGATACAGGAAACATATCCGAACTAGATAAAATTGCTGGTTCGCGATTTGCTGGTTTATATTTGATGAGCAATTTCAAGTTTTCTAGATGGCTTAATTTGTCCAAATTTGGAATCATCAAACACTTTTGGTTCATGGTTCCTGAAAAGCGCAACTTCCTGAGGTTGGGAGTCCTTTTCAGGATCTCATCACTAGACAATGGAGAAGCACTCAAACATGAAATAGTTTGCAAGTTCTCTAGTTGTATTCCCTTTGTATTACCATTACTTGATTCTGTTTCTTTAAAGCAAAGATCTTCATATTCATATTTCCCTGATAGAATAAGGTGCCTCAAGTTTACCATCTTCCATATGTTTTTCGTTACTAATGCCCTTTGATCAGGAAAGTCTACAACAAGTGTTTCCAAACACTCGAGTTTGGAAATTGACTCTGGAATACTTCCTTTATTTGTCCGAATTGAAATGTATCTCAAATCTATTAGCTGTACTATTATTGTGGCAAATGTAGGGAGCAGAACAGATGATAAATCCAATACCCTAAGAACTCTGAATTCGGTAAAACTTATGTTACTTAATTCTGCACAGGAATTGAACATTAGTCCACTGCAACACAATATAGATTGAAGATTTTCGGAGGAAGGGATTGGAATTGTTTCAAAGGAATGAGGATAACTGATGCACAAGCGACGCAACATTTTAGGTGAAATAACAGAAAGGCAGGACTTGTTGTACCTTTCAAGTTGCTCTAGAAAATTCTCTTCAACAGCTTTTTTCAAGCACAAGTTGCGCAAGAGATCATGAACGATACACGCTTTAATTGCACCATCAGATTTCCTTTTCACAACTAATACCAAACTTCTGCTTACCAGATCTTTCAAGTACCTTTTTGCTGCATCCTCCAAGTTTTCTTCCCCTGTTTTAGGAATGAATCCCTCAGCTACCCATAATAAAATTAACTTCCATGCAGGGATTTCGCAGTCTTTTGGGAAGACTCCAAAGTACAAGAAGCATGGTTTCAAATGAGGAGGTAAATGATCATAACTCAGTGCTAATGTATCCATGTACTGTTTCTTATCACCAACACCAGTGCCGTTAGAATTACTCAGATCTTTAGAAACTTGGCTCCACCAGTTTAGTGTCATGTCACCAGCAACAAGTCCAGCTGCAACCAAAATTGCAAGTGGTAGACCCTGACATTTTCGAGTGATGTTCATTCCAATTTCAACTAACGACGAAGGGCAGCCTTTGAATCCGAATAGCTTTTGTTGAAACAAATCCCAGCTTTCCTTTTCGCTTAGGAAACGCAGATGATGCCGATGGCTATATGCAGATTGAGCCTGCACAGTTACATCTGCAAGGCGGCTAGTGAATATAATTCTGCTACCATTTTTATTATCTGGAAAAGACCATTTCAATTCGTTCCAAACTCCAACATCCCATATATCATCCATGACAATAAGATACCTCTGACCGCTTAGCTTCCTTTTAAGCATCTCGCTCAACTTCTCATCACTAGTGCTATTATCGTCTTTGAAATCAAAACTTGATCGCAAAATAGCAAGCAAGAGATCTCTCTTTTGAGGCTCCTGAGTAACATAAGTCCAAGCACGAACGTGGAAATGGTATTCAACTGAAGGATCTCTGTAGACTTTCCTAGCCAAAGTTGTCTTTCCAAGTCCAGCCATCCCAACAATTGAGATGATCTGAAGCTGTTTCTTTGGCCCCATAAGTTGCTCTATCAATTTCATTGCTTCATCATCAAAACCCACCAAAGTTTCTCGTTCTACTTCGCGATTTCGTTCCTTAAAAATGTTGGCACTGCTTATAACTTGTGGGGTTCCTGAAAATCTCACCTTTTTCTCCATACAATTGTCTTGTATGTTTTTCTGATATAATTTGTTGAGTTCAAGCCAACTTGATTGGAGTTACAGATCTAGTTTCTCTTGGAAAAGAGCTGCTCATGGTCTATGAAGAGAAAGCTCCACCACACAAGGTGGGTAAACAATCCAATCATCCTTTGCTAATTTACTACTTTGGACAATTAGATCGAGCATAATCTTGGTGTTTTTCTACAGCATTGCCTAATGTTCCCATAATAAAATATGGAGTATATGTGGACTTGTTAAGAAGTGTCTTCATTTTTTTTTTTTATGGTTGTATAATATTTTTGGTCTAATAAGTTTTTGGCATCACATTCTTGCATGTTATATTCCTTCCGCTCTAAAATTAGATATATATTTCTCTTTTAATGTAATTTATTTATAAACTTTATAATTTATTTGTGATATAAATTTATAAAAATATCAAAATATAAAAAAAATTATTCAAGAGTATTCTTCGAATATTTTATAATATTTCATTTTAAGTTTATTAAAAAAAATTACTTAAATTTTAAATCTATACTTTTATAAATTTTATTTTTGAACTGAAGGGGAGTATGTTTTTAGAATAGGTGTTGGGTATGGTGGACTGTTATTGCTTCTGTGAACATAGTAGCTAAATAATCTCAACGTGTTACATAAGGTAAATATTGTATAATTGTTCAATTTTTTGCAATTTTTTTCAACGAATCACACGTAGAGATATTGATAACACACATAGAGTTAATGGTATTTCATAACTAATTGATTGAGCAGCTCGTAAATCTATACTTTTATAAATTTTCTTTTTGAACCGAAGGGGAGTATGTTTTTAGAATAGGTGTTGGGTATGGTGGACAAATTAATACAAACCCAACTCTCCTCCTCTCCGATGAGCCTAACTTTAGTCGTAGGATATTAATATTATAAATGTAAATTTCTTAATTTTTACATTGTTTTATAATTTTGCTCTAAAGAAAGTTCTTATCCAAAAATGTCACGCATATATACACATTTATTAACTATATATTTATATAATTTTTTATTAATTTATAAGTTCGAAATCCAAAACTCATTACTTTTAAAAGAAAGTAGTCAGTTATTTAGTTAGACTAACGGTCAAAATCAATTCAAAGATAAAATATATATTTATTAAATTTTAAAATTAACATTTTGACCTTGATTATAAATTTTAATAATAGCCGATTTGTGACAACTAAATCGGAATTAGTACTCCGTATAAAACTAAAACAAAACATCATATGAAAACTCTGAGGGTTTGAGATAAGATTTTGGTAAAAATGGGTTCAAGAGCCGGAGCAAGCATGTTAGTGTCAAGAGCAAACCGTATCACAACGAAGCTCCAATCGGCACTGGAAGCCACCGTTTTGGAAGTGGAAGACGTTTCTCATCAGCACGCCGGCCATCTCGCCGTCAAAGACAATCCCAATAACGAAACCCACTTCAATTTGAAGATCGTCTCCCCCAAATTCGATGGCCAATCCCTCGTCAAACGACACCGTATGGTCTATGATCTATTGGCTGATGAACTCAACTCTGGTTTGCACGCCCTCTCTATTCAGGCTAAATCTCCCAAAGAAGCTGCCCCTTGTTGAATTTAATCCATACCCTTTTCGTAGGTTTCCCCAAATCTATGTTTTTTTTGTTTCAAATTTTCAATTTGGTTTAAATTATAATTGTGTGGAATATTTTTATTAGTAATATCATCATGTTTTTCGCATTCTTGATTTTTATACTCTTTGCTCTTAAAATTGTTGGATATGTGACAACGGTTTATGCTTTTAAATTTTTTCTTTTTTTTCTTTTTTGTGTCAGATGAATGTCTCAAATAGTGAAAATTTAATAGCCTGAATTGGGTTTGCAATGTCATATTGGTAGTGAGATTGGTCATTTGTTGTTCACAGTGTTATTGTTTATAGTGTTTATTTTTGTTTTATGACATTGTTGAAGATTTGGTTTATGCTTTTGAGGTTTGCAATCTGTAGTGATATTGGGGTTGGGCAGGACTTAAATATATGGTTGCTCATAGACTCTGGCATCCCACAAAAATTGGCTAATGCCATTTTCGTGGGCACTTAAAAGTTCGACCTTTTTAGTTGAAAATGCTAATTGTAATTTTCGTGATGCTTTTGAACAACTTTTTTTCAAAATTAAAAAAAAAACATGTGGAAAGTTTTATAATGATATTATGATTGTTAAACAATGTGAGGGGTGATGGTGTTTTGAAATGATTCAATGTTTGAAAAATGTTGCTCTGTTTCAAAGTATACAAAATAGAAATATCAGTCCAGTGATAGAAGAATGAGATGGGAGTAACCTAGCACTGACGGAGATGGTGGTAAACAATGTTATTCTTCATCAATTGCTGACTGAAAAGCTACTTGGCCTTCCCTTCCCAGAAAGAGGCTTTTGCTTTGAATCAGCTCGTTTATACGCTGTCAAACAAGACCTTAATCCTAAATAAAAAGCTTGTGTTTTTGCACGTGGAGCCAATGCAAGAGCCATGTAACTTGTAATAGTAATTATTGGGGTCTGCCCAGGTCCATACAGTTGGGATTTTTGCTCACCTGGTCCATGAGTCTGATTTGGATGGCTTTTTGTTAACAGAAAATTTCCAGTCTTTGTTAGAAAATGAAAATAATTGCATCCGGTTCATGTAAGTTACAACTTTTCCCATGCAATGTATATTATTATGTTACCATCTAATGTCATTTGTAATTTTTTTTAATAAATAGTAACACTTGTACATAATAACATAGTAATATAAATTTAATTGAAATGATTGAAAAATATCATTACTACATGGGAATTATTTTCATCGTTGGACACTAGTCGAAAATCAACCCTTTTGTTAATATTATGCAATGGTAATCTTGCTGGTAATGCTTGTAGTAAAAGGATGTTTGTTTCCTCATCCATTGCGCATAATGCTAGTAAATGGATGCTTGTAATAATGTTAGTAATATTGTGCAATTAATTCTCGATGCATCATTGTGCGGGGCTTATGTTTCAGTTGAGAAAAATCTTTTTGTTTTATTTGGCCAATTTGACCTGAGAATCTATGATCAAACCATTCATGGGCATGCATCACAAAGGCTATGAACTACAAATTCAATTTGTTTTCTATAGCTCATGGGAATCAAAAATTTTGCAACTGTCATCACCCATTTTTCTTTATGGATAGATAATCTGGAAAAAAAAATATGGCTTTCACAGTAATTCCTGAAACTTTTGCCCCATTAGACATGCTTGTTAGGAAGTTGATACAAACAAGCTAAAGCCGTCTTTTATAGAGTGCAATAGC
This sequence comes from Centella asiatica, assembly GCA_014636745.2. NCBI lineage: Eukaryota > Viridiplantae > Streptophyta > Magnoliopsida > Apiales > Apiaceae > Centella > Centella asiatica. Next base: position 39,925,614 of record CM025784.1, on the reverse strand, counting down.
AGTAGAACACAGAAACGGCTAGTACAGTATGACCTAATCTATAAAACTTTGATTGTGCCGGCATGTTACAGAGACCCTTAATATTTTCACTGTTTGAAGGGGTAAAAAAAAGAAAAGATGGAGCAAAATTTTAGTCAGTCCTGTCCAGCCCTTCAGTTTACAAACACCTTGGTATAACATAAAAGAGGCGGAAATGCCTAATCGGGAATCTTAAACATTGGGGCAGAACTATGACGGACACATGACCGACATACAAATAGATTTGATTTCAAAAAAGATGTATTTCTGAAGACCAAAATAGAAAGAATTCTTTTTAATTTACAACAAACTCAAGTTGACAAGTTCTTGTTCTGGTTGTGGTACTTCCCATACCTTCGAGAGATTGCCGCATCAGATAACGTTTCCCAAACCTGCAAATAGTGTATGTATGAGGAAACAAATAATGATAATGAGGAACCTAAAAGGCCTGAAGAACATTATGCTCAATAAAATAAGTGGGGCGGGGGTGGGGGGAATAGAATTGATTGACAACCGATCTATATTATAATATAACTCTAAAAGTTCAAAAAAAAAGAATTGTGATATACTCACTTCCAGTTTTCCTTTAGAACCTCCAATTGCCAGTAAAAAGGGGCAATCCTCTGAGAAAGAAATGGAGAAGACGGCTCCCTGGTGATAACATTTAGAAGAAAAATGTGAAGATCAATGTTTTAATTATGAGAACTTTTGTTTATATGCAAAGAATAATAAGCCTGCACGCACACAAAAAAGTGTGCACAACTGCACATAGACAATAAACCGATGCACAGTAGAAGATCTACATTTCTGAGCATGTTTCTTCATTTCAATAGTCCAAAAGTAACAATAATGAGTAGATGAGACTTAAGAATCACATACGGCTTTCGGATTCCTAGAAGCAACACATGAAGGTTGGTCGTTTGAAAGATCCCAAAGCTTTACCTGCAGCCAAGTAGAGAAGCATAAGGATAAAAAAAAGATTTCTAGTGTTTGTATACATGGAAAATGCACGAAAGCAAGACACAAGTTCCAAGTACCACCAAGAGATTACCATTTTATCCGTGGAACCAGTTGCAAGAAACTGTGAAAAATTAAAAATTTAGATTAAAAAAATTTAAGGTAGAGTTATCAAAGCTTGTAAAATGTTAAAAGCATTAAGATACAGAGAAATGAGATATGCACCTTTGGTATCAAAGGATTATAAGAAACAGAAGAAACAGCTTTGTCATGTGCATGGAGAGTAAAACTTGGACGTGGCTCTGAAGATGATTCAGTAGCTGTCCGGATATCAAAGCCAGCAACTGTACCATTTTCAAGGCTGACCTGAAAATGCAATAAGATGCTGCAATTAGATCATCAAGGCCCCAGCAATCAATTTAAACAGTTTGAATACAGAAAAGCCATGAGTGCTCATATCCAAGGAAGAAAATTAATTAGAAAGAATCTCTAAAGGCTTCAGGTTTGAGATGTAGAACACAGACCACAAATGAGTGCTCAGTGTGTGGATCCCACGCCAAACTCTCAACATCAGCATTGACTGACCACTTTAATCCAGCATGCTTAGGTATCCTTCCATCTTTCTACAATTGATTAGAAATAATTGAAATTAAACTAAGACACATTCACAGTAAAAAGAAAAGAAATTTGACCAGGTATAGAATAGCTGAATCAGTGAAAATGTGCAATAATGATTTTCTGGGGCCTGGCCTATACCATGACAACAGAATGATCAAAAGATCCACTGAGAAGAACTTGAGGAGCATAATGATTCCATGCAACTGCTTGAACCTGCAAATACATAAGAAGACAAAAACCACACAGTTTTGGATCTCAGAAACTGGTATAACAAATCAGGTGAGCACAATTTACCTGAACATGACGCTTCAAATAGCATCTACATCATATATCGTGTGTAGATCAGACATCATGAATGGTATAATGAGTAAGTTTATTACTTGCCTTGTCTGTATGGTGGTCCATGGTGATATTGCATTCTCCAGTTGCCACATCCCAAATCTTAACTAAATTGTCAGCACTAGCACTAGCAATTATATTCCTGTGAAAAATAATTAACATGCATTTAAATTTAGTTAGAAATCCAAGATAAATCAAAAGACAAAATAACAAAGATGAAATAACATTACGGGAAAATAATACTAATACTGATAAAACATAACCTGTATTCCTTGTTCCAAGCAAGACCTAGTACTGAATCAGTATGACTGTCTTTTTTGTACTTGATAGATTTCTAAATAACAAAATCAAATCTCCAAAGTTAGTACCAAGAATCAAATAACTTAGTAATAACATCACATCTCAAAATATACCTAGGAAAATAATGGACGAATAGGAGTTAGAAGAGCAAATTGCAACTCATATTTAACTGATGACAGAAAATATGTATCAGAAATCAATCAGGATAAAAATGCTAAAAAGACAGATAGCATGATGCACATCCTTGTAATTTTATATCATGCAGAGTAAATGTTACTTTGTGCATTCCAGAAACAAATTACATTTGAATTTTTTCATGCTACATTTTTTAGATCTTAAAATTCATATTGTGAAAGAAGTTGTCAGTTTTTTAAATGACAAAAATAGTACTTAATGATAATCTTTAAAAGTACTTTCCAATATTGACTTTCTTATTAATCCATTAACATGAAATTCGTAATCTAGTGTTTTGCAAATGTACTACATAATAACTGAAATGGAACTCTTTTTGTGGAATGGATGAGTAAAAAATAAGAATTATAGGGTGAGGTCCTCAAGGACTGAATGAGAACATTTTCTTCTACTTATTGATAAATCACCTCTGCAGGAAAGTGCAGAAGTCTCTAAAGACCTTATTGACAAGCTAACAGCTAGTAGAGACAAAAGTAGAACATAAGTGGAAATAAAAAGGCACATGCAATAGGTACTAAAGAGATCCACCAATCAGAGGGTTTAGTTCAAAGAAAACAGGAAATTTCCAAAACTTGATCCAATTTCTTCTCATATAATAAGATTGTGCTTCAAAAATCTGCAGAACTAAATTAACCCCTTATTCAACAAAAGGACCTCAAAGTGAAAGAAATTTATCAAACTTAATCTCAAAAGTACTTTAAATAATTCTATCGCCTAAGCACTGGTTAAAAGAAAGGCTAAAAGCATGTACAACAAGGAACAATTCTAGCAGCTTGAATGACTCAATTGATGATCACAGTTTGGCCATGAAGGATTGATAATTGCTAGTCATGCCTATGTAGGACCTTGCTCCTACCCAGCATTAAATGTTCTAAACCCAACTTCATCCAAGTCAGACCAGTTGTCGCTCATAATTTCTAATTCACATTGAATAGGGTTTCTAAAAAAGCGTTGCCTTGCTTCTGGTTCGCCTGGAAAAACACTTGGAGCACGTGCATTTCCAAGGTCTCAATTGGTGTCCTCCAGACAAATTATATTCAATCAAACAAGTTTATATCTACGGGTATGCTCTCAAGCTGATGCAAGATTTACAGGCAAACCAATCAAATTAAACTCTGTGCAAAAAAGATCATTGACTAAACATCTGAAAGGAATACCAAATGTTGAACAAAATGTTCTCCAGGCAATGAAAGGAAGCCAAACTAGCTGACCTTCTTTCCTTTTTTCTTCTTCTTCTCTGCAATTCCACCTAGCACCTGTGATGGTTGGACTTCATCCATCTGAAAGAAGTACAGCCCATCAAGCGTTTTCACAGTGCTAACAAGTAAAAAATAAATAATCTAACAGGAAATAAGTCCATAATCTACATACGATGTCAAGGTCCCAAATTTCGATAGCTGGTTCCATTGAGCCAACCGCAATAAAATTTCCTGACAATAACAACATTTGTTAAAATTTAATAATAATTATAATCATAATAATATTGATGATATAATGCAGTGTTCTAAAAGACGGGCTAGGAGGATGCCTAGGCATAGGCAGCCCAAGACTGGTGGATTTTTTTTTTGGACGGCTGAAAAACGTTGGAATTGGATTAGGAGGCTCTAGACAGGCATTAGGGGGTCTAGGCGGCCAATTAAAAAAAAAATTCAATTTCTAATGAGAAACACATTATACATATACATTAAGAACTCCATATAAAGATCATGCTCTTGTAATTTACTAAAAGATTTATGTTTATTTTTATACTTTTGAAACTTTTGATCTTCATATGGCGATTAAAATGGTTGTTGAAAGAAAAAATTATTTAATTATGTGTTAATTTTATTGAACTTATTGAAAAAAGTGTTAATTCGTACACTAATAAAAAACAAGAATAGTAATAATAATCCGCCTAAACAAACACCTACTCCTCGTCTAGTCCATCTAGGCGCTAGGCTCCCCTTCAACCGCATATATCCGCCTAACATCTTTTATAACACTGATTTAATGAACATGATGAAAGTAACAATAACAATAAGAGAAACCATCATTGTTCACTGTGAAATAACAGCAAACTGACAATGAAGCATCTTGCCTGGTTTTTGTCTAATCATGGGTGAATAAAGACAAGTAAAGCTACTTTATTTACAGAAATTTTGCAAATGTCGTACATTTACAACTTCATTTATGCGAACCTAATGTTTATACTTGAGCATCCAACTTCCTATTAATCCAGCACGGGGAAAATGATAATGCAATCTGATTTCACGGGTTTAATCCAATGATACATATAGAAAATGACACATGTAGTACCTTTTTCTCCTCCTTTAAGCGGGCAGTCAAGCCATGCAGTGCAGAGGGGAAATGCTGGGATTATTATGTCATGATGGATAAACATGTTGGAATCACCATCTGCAATATCCTCTAATATCCAGACCTGTTGTATAAATGATATTAGTCGTTAATTTGTACTTACACAGGATTGTGGTTTATGTGTCAATTAATATTACATGCCTCAAGATGACTGAGGTCATCCTCATTACGAGCACAAACTATGACTACATCCTCAGATTTTATAACCATATCCTCAAGCTCTTCTGAGTCATTTCCCTGTAAAGTGAATGAAAATTAAAAGAGGAAAAGGAGAAAATAACAAGGCAATTCAAATAAAAATACTACGAAGTTAAGTCACTTACATCTTTATCTTTTAGATATGGATCCATATCATTACTTGGGTAGTAGGTATCCCCAAGCCCCTTACTGAAAAGCTCAATTCCTAATGTCAATCATGAAATCCTACATATTAGTTTTAATAGACTTCAAACAGATTTCACCAAGTCCAAATTATGATTTGCCATGATGCCGTAGGCTCGCAATAAATTTTTTAGGAAGGACCCAAATGTGTAATGAATCCTTAAACTTTTAATAGAAATCAACACGAAAGAAGATAGACAAATTGAATATGAAAATATACCATCATCCTCTTCATCATAATGATCCATGTCTAGTTCCCTTATACCATCGGCAATATCCTCAAAATCAGTCCCTGTAATATTCTTAGAAGACTTGACAAGGGCATCTGCGGCAACTAATGCTTGCGCAACCTCATCAGGCTGCTTTACAGCTTCATCACCCATATCTTCATTCTCTTCGTCAATTTCATCATCACCTCTGCAAAATTAAAGCAAGCTTACAACTTTCACTAACCCATTAAATCATATAACAATGAAGAATTAAAGCAAGTACAATGATAATTGATTTGAGTATGAACACTAAGATAATTACCTTCCTTCAAGAACACCACTCTTTATTATCTCTTCAATTTCCTCCTTTGAAGGAGGCTCGGCAGCATCTGGAACGGCTTTTGAGACCCCTTTTGGGATCCAAGAAATAGCCGATATCATTCTTACAAAGACCCAAAAAAATTGCTAATAATATCAACCCTTCAAGGAAAAGTAAAACGAGAACAAAATTAATAGCTCCCATAGAATTTATAACTGAAATTTATGAATTACTAGCAAAAAGTTTGAATAGATGTTGACAATAAGCAACTGAAAAGTTTAGAAGATGATTCTTACGAGGATATGCAGGAGGGGTTCAGTGTGATGGGACTTGTGTGTGACGCCGGTGGTGGACGGTGGTGCGGCGGATTATTGGCGGCGGTACTGGCAGTGGTGGAGAGGAGAGTTTGGGCGAGGGTTTTAGAAATTTATAACTTCAATTCTTATTTTTCTTTTCATTTTCTTTCTTATTTTTTCTCTTTCTTTTGGTTTTTTTTTTTTTTTTTTTTTCCAAAAACATTTTATGGAGGGGCTATTCGGCTACTCGGCGATTTGATGAACTGACCGTGCAAAATAATTTATTAAAATTTATATTAAATAGAGAAACTTACAATAGCAAAATTGTGACAACTATCGGGTAATTTCTATTTCAGTGACTAATGTTTTAATTTTCCAATTAAGAAAATTAATTTTTCAAATTTTTTTTTTTGAGGGTCAAAATCGATTGCTTCTCAGAATTTAGTAGCATGACGCGCTTATTTAACAAATTAATTCTTTTATAATTAACTATAGCATATATTTTCTAATTGTTTTTATTTTTCACCCCTAAATTTAATCATCGAAAAATTTATGATTTGTTTTGTTTTCCTTGAAAATTGAATTAATAAAAAAATAGTATTAAAAAAGTATATGCTCAAATTGATTAAAAAATAATTAATTTGTCAAATTAGTATATAATATCATCGATGAGATAACAATTGATTTTGGTTTACTATAAAAGAAAAGTTGAAAATTAAGTTCCTTAATAAAATTAAAACATCGATCCCTCAAATGAAAATTATCCATAGTTAGAAGTATTTAACTATTTGTATATATTTTACCCCTTCCAAAAACGATCCAAAAGTTCCGAGATAACAAGAAAATAATTTTCTAAAATACTAGAGAATCTAAAAAACTGCACTGCCAATATAAAATTCATCTGCAAGATAATGTTGGAGGCCCTTCATTTCCAAGCTATTTGAAGCCCACAAAGAGCTCGCCAAAGCTCAATCCCAACAAACCTCATAAACTATTGGGCTTATGACAGTACCCAGTTTGAATCGTATGTATAAAAAGTTTACTAAAAAAATATTAGACAAATAGGTATCACTTTTCAAAAATATATTATATTAATATTAATTGTATCCTAACTCCTTTTTCTTTAAGCAGTTTATTTTAATATCAATTTTACTAAAAAAAGTAGCAATCTCACCTCCGCCCTATTCTAAATATCTATTGTTTATTTACGCACTACAAATAATAATTATTCAACTACAGATAGTATACATTTTATTTTGAAATATTAGTTATTTAATTTCAAACTTGTAAATAGTAGTATAATTTATTATATACACTATGTAATTCATTCTGGATAGTATACATTTTCTTCAGACTTATAAACGGTATGTGTGTCATTTTCAAAGAAAAAGAAGAAGAAAATTCAAAAATAGTGAGAGTTAATTTTCTATTAATTACATAAAACTTTATATCGTAAAAAAACATATTTTATATCATAGACATAATTAAAAGATGTGATACTCAAATTCATTGTATATTTGATTCAAACTACCCTTAATTATCAATCTTCCCGAACCTCATTAAAAAAAATATAAATTTTTAAGAAAACACAACAAATTTGACCAACCTTATCTTCTCGATTTGCAATTTAAGGAGGAGGACGAAGAGAAAAAAAAGAAACAAATGTGGTAGCAATAGAGGTGGAGGAGGATGTGGCGGGAGGCAGTGGAAAGGATGATGAAGAGGTTGCAACATGAAGGTGGATGACGAGTATGAGAGACAGAGGTAGCAACGGAGGAGGAGGTGGAGGTGACGATGATGGTGGTGATAAACATATAGGGAGGATGGGGAGACGACGACGGTGGCAACAATGGGTGAAGAGAGATAAAATGAAGATCGATGAAGATGAAGAGAAGAATAAAAAGAATGTTAATGATAAAATAAAGAGATTAATTGTTTTTTCACGTTTATATTAAATAAAGTTAATAAATTTTTTAAGAAAATCAACTAATATAATAATATTCTCACATTTTTTGGAGTTTCGTTCAATTCTACTTACTAATTGTTTCAAGTTGGAATACGAAATTATAATTATCGTAATGGACTAGTAAAAAGTCGTCTAAAATATCATTGTGGATTATATTTTTACTGAAAAACATAAGTACCCATGGGAGAACTAAAAATTACTAAATCCATTAGAATAAAATCTTAAAAATAAAACATAAAAAGAATATTAAAAACTTATCAAACCTTTTATTTTAAAAATAGAAACATACATTATATATATATATAGTACAAAAAGTATTCTTTAAAAGCAACCTAGAGATATTCACATTTGATGTTGGGACAGGTAGCTTCTACTCATAAATGGATCTGGGGTATCCAATGTCCGAGGGTTTAGGTTGGTTGGTACCAAAAAGTAGAAAAATGATGGATCTTGGGGAAGATTTGTTCATAAATACCATGGCCCAACACAAAACACAATTTGAAACAGTACAAGGGAAAGTTGAGAATGACTTTTTGTCTACCAACCGAGGCCATGTTCGTTGGCTACTTTTTTTTGTTATAAATTAAAGTTAGAAGTTAAAAGTTAAAATTAAACAGTAAGGAATATTTGTTATAAATTAAAGTTAGAATATTTTTTATTTTAAGTAAAAAGTTAATAACATAAAAAGCAGAAAACGAATCCTCAATTAGTAATTTTTAATAAAAATATTTTTTTTTCAAACAAGAAGTAGAAAACAAATGGGGCCTGAAATCCGATAGCATTTATCTATTTGTTTCTATAGATAAGCACTTTGTAGAATGTAATTTTTATGTAATTACTTTCACAAGTCGTTTATTTCGGATACAATGTGTACTGGAATAAAAATGAAATTATAATGGATTTTTCCATTTCTATTGACATGTTATATTTGATATACTATTTTAAATTTACGATATTATAAAAATTGACTATTTTCTTTTCAGTTATATATGAATTAGCATAATAATAATTTATTTATAATAATATTAATTGGTATGCATTATATATTATGTATTGTTATTGTAGTAATATTTTGTTGTTATATTTAATAGTATTTATAATTTTGTTATTAAAATTTAATATTATCATATTGCTCAGCATGAATTTTTTTGATAATATAATATTTCTATCATTTACTTAAACTCATTTTTGATTGAGAAGTAACGAGAGAAAACTTATTTTTACTTTGCGTCTACTATTTTTCATATCGTCTAATTCGTTCCCAATGGTTGACAAATGATTTTTTCAAATGAAAAAAGCGCGTGATTGAAATTGTTTAAACTTATCTATAATATTAAATTGAGATTACGCAACCCTATTTAAAATATTAGTTGGCCTATTGTCCTAAACAAAACCAACCAATATTAACCGGCCAAACTAAGAAATAAGCTGAATTTTAATCTTAATTTTTATTTGTCTCATAATAAAAAATATTAATTTTGGGAGCTAATATTTGTAGTCGTACGGTCTCTTCCATAACTGCTGGCCATATCATAGTTTCCATTTTCAAGACCCTACCCCCAACCTTCCCCTACCCTACCCTACACCAAACGCACCATGTACACTTGTCAACCACCCATTTGTCAAGCTCAAATCCTTTTTAGCAATCCCTTTACCTCCTTCTCTCCTTCTCTCCTTCTCTCCTCTTCTACTAGTATAATAGTATCACCATTTCACCTTGTGTGTAAAAAAGAGTATCATCGCTCTCTACCCAGTACTCAATTATTCATCTTCCATTTTTGCCAACTCAAAATTTTCTCTTCATTTCAAAGAACATATCTGTAGACAAAATGAAGAACCAAAACGAACCCACTTCATTTTTCTACCACCAGTCTCTCTCTCCCTCTCTATTTCTTTAAGGAATTAGTTTCTTTCCACTAAAGCCAAAGTGTTTTCTTGAGGTATGACATTCAACTCTGTTATTTCTTAATTTTTTCATATATATGTTGATATTTCATCGTCTCTCAAGTGCATTTGTCTTTATCCAATACTTATATCAAATGGTTCTGTTTTTGAAAAAAAAAAAAGTAAATAGAGAAACTCCGGCCGCCGTGTCCGGCACTCAGGCCACCGTTGCAGGGGTGGCATTTTTTTACCAAGAATTTCATGAATACACCACCCCTTTTGGTTATTAGTGTGAAAACTCAAACAAAAGCTTCCACTTTACTGCCTTTTCAGCAATTAATTTATTTTTTTTCACTGGGCTTTATCTTCTCCGTTCACATTATTTCTTTCATATTCTCTGTTTCATGAAAGTTTAACTAATAATAATTAGTCTCTAATTGTTCAAATGTATACTACTTTGAATAAAGTTAGTACTATTATTGAAGAATTACTATTTAATATATTAGTTTGTACAGAATGTTTGAAAATGTATACGAAAAGTAATATAGGAGGAATATGTCTTTTTTCTCAAAATGACCTTGAAAAAATTTATAACAAAGTAAAAACAACATTATTAAGTATAGTAACAAGATTTATTACTTCATTTGTACAGAGTTTGTTTGAAATCGTGTATTGGGATTCTGTCCCAAGGTTTGTTTGTTTAACTTTTAATATATTAATTAAAATTTTGAGTTTATTCAAATATTATATTTTTGTTTAGCCTACTACTTATATCTTAATAAATTTAATTTTATTTGAATTTAATAAATTAAAAAAATAAAACTGAATGGATTGAGACAAGATAAAATAATAAAATAAATTAATTCTAATATTTAAGATAAAATATTAAATAAATAATTAAATTTATATTTAAATTTAAAAATTAAAACTTAATTAATTTAATAAATTTAAATATAATAAATCTATTTAAATTCAAAAACTTAAACGGATAATTCAAGAGGCAGCCTAAGTCAAACATAGTACTTCACTCACTGTTTAGAAGGTGCTATACAGTTTTTAATACAAACTGGTGATGAGTTTTTCGGAACTACGAACTTAAATTTGTGTTATCCTCGAGATCTGCAACATCAAATCTCCTGTCAACCACAGTTATTGTTCTTCAGTACAGTAAATTCATTGGTTCATTTTTTTTTATAAAAAATACTCTGGACTCGGTTCGAATAATGCATTGATCAGTATTTTTTAATATCTCTGAAATTTCTTAAAATCAACATCTATTTAATAAAACCCCAGGCTGCATTCTTAGTTGTATTCTTTTTTTTTTTTTTATCTCTTTACCATAAAAAATTTTACAATAAGAAATCGGTAGTACTACACTATGCTTATCTAACCATTCTTATATTTTCTCTTTTTTTTACTCTCATATTTTTTTTATTCTTACAATTTCTTCGATCTTTATTTAAAAAAATTCATCCATCTGAATTATCTAACCTTGTGAACTAAAATTAGGAGGGTGAACTTATAACGAGTGTTTTATGTGAAAATATTTAATGTCAAACACTATGCAACGTGTATTATTACTAGGAATTGTACATTAAGAAATGTCGGTAGAATTAACTTTAAAATTGTTGTAATTAATTAGGGAGTGGAGGGACCCACAAAAGATATTGTCTGGCGGAAGAAGAATGGAAGAGAAGAAGGAGATTGCTGCTGCTAATAATTCATCAAATCAATCACACGGAAACACAAGAAGCCGCAGCGTCTCCAAGCCTTCTTGGCTGCTCCTCTCCGTTGCTGGTACTCTCTCTCTCCCCCCCCTCTCTCTAGAGTTATTCCCCCTTAAATTTTCTTTTTTCTTCTTTTACAATTATTGGTCTGTAAAGAATAAAAAAAGAAGGGAAAAATGGTCCAGACCCCCATCATATATGATTACTTGTCCCATCAAAATTATTATTCATTTTTTTATTATGATTTTTAGTTAAAATTTTATATTATGATTTTTTAGTTAAAATTTAACTTTGGATTCAAAGTAAGAGGTTTAAATCTTTACTTTTTTTTAAAACTTACATTTCTTTACTTCTTGATTTTAGCTAAAAAGATAAATACTAAATCAGAAAAAAAAAGTTAAAAATTAACACTCAATATTCAAAAAGTAACTTCTACTTTATAAAAAGTAGGAAATGAAACGACCCTCAATCTTAGATTAATATTTGTCTAATTTCAATTGATTTTTACATAAACTTTACCACCCAAAATTATTTAGTATAAAAATTCTCTCTATTTTACTTATTTTTTACATAATAGTCGGTGTCTTCACTTTCTTAGACACAATAATAATTTGATTGAAAACATTAACAGCTAGTTTGTTTGTGGTATTTTCCATTACCAATTTTTTGTTTATACTTTTTTCATTTTAACTTTTGGCGAAAGTAAACTTGCTTGTACCCTCTCCTCTCCTATAAAATGTTAGTAAAAAATAATAAGGTTTTTGACTTTCTTTCTTACTCTCTCCCCCCCCCCCCCCCCCCCCCCTTCCTTTAACTTTTTAAAACTCACTCGAACACATGCGATAATTTCGGACCACTTAAAGGCAAATAAAGACATTGTATTGTAAATACACTTTTCACACAATGTGCCAAAATTATACTGAGTATGAAATAATTTACGATTTACACAAACAAACTCACGAGAATAGAGAATAGATATGCTCTTTCTTAAAACTCTTTGCTTTACTAATGACTTATTATTTTTATAATTTCGAATTAGCTGCTAAAATATTAAATTATAAGATCCTTGTCCAATATTATCAACAAGTATCCAATTTTACTGACCCACCAATAAGTTTTAACCAGAAAAAAGATTCTGATGATGTCACGTAAAATTCACATTTATTGATGTTCCTATTTATTTTTTATTTTTTTTGCTAAGTAATGTTTTTAATACCACTGTACATTGTAACCAAAAACAAAAAAAATGAAAAAAACGAAACTTTTGCTGATAGATACAACATCAAATGAGTAATTGGATAGTCTTGGCTAAAACACTTGCAGAGGATAAGGTACACAGGTAGTTGGCACATGTGCTTTGGCACTGACATTTGAAACAAGTTACAAAAATTGAAACTAAAACTTCCATGTGATAATTGTACATTATTAAAAAGAAAAAAATAAATAAATTTACATATACTTGTAATATGACACCCATTTTCATGCACGACCGTAAATTATATTGTTATGTTAATTTGGTCCGCCATGGAATAATAAAGATTGCTCTTCCTAAATTAATATTTTAGATTTTATTTTATTAAAACGACATAATCTATTATGAACGAGAATGAATGCACTTTCATGTGTATGTAAAAAAAAAAGTAGAAGAAGAGAGACAAATAGAATAAATAAATAAATAAATATATATATATATATATATATATATAT
>CM025784.1:39884594-39912246 GCA_014636745.2 Centella asiatica | reverse complement strand
AGAATAAATAAATAAATAAATATATATATATATATATATATATATATATATATATCATAATTTAAGGTTCTGATTAAGGTATGTGTGAATGGGTCCCATGATTTTGGGGCTTGTGAATGCAAAAAAATTATTTGAAATGCCGGAATTTGAGGATATGAGATGAAGGGTCACTTTCTAACAAGTCTGTATACATAATATGAAGTTGAAAAGGCCAACTCAGAAAAAGTGATTGTCACCCCCCATAGCCCCATAGTTATGAACTAGCTTGTCTTTTTATTGCACAATTGGTTTTCAAATTTTGAATATTGCACATGAAGGGCTGTCTCAATATCCCAATACTTATTGCACAAGGTGCAAGATTCTCACGTAAATCTGCCATCCAAATCAGAGATGTGTCCTTTCTAGATAAGGAATTGTCAATAGGTACTTTTCTATCTTAACAAAGAAAAAAAGGAGAAAAGATGAGAAATGACATAATCTTCAATAAAAATTGGGGACTCATATCTCGAAATGGTATTTTGATATTTTTACATGGGGTTCTACATTTTAATTATATAAGTTCTAAATTTTAAACTAAAATAATCTGAATGTAATCTATAATGCAAGTTGTACAAAGTTTAAAAATGTGGACCCACATGCAGGAAGTTCTTCCAAAAATAGCAACAATTAAGCCTTTATAATTTTGTATAGTATCTATACTTTTGTAATAAGAAAATTTTGATATTAACTTTCCCATTGATGTACTAACATTACTAGCACATTGTAATAACCGAAAATTGTTGTTAACAAGCTGCAAGACAATTGTAGTTGAATATTGGTACATACACTACATTAATGGCAAGACTAAGTGTTGTCATTTTCTGTATTGGTAAATCAACCATATTTTAGAAAGAATGAGAAAAACTGTTGGATGAGTTTATAAAGTCAAAGATACACCGATATATGATTAACATCAGCTGAAATCTCTTATTTTATTTTATGTCTCATCTTGTGTGTCATTTTTCTCGCTATGTTATCTTTCAATAAAAATAATAATAATAAAAATTCACGTGTCAGTTATAAGGAATGGTGAAAATAGAAAAGCAAATGGAATAGATGATTTGCACCTCCTTATTTTGTGCCATGTGATTTTGATTTTATTAGTATAATTTATTTCTTACTATATCTTGGATTCTGCCACTAAAACTATATACTTAGATTAATATCTTCTGGATTTGTGTTTTGAAAATCTTCAACGGTCAAATGAGGCATTTCTTGTTAACTAATACATATGAGGCAAATTCTTGTCAACTAATGTCTTATGAATTTTATGTTTTGATAGACTTGGACAAGAGGATGAAAATGGTAACTTCAAACTCCACCAAAGAAGACAAGGGAGACAGTTTTGCAGAACAAGCTGAAGCATATTATGAGACTCGCCCTCAGCTACTGTCTCTACTCCAAGACCTCTACAATGGCTACCTCACATTGGCCGACCGCCATTGCCAGACCCTTGCCAAGCATCGACATTCGTCTTCAACATCATCAATCCCAGCCTTTCATTCCAATTCGGATGAAGAAATTTATTTTAGTGAAGTTGACAATGAGTCGGATGCTGAGAGCTCGTTGTCTTTTCAACTGCCTGTCTTCAACCCCATTATGCCGCGAGTCATAACAGACGCTGATCAAGTTGTTGCTGAGCTTGTGATCAAGAATGTGGTGTTTGACATCATTGTTGATGAACTGAATGGGGAGGACAAGATGAGGAAGGAGTCCGCTAGGAAGATTGAGTTGCAAAAGAGCTTGTTGGAGGTTTTGGAGTCCGAGAGGTTGATTTTGTTGAATGAAAACGCGAGGTTGGGATACAAAGTAGGCGCGTTGTTGGAAGAGAACAGGAGTTTAGGGGCAGAGTCTTTGTTGATGAAGAGAAAAGCTGGCGAGCTTGCGCGGTGTGTGTTAAAGTTGAGGGAAGATCACAGGGTTTGTATGCTTAGCCGAAAAATAGAGGATCTTCAGTCTCAAATATATGGTTTGGAGAAGAGGAATAAGGAGTATTATGATCAGCTAGTTAAACAAGAAGAGGGAAAGAAGAATAGTAAGACTATAAGGAAGGTTATGAAGCATAAGAATGGAGAAGTGACATTGGAGGATTGCTTTCAAGTGGATGAAGAAGAATCCGGTGGTGGTAATAGGAGACGCCTGTGGCGGCGTGGTGGTGGTGGTGGTGGTGGGAGTGGGAGGAGGGTTGCTAAGCTGTGGGATAAAGTGAAGAACTTTGACATGCTTCTATGTGGACCAAACTACAACTCTGCTTCTTGGTAAGCAAAGAATTTGCTCCTACTGTTTACTAAACTAGGTTGACTAGAAGAATATGATGGTATATATAGATATATTAGTCTGCCAATGAACTTCACATGTTTGTGCTTGTGCTTGTTACTAATGATATAAATTTGCCAATGTTAGTAAAAATCTCCGCATAAACATATTAATTCCTCTGTGACTCTCTATCGTCTAGTGCCTTACCTCATCTAAGACCGATTAATTTCGATTAAACTCATGTCTAGTGACTTACCTCATCTAAAACCGTTTAATTTCGATTAAACTCATGTCTAGGCACTAGCCGTTGTCTTATTGTCTGTATGCGTCTAGTGTTTTTTGTAATATTGAATTTGCTAAATGAAACTCTTAGTTGTGCTTGCATGCATGTTATTCACTACAAAGGAGTTTGTATTTGCATTCTTGATAAACAAACTATATGAGGAATTTAAAACCAAATATATTTTTGTATCGTGGTGGAATTTGTATGTTTTGATAAAACATAATAGCACACAGTTAACCAAATAAATTTAAAACCAAATAGATTTGAAGCCTTAATGTAGTCTAAAAAATTATTTCAATAAATTTGATAAATAAAATGTGACAAGAGGCAATAGCACACAGTAAAGACAAAGAAAAGAGAGTACAAAGTTAAAAACTGGAAGTTTTCGTACAGCCTGGAAAAAGTTGGGAAAAAATAATGAACCTTGAAAATAATAATTATGATGCTAATTAATCCAAGCACTCCTTTGGGAGCTCTATGAACCTTGTTGCATCTTTACAATAATCATATACCAAGTGGTTGGCAAGAACCCACTTGAGTTGCTTTCTTTTTTGCCTGTTCAACCTATTCATGGCTGGCTTGTCCCACCAAAACTGGCCCAACTTCCCACATTTTCCGGTAAGGTCGACGCCGGTGTCAGGCGATATTTCGCAGGCATCGATGTCGAATGATCTGAAAACAGAGACAAACGGAGCGTTGCTCCAGTTTGTCTTCACCCTCCCTCCTTGTGTAGCCCAATCATCAGCATTCCACAATGATCCATGAATTCCCATAGCTTGGGCTTTTGGGTATGGCACACCTTTCTTTTCTTTGTTTTTGAACATTCTTATTGGAATTTCATCAATAAGAAACCTGGTAAATTTGCAAAAAAGCATAAATGAAATAATAGTGAAACATGATCAAAGAAATATAATAACATTTGAGTTTAGTCCAGATATGTTCACAAGCTTGTGTTAGCTTAGGAAGTCACTGCCTAAAAATTTAGGTACTTAGTCGCACCCAACAATTATCTTGCTCGATTTTTATTAACATATAAAGTTTGAAACTTTTATTTTCTTATTTTTCAGAGGAGATAATCACTTACCGGTGAGACAAACAACCGGTGATCGACTTCTATTATCGTTATTTACAACTTTTGCATGCTTCCACTTATTATTAGTGCCACTATTTGGTGTACTAGAGAACTATAATCATGGTTGTAAAAGTAATATTCCTCCGTCCCACTTCTCGTGTCATCTTTTTTATTAATTCTTTCTAATCAAAATGGCATGCATGGTTGGTGGTTATTTTCATTACTTTCAAACATTCCAATCATTTTCACTAAAGAAGTTCCAGTTGTCCCTTCAAAATAAATAAATAACAAATAAAAGAAATAATTTTTTATTTGTTAATCTTCTTATATAATATATATCAGATTAAGAATAAAATAAATGCACACGGTCCTCAAACTGAAACCATGACTACACTATCATATTACTTCTTATCTTGTTTCATTGCAGTTTAATCATTTTCATCTGCACCATGATGCTACTACTTGGATTGCGCACTTGATACATTTAACTTTAAAAGTTTACGCTAATACGTGCAAAATACTCAAAATATAATATTTGAGTGAATAGGATAGAAGTATAAAATATACT
The DNA here is from genome assembly GCA_014636745.2 of Centella asiatica. NCBI lineage: Eukaryota > Viridiplantae > Streptophyta > Magnoliopsida > Apiales > Apiaceae > Centella > Centella asiatica. Next base: position 39,908,028 of record CM025784.1, on the reverse strand, counting down.
CAAACAAAACAAAAGGTGAATTTTTTTTAAGTTAGTTAATGTCTTAGATGTATACACTCATCAACTATCTTGTAGAGTTTTTTATTAGTCTGTAAGATTCGAAATTCATATCTCCTCACTTTTTAGAGGACAGTGAGGAGATAGTCGATGACCAGTGAAACCAACGGCCATGTAGAAAGAAAAAAAGAACTTGGACATTTTTGTGTCAATACTTTGAAAAATTTTTAGATTTAAAATGAAAAAGAAAAATAAAAACTAAAAATTGTGCGAATTGTATTTAGCTAATTACTTACAAAATGGAGCGACGATTCCAAAAGAAAGAATAGGTGTGAAAGTCAGTGGTAGGATCAAACCAAAGTGTGTGCCTCTGCTCTCTTTCTCCGGTGCCATTGACAAATACATTTGTTTGTAAGAGGTAAGGTTGTCCCGAAACATTGCCCAGAAATTCAAAATCTAGCTCATCGTGGTAATTCCCCTCCGATGACATCTGCTTCCAATACATTCATGTCCCAATTTTTTCAATTAGCTAGTTTTCAGAAATATAAGTCATACCATCTGAAAAAAATTCAGAGTAAATTTCCTCGACTTTCTTTTTTGGATAAGTGGAATGTAATTTTCTTTCGCATTTGTTGGTTTCAAAATTTGAAATTAGTGAGACAAGTACTATTGCATTTCTTTTCCATAATAATAATACTTATTACTACAACTATTATTATTTTATGTGATTTCATCAATTGCAAAAGTTAACTAATTTGGGATAAAGGCACTGACGAGCAGCATGAATGTGGAAATTAAAATATTACTGGCAATAAAACTGAAGGCGTTAATTATCACTCGATACAATTTATACTTGTATTATGATAATTTTATGTGAATTTTTAAAAAATAATTAATATGTTTTTACTCATGGACTCTTTTTGAGGAAATATAAGCGCAGGTGACGCATAAATTATGTTCCTGTGATCATTGTTGGAGGACTAAAGGAAAGTGCTACTAATTGAGAATGAGCATATTCAATCAAAAAAGACAAAAGAATAAATAAAAATAAAAATAGAATAGAGTTGGGTTTCGTACATAAAGAGCAGTGACTGTTCCAGCTGAATCCCCTTCAATTAGTTTGACTTGTACACTAGCCTGCCCAAATAAGTACTTGCTCCTCGATTCAAACCCACACCCTATGTACACACACATTGACACAAATAAATATGGTTTAATTCGATAGTCTAAAAATCTAGTATATACTTTAGACAGATGTAAACGATAAATATAGTATCTAATTTTTAATTATCAGTATACATTTGAAATAAATAAAATTAGATGATATTAAGTGAAAACTACTCGAATTAAACGCTAAGCAACAATAAAAGAATGCCCAAAATTAAAGATTAATCGGACTAGACAAATATATATTGTTATAATATTGGTTCCGTTTCATATAAAAGGAATCAGTGTTTATGTGTGTGGAAGTGAGAGATAAAGAAGGAGCTAGCTTGTAGTATCTAGGTTCCATCTTTTTTTCCTTCATCTATCTCATTTTCAATTTTAATTTTATAATATATGTATAGTACTCCATATGACGCATAACAATTATAACACTTTTTTTGAAGCGTCTGACACAAATTTCAAGATACACAAAAATTATATTTAAATATCTCATTTTTATATAATTTTTAAATATTTTGTAAATTCAAATACTAAATATTAAAATCTATGTTTTATGTATTTTAAAACCTGTGCCGCATACTCTGAAAAGAATGTTACAATTCTACTGCCGCATACCAGTAGAATTGTCCAGGGTCAAGAAAACTTGATCCCCTTGAGTGAGAATGTGATCAGGTGCCCAGTTGGGAGTGAAGAGTTGAGAGAAATCAGCACAAGAAACTTCCACTACCACTAGCACTTGTACAAACAAAATTGAATGCAACACAAATGCTGCTGCTTCTTTAGTCATCAAACAACTTGAATGCCACCCCATTTCTCAACTTTAATTTCCTAGTCAAATAAATGTAATAAAAAGTGGGAAACAAAGAAGTGCATGTTCATATTTATACATACAATTTACAAGCTCTTGACATAGGTAGTGGGAATATATATATGAATTGAAGAATGAATTTATTCAAATTAATCTATGTACAGCCACTTAGTAGATGCCCACTAGTATGCCAAGAGAATCAATATATTGCTATACCAAAACAAACCACTCAAACTCACACATGCAAACCATTCATCAATGAGTTATGAGCTGTTGTCAACTTTTGTGCCACCATTTAATTTACTATTCTAGTTTGATTTTTCTGCCCTGTTGTTTTAGCTGAATATTTTTACATGTTAAAATTTTTATTCATATTAGTCTTTATTTAAAATATTTTTATTTATTATTTTTTTAAAAATTAAATAAAATATTTAAAATGTATAAAAATTCACATAAAACAACATATAGAAAAATTAAACTACAAATAAAAAAGGACTGAAAACTTACTTATGTATTTAAACTAATGCTGTTCATTCTAATCACATAATTAGACGGCTATAACATTGGGGGCGCGCACATGGATAGATGATATGTATGTTTATGCATAATTAATATTGTTAAAATATTGTTGTCTTCTAAAAATTCACACATTCGTTATCACTAAATTGTACTCTTTTTAATATGTATTTTAGTTTTTGGGTAAAATATTTTTAGATGTTATTCTCTCATTTCAAGATAAATTTAAATTTTATTTACCCATTGTTACCATTAATGAATACTACCTTTAGAATAATAAATTAAGAGTAATTTTGAAATATTAATAATAAAATTTATAACCTTTTAACATTTTAATAATTTCTTTGCTCTGTATGAAAAAATCTTAAACAACATATATTTGAAACGTGACTGATAAGTCCATAATTTATCTATTTTTACCACCTTAATTATGCTCAATTTATTATTATTATTAGATTATTTATTGTTTTTATTTTATTTTACAGGAAAATAAATAAACAAAAGAGTTATGTGAAAATAGAACTTGTCAAGATACAATTGGAAGAATTGAAGACTCTTTAAAGAATGAACCTAACAAGTTGAAAAATCTCTATTACTTGAAGTGATAAAGTGATAGAGATTTGATGATATCAAAAAAATTCAAGAGATGAAGTTGGAAGAAACTAAATACATTCCAAGTGATAAATTTTAGAATTTTCATATTATATGAATGTATCTAGTTAAGCCTATAAATACTTGTATAATTAGAGGCTAAAGATAGAGTTTTTTTTAGTTTTGAGTTTTCTTGTTCAAGTTTACACTTTTCCGTTCGTTTTTCTACTTTTTTCCTTCGGCCGTCTATACATTATTTTTCTTATTGCTTCTATTCAATTACCAATTACTTCATCTTTGTAAACACTTGATTACGAAGTCAATAATATTTTATTCTTCATTATTACATCTTTATTTTTCAATATATGTCACAATGATTTTTTTTCCTTTGTTATTATTGTCTCTCCTAATTATAATTTATTTATGTTTAAGTTAGTTTAAATTATTCCGTTTAAAATATTCATATTCTATTTATTGTTTTATTTATATTTAGGATTAATTACATAATCTTCTCAATCATTACGTCTCTATTTCGCCTGAGTTAAATATCAAGAATATTAAAATTTTCTAATCTATGTGAATCGACCTATACAAGCATTGATACTATAAGAATCTGTACACTTACAGAAATTATACACATAAGTGACCATTCAAAAATAACCAACAATGAATTAAACCAACGATTATATGTCATCTAATCGATAAAGTTAATATCCAAATTTTCATCTAATCGTTAAAATGAAATCGATTACAAATAAATGATATAAATGGGAAATACAGTCTCATGTATAACTAAATTTAAAAAATAGTTATTAAAAAACATAGAGAATACTGTTGATTTTTTATTCCAAATTATACAATCCAACGTCAATAATTAAGTATAATGATATTAAATTTATTAGTGTTATTCCATAATTACTCTTACAATATATACTTTACATGGAAATAAGAGAGGTTCATATTTCTATGAGAAAATATCATACTATACTCCTACTAAATTTTAGGAAATACAAAAAGGATAATAATGGAAAAATTATTTTGTCTTTGTTTTAAATTATGAGAGAAAATTAGTAAAAGAAAAGAAGAATCAAACTCTAAAAAAGCCACATAAAAAAGGGGAAAAGTATTATTAATATTACTTTAATTTTGTCAAAATATATAAGCACACATATTTCATATTTGTACAATGGTGCAAGGTTTGGTACTTTATCCTTACAAAATTAAAAATATACTTGGACCAAAAAAAGTATAACTTAAAAAACGAAAAACAATTTTTGACTTACAAATCTATCTATCAATCCCCCCGCCCCCAATACCAAAATAAAAAGTACAAACATGCTTTCAATTTTTTGATTATGCATTCCTTCACCACACTATTACCAATTCCTAATTCAATTCTACATTTATTTCTTCTTTTATTATCTCTACGTCTTTCCTACATCTATTAAAAATTAAAATTATGTTCTCTTTCTCGAATCTAATACAGTAATACTCCATATAATTTAGTTTTCTGCCAATAATAATAATAAAGACAAATCGGATCGGGTAGTGTAAACGGTTCAAATCCTAGACCCACAAAAACACACTTTTCTTGTTCCCAAATTCAATATTCAGTCGAGAATTAGGGTTTGGGATACACATCGATCGATCATAATCAGCATAGTATGTCGGATCCATACGGGAAAGTTAAACGTGGGAGATTAACCTTCAAAGGTGGAGATCTCGCGATTCGCGCAAAATCCATCGACAAGAAGCACAAAAAGAAGAAGAAAACCCAGTCCGATTTGCCCGACGAAGCCGTTTTTGACGAACCCGCCATTGAAGCGCAGGAAGAAGGTTCTTCGGCGGCTGAGATTTACACAATCGATGCCGCAAAGAAGATGAAGTACGACGAGTTGTTCCCTGTTGAGGCCAAGAAGTTCGGTTATGATCCCAAGTTGAAAGATGTTAAGTCTGTTGAAGAAGCTCTCGATGATCGAGTTAAGAAGAAGGCTGATCGATACTGTAAATAATTCGACTACAATGGATGCCCGTTTTGGAATTTAGGTACTTTTATGAACTTCTGTTGAATTTAGTATGTGTTTATGCTAATTTAAACCTTTGGTTTTCTGTTTATCAATTTTGGAAGTACTGTGGAAAAAAATTCATATTTGTGTTCTTTTAAGGTTTTTACTTGTGATTTTAGTATTTTTTTAAGCAATAATTTGCGGCTCTGATTCTTAAGTTTTTGTGTTGGAGAACCAGAAATAATAGATGGCACAATGCATTCAAATATGCATAGGAAAAAAATTACCCCAGTCGGATGGTTATAGCAAGTTTGTTTTTGTGTTTGTATTTTTTGGTTGATTACTGATTCGGGGAAGTCACGAAAAACTAATCAGAATGATGATGATTGTAAAATCATGACAAACAACTCCGCATAAACCATCATTAGAAAATTAAGCAATTCATCGTAAAAAATGAAGGAAACTACCGTTCCGACAAACTGCTAATAAGAACTGAATATAAAATCTGTTAGTTTTGCTACCATGGAAGATTCTCAGTTAACATATATACATTTGCACTTACCTAGTAACTTACTTCTTTAGTGTTCTACTTTTCTTAATATCTGTACCTTCGAGCATTAGATTGTAAGATTACTCTGTTTCTTAACTTAAGCAATGCATATAAGACTGTATTATATTAATTGTTTATATTGAAATATATAGGTATATATGCATCATTACATTGATAATATTATTTAAAAGTTAGCGAAACTGTTGGTTTGGACAAGCTCGACTTAGACCTGCTGAACTGTAAGTATGGGCACACTCGGACCTACTAGAAACTATAAAAGTTTCTGCAGCAAATGCGCTCAGTGCCGCAGCAAATAGCCAAAGACGATAGCACGAAATCCGGATAAACAGTCTCATTCTCTTGGGAGAGAGGGAGGTTGCGAGAGAGAAGAAGAGCTTTACTGTTTGGTTATTGTTCTGGCATTGCTTTTTCCTTGATTTTCTGCTTATCATGCTTCTGCTTTATCTCAATAAAAAATGTCAAGCACATTGGTCAGAGCTGCTATTAAGTTGTAATTTTTTTTTTGTATTGTATCATGCTTTAAAACAATATAGGATTATACTGTATAAAAACGAAAAATTTAGTACAACAGATGTATCTTACGTAAAAGCTTCTGTAGCGAAATGTTGATGGAAGAAAAAGTTTCTTGTCATTACTCATTACTATCTTAATATTACAGATACCGTTGCAATTTAATCTTCGGAAATGGATTAGTTGTGCATCATCTTTATCAAGCAGTTCTTACTTAGTTGTTCAGGTTCTTTCATGCATATTGTTTTTTACTGTATATTTTGTAACTTGTAGTAAGTAATATATACTGATTCTTCAGGAGGGTATTATCGAGGCTGGAATAGGAATATAGCATGATGAAGCTTGTAGGGACTTTGCTATTATGGCTGCTCCTAGCGCTCTCTGGTACTAATTTGGCCATCCTGAAGGTTTTTATGCTATGTTTGGGAGACGAGGTATAGGTTCTGTTTTATGTGATAGTTGACGAGATAATTGGATAACGCAACTTTGTTGTATTATTTACATATGAATCATTAACCACATTCAATGAAGTATTATGACATTTTCTAATTACCGACTTCAAGATGCTCTGCACCGACTATATGTATATTGTGTCAAAGCTCAAATGTTCTGTTAAGTCTATCCTATCATTTTGGCTGCATTATCTTTACCATGGTTAAATGCAATCACCATTCCCTCATGTAGATTATAGGCCATAATCTTATTATATACGGAGTGATAAGAAGACAGTTTTGTTAGTGGTCTTGGCATTTACCCCAGTTCATGAGTTTTGGGTAGAAAAGAAATGATTAGAAATTTTTTTAATTAATAGAAACGAATGAAATAGAAAACTTATTTGGGTTCGTTATGAGTTTAATAAAGGAAGAGAAAGGAAAATTTAAGTAATATACTAAATGTATATCTAGACCTTAATATTGTATTTATATTATTTCTATCCATTCAATTCTTTTTTATCCTCTTAAAAACTTGTGAACATAAGAAATGGATAGAAAACTTAAGTTTTCTATCTTTCTTTTTTCCTAACAAAAAATAAATACATGAACATAATCTTAAAGTTCAAGAGGGAGTAAAGAATCTGAAGGTGTTGCTGTTGAAGTATTTCAAATATCAATAACCCTTTTGTGAGGCTCATTGAATCTACAAGACATTATACAAAGTTGCACCCTGCAGATGGAGGTTGAACTTCCCTCCATATTAATTTTATTCATACTGTTTATACTTTTCATTTTAACCATTAATTTATTTTAAAATTTATTTATTTTTTATTTAATTTAAATGAGTTTATATTTATTAATGTTTAAAATTGAGAGTATAAATAATATGGATGGACTTAGTATGAAGAGGAGTTTAACTCCTGCAGACGGTACCATATGCAATACCCATTTGGAGTAAGCTCCTTAATGGAGAAATTGAACACACAAACAAGGATGACAAAAGGCAATACCCATTTGAAGTAAGCTCCTTATTTTGTTTAATTTATCAGTAACTTTAATGTGTACGTTAGTAATTTTATTATAATTGTTATTAACTTTATCAGACTTATTATAATTTTAATAGACTTTGTAGTGTTTTTCTTTCTAATGATAATTTATGTTATTATTTTGGTTGTAATTTGTGATTAGTAGTTTGTGATTGTGGTGGTGGTGACGGCGACGACATTAATGATAGTAATATTGATACTAATTGTAGATATGATAAATTAAATATATTCTCATCTTTATTTTTTTTCCACTTTATTATTGTGTCTTTACATGTGTGATGAATTGATGGCGATAGAACTTATCTCTTTATATATATATTATTTATTATTTATTTATTTTTTTTAATTTCAGACATGTTAGAATAAATTATTTGGAAGTCTGAGTTACGTGTAATTTTAGTATTTTTTTATAGTAATTTTAATATGTTTGTTAATAATTTTAATAAATTAGTTAGAAACTATGATAATGCTATTAGTACCTGTCAACAAAATATTTATTAATTATAGTAGATGATTGTGGTTGTGGCGGGTATGATGATGTTAATAGCAAAAGATAGTAACGTGAATATTTAAATTTATAACCATATTTGCATCTTATCCTCGTCTTTTTTTTTTCTTTTTCCAGATTTGTTAAGTATTACTAAAAAAATTATTTATACTACAAAAGAGTTTGTTTAGGTTACTAAGAGAATTGTTATTATTACTAAAGGTTCAATTATGTTGATCGGCGAGGACAACCGAAGACTGCTAGCGACAATCGGCGGCGGTCGACGACCGACAAGTGACTAGCTACTGCTGACAGATGAATAATAATAATTAAATTATTTAATGAGGGGTAAATTTAGAGAAAAAAAAGATAAAAACATTTAGATGGAATAATTAAAAAAGTACATCGATCACTTCGATGTCATTTTGATACAAAATTATGACCAAGATGTCATTCTTCCTTTAATTTTTATAACAAATGACACAAAATTATGTCCCACATGTCATTCTTCTTTTAATTTTTACAATTTTTAATAATATGTAGAGTAATTTTTATAAATATATTAAATTATAAAAAGATTTACTATTGACAAGTTGCTGAACTTATACAATTATAAAAATTATTCTCAATGTTATTTTCATCTATATAATAGAGTTTTTTGGGAAAAAAACAACAAAATATAAAATAATTAACTACAATCCAAATTAAAAGAATATGTTGTGTCGCAACATATTTCTTATTTTGCCATCATATGACCAGCCCGGCAAGGAGAGGTGGTCGCCTTATTTTTTGTACGAAAGGTAGAGTAGTTGGTAATACATCTATGGAGTCAACTTCCAATGTGGACTTGGGGCCGAGTGACTTCCTTTTACATAATATTGTGGAGGTGGAGGTCGACCATCTGAAAGAGGTAGTAGATATTAGGAATGAAAAACTGAAATTGTGTAAACTGGCATATCATATGATATATTATCCATCGTTTCAAAATTAAAAATGACTTTTGATTTTTTCACTCTATAATACATTAAATTTTTGAAACTAGTGTTGGTGTAAAAAATTTGTTGTAATTTTATGTTTTGTAACAAAAACATTTAACTATAACATAATTTGTATTTCAAATTCTCATGGATCACATGAATTTTAAAGTTTAATATATCGTTGTTTGACTTAAAAAGTTAAAATGGTTTTCCTAACTTTGGAACGAAGAGAGTATATACGGTCATATTTATTTCAGTTTAAAATTTAAAACTTTTAGAAATCATATAATAATGTATGTTTAATTTTAGAACATGGAGAGTACTTGTTAAAGTAATTTTGTTTTAAAAAGAACTCCGTTCGCTCTAAAGTTAAAAATACATTTCACTTCATACAAATTAAGTTTGCTAAATCATATAATTTAAAATTAAAGTGAAATTACAATACTCTTAAATATAATTTTTTACAATTTGATATTTTTACATATGCATATCATAAATGAAATTATAAAATTTACAAAAAATATTATATTAAAAAAGAAATATATCTCTAACTTTAGAACGAAAGTAACACCAAATATTCTCCCTTCACTATTTTCACGTTCGGAATTGAAAGTATCATTTACTATTTTTAACAAATAAAGAAAAGGATGCAAGAAAAAAATAAATAAAGAATACTCACCTGTAGGCGGTGCTAAATTTCTTGCAGCTGTTGCAAGAGATAATAACAACATCAAAAAGCAGCAGAAGACGATGAACAAATTAGCAACACTGAATTTCATTTTTCCTAACAATTTATAATTAACTATCACAATTTCTTTTAAATTGTTCTTTTAGTTTTGTATCCTTGTATGAATATATCTATATATAATACATACATATAACTCTTACTTTTATTACTAGCATCGACTTCAAGTCATTCTACTGCGATAGTGATTACAACAAATTCTACAAGACCCAATGGGACATAAAATAAATGAATTGAAGAGAAAATTTGACTATGATTCCTGTCTAATTTTTATTTTTTAATTTTTATTCAAAATTAAACTACTCCACATGTTATAAAGTCGAGATTTTCTCTTTTTTCCCCTTACAAAATTTAGAAACAACACCAAAATTTATTAATTTATTCGATTCTTTTTTATAAATTAAAAAGTTTTGTATTCTTTTCCGAGGCGAAAGAGAAAAAAAAAATTCAAAACAATTACTCTCTCGTTATACAAAAATAAAATGTTTTTTATCCTATACAAGCATATAATTGTACTATATGGAAAACAAGCAATGAACTTTAGTTTATATTTCTAAAAATGGGCTGTATTTTTTCTCTTTTAGATATATATTTAAGAAATTCAACTTATAAATATATAGTACATTCAAAAAAATGAAGATTTATAAATTTTCTTATATTTGGTGATATGTTGATTTTTATAATGACTTAATATAATGAAAAAAATTATGCTTAAAAAGAGTTAAACATAGCTTCATTGGTTACAAGACTACGATGCATATATATATATATATATATATATATATATATATATATTGCCTTTGATATGATTTTTTGAATACGTAATTTAGAATTAAAAAAAGAAAAGACGTAGTCCACTGATTAAACTATAAAAGAAAAAAAATATAAAAGATCATTTTAAGAATTTTCTTTTTAAAATTTTTAAATACCAATTTAACGATATGTTTTCAATGTCTTTAAGGCAGAGAATAACGTAAAAGATACTTCTTCTATTTTTATTTAGTGAATTTCTAGTTTGTGTGCAACCAGGAGGAAGATACACAAATCAATTAGGAGAATTGACAAAATGATAGTTCACACTCGTCCAACCTAGAAGTCTAACTTCTACGTCAATTGCTTCAGCTCATGTATTTAATTTAACTTTTTGAACATTAATATCTTTCTAATTTATATACCATTTTGTTAATGGGACAGTGACAACCTAAGCTAATTTGTAAGTTGTGACACTGCCTAATTAGGGTTGTAAATCGAGCTGATTGAGTCGAGATAGGGTAGCTCAAATTTGTATCGATTAAAAATTATTTGAGCTAAGTTTGAGTTTGATCATTTCAGATTTAAAATATATATGTTCAAATTCAACCCAAATAATCTCACGAGTTTTAGATCTAAGTTCGATTAAGTTCAAATTAACAAAAATAAATACAAAATAATGATTTTTAATTCAAAACATTACGTTTCATACAAATTATTTCCTAAGAAATATTTAACAATCCAATATCTTAAAATAATTAATAATTTATATAACAATTTTAATTATGTTTCAAGATTTATATGTTTTAAATAAAATGTTTTAAAGAATATATATTCTAGCACAAAGTATATGTATGTATGTGTGTGTGTATATATATATATGGATACAAACAAACACACATAATAGTCTCATTCGATCGAGTTTGTATCGGACTGAGTCACTTCTTAACCAAACTCAGCTCAAATTTTAATTCAAGCTTGTTTTATTGTCCAAACTCGACTAGGCTCACACTCAAATCAATTTCGAGCAAACTTTTTGCCGGCCAAACGTTCGAGTTTTGGGTTTGTCTATCCCATTTTACAGTCTTATTCCTAACTTATCCACTGTGATGGCCCCGGAATTTCTTATCGAAACAGAGTTCTGTCAAAAAGAGAAATACATATAATGTATCATCCATTCATAGTATAAATAAAGTTTAAAAGAAAATAGTAGCGAGTTATTACAACCCAAAATATTACATCACTGGGAGAAGTTAAGCTATTTCTAAATTACAATCCATAACATTTTAATATCCAAACACCTCATTCCTTAGCTGCCACCCATAGGGTCAGCGCAAGCTTAGTAACCAATTATCTTTGTTTTTCACTTATCAGAGGGTTCAACCTTTGTACCATGCGCTGCAAAATATTAAGTTCAACAAGAATGAGCGATTTACGCCTAACAAGTATATAAGCAAATCAGAGAAGAAAAACTGGAATGTTGATGAAGGTTTAATTATGTTTATAAGGCTCAGTGAAACAAAACCAATGCCTCGTAAATCTTTGAAAAACTTTGAGGATCACTGATGATAAACAACGTATAACCCTCCTCGAAGAAAGACAAGTATCCACTTGTGAATATCATTCTCAAAATAATATCCATCGGGAGTTAAACCCGTTGGATCTGCTAACCATACGATACATCTACCGTCATTCTTTTATACTTTCTCAACAAAAAGTAATTATATTTTTAAAATTTATGGAGTGAGTAAAATTACAAAAATTATATGATCAAATTCTTGTGGTGCATTGCCTTCCCCTCAAATTCTTCTTGTACGTATGGGAGGAGAAATATTGACTAGGCTACTTCTCTTTTTGACACTAATTTGTACACAAATAAAGTTATGTAAATATATGTTGCAAATTGTGAATTATTAATTTTTAAGACGTGGGTCCCTTAAGATTCACAAATACTCTATAATATTTAGCTACATCAACACATTTATTTATATACAAGTTGGTGTTCTAACATCACACAAATCACAAATATATATTGGCAGTCAATTGAAGGAAAATCAGATATAAGCTTGAATTATTACATTCATTACTTAATTCTAACCATTCATATTTACTATATAGTTTAAATCACAACCCTGAAACCTTCATTTGTACTAAAACTCATAGCCTATAACTCTCATGGCCCATTATCGGTTAGATGCACCATGTGATTACTTCAGTTTTATGCATTTTAATATTTTGTATTTTATTCAATTAAGTAGCAGAATTAATAATATATGTTAGCGATAAAGTTTTATATGTAATTATTATTATATTTTAATATTAATTATTACGCATATAATTAAGTGTAGTTATGATTTTAATTTAAGTTCGGATCAGATTTATTTTGTAAAAGGTAATATTGACATATAAATGTAAGTATAATATCCGAATCTGATTCATAATAAATTTTTAACAAAAGGTGATGTTATTATGTCAATTGATTAAATTGGACTAAATTATTCCAGTTGAGGTGATAAAATCGTGGCAAATTGAATTTTGTAGCTATTAATTAGATTTCATAAACACAAACACAAATATATTTTGAATAAATATTATTTTGGTGCCTTTTCTGTCTAACAAGTTGTTGCAAGGTGATCAACGACAATGGATATAATTACCTCCTCCGGAATGAGGCGAAGGACTACCGCGCACACTACTATAAGCTGAACCTGGTATTCCACGTACTGCATCAAATAAAGTACATAATACATGGGATAAGTGATCAAGATCAAGAAAAAAAGTTTTTTTAAAATATATTTGCTGCGTTTAATTTAATTTACTCATTGCGCTTGTAACAAAACATTGAAAAAATAAAAAATAATAAAATAAAACTCATCTCAAGCAATTAAAAATTCTAGTTATGATCTGTTATTCAATGCATTGAAATAAATGTATATTCTTATTTCACTATAAACCACTACAATAACTATGGATAAAATAGGGAAACTAGTGGGAAAATATTGCTTAATAAAACATTAAGACATTTCTTTTGAGGCATCCAAAAAAAAATAAGACATTTATAATGGAACATAAGAAGTATTATACTTTTAAAATCTATGATATTTAAAATTAAAACTAAAACTAAAACAAACATATATAGACACAATACTAGTGATATATAATCAAATAAGTTTCAATTAGTCGTGTGGTTTTAAACATAGAAAAGATGGTAGAAGTTCAAAATTCTTTATCCGCTCAAGTGACAAAAACGTACAACTGAGATTATAATATATTTGTGAAGGTGAGAAATTGAAATTAGATCATATGTACTTTTTCTTTATTTTTCCTTTTTTGGTGTGTGTGGGTGGAGGGGGGGGGGGGGGGGGGGGGGGGGGAGAGGGGATGAGACGAATTGGGGATAAGAGATATTATGAACTCACCTGTAACCGATACTAACAACATCAAAAAGCAGCAGAAGACGATGAGCAAATTAGCACCTCTAAATTTCATTTTTCCTAACAACTACCACGATTTCTTTTAGTTTTGGTATCCATGTATGAATATATCTATATATAATACATACATATAAGTCTTCCTTCTATTACTAGTATTGACTTCAAGTCAGTCTACTGCGTATAGTGATTGTAAATACAACAAATTGTACAAGACGCAATGGGAAAGAAAATAAATGAATTGAAGAGAAAATTTGACTATGATTTCCTGTCTAATTTTTTTTTTTTTTAAGTTCAAAATTCAACTACTCCACATGTTATAAAGTCAAACAATTACTCTCTTTTTATACAAAAATAAAATGCTTTTTATCCTATACAAGCACATAATTGTACTATATATATGGGAAAACAAGCAATGAACTTTAGTTAATATTTCTAAAAATGGGCTGCATTTTTTCTCTTTTTAGATATATATTTAAGAAATTCAACTTAAAAATAAATAGTACATTAAAAAAAAATGAAGGTTTACGAATTTTCATAAATTTTGGTGATATGTTGATTTTTATAATGACTTAATATTATGAGAAAATTTATGCTTAAAAAGACTTGTTTAACTTCATTGGTTACACAACTATGATGCATATCTTTTATTTTTTATGCATTTGATATGATTTTTTGAATATATAATTTAGAATTAAAAAAAAAAAAAAGAAGATGTAGGCCACTGGTTAAAGTATAAAAGAAAATAAAAATATAACATATCATTTTAAGAATATTCTTTTACAATTTTTAAACACCAATTTAACGATATGTTTTTAATATGTTTAACGCAGAGAAACACGTAGAAGATACTCTCTCTATTTTTATTTAATGAATTTCTAGTTTGTGCGCAACCAGGAGGAAGATACACAAATCAATTAGGAGAATTGACAAAATGATAGTTCACACTCGTCCAACCTAGAAGTCTAACTTCTACGTCAATTGCTTCAGCTCATGTATTTAATTTAATTTTTTGAATATTAATATCTTTCTAATTTATGTACCATTTTTTAATGGGACAGTGTCAAGCTAGCTAACTTGTAAGTTGTGACATTCCCTAACTTGTAAATCGGGTTGAGTGAGTCGTGATTATAGTAGTTTAAGTTCGGTTCGATTAAAAATTATTTGGGTTAAATTTGAGTTTGATCATTTTAGGTTTAAAATATATATGTTTAAATTCAGTCCAAATAAGCTCACGAATTTTGGGCCTAAGTTTTATCCAACTCAAATTAACAAAAAATAAATACAAAATAATGATTTTTAATTCAAAACATTAGGTTTTATATAAATTATTTCCTAAGAAATATTTAACAATCCATTATCTTGAAGTAATTAATATTTTATATAACAATTTAAAATTATATTTCAAGATTTATATGTATTAAATAAAATGTTTTAATGAATATATATTGTAGCACAACGTGTTATATATATATATATATATATATATATATATATATATATATATGGATACAAACGAACACACATAATAGTCTATTTCCATCGGACTTATATCAGGTTGAGTCACTTCTTAACCAAACTCAGCTCAAATTTCAATTTAGACTTGAATTATTGTTCAAACTCGACTCGCCTCACGCTCAAATCAATTTAGATTGAGTTTTTCGCAGACTAAACAATCGAGTTTCAAGTTTGCCTATTCCAATTTATAGTCCTACGCCTAACTCATCCACCGTCATTGTTTTATACTTTCCCAACAAAAATAACTATATTTTAAAATTTTACGGAGTGAATAAAATTACAAAAATGATATGATCAAATTCTCATGGTCCATTGCCTTCCCCTCAAATTCTCCTTGTACGTATTGTTGGGGGTGGAGGGAATATTGACTAGGCTACTCCTCTTTTAGTCAATTGTATATATGAATAATTTTTGTTTCAAGTTTTCTGTTTATTAAATAATAGTTATTAATTAGTTAATTAATAAGATAAAAATTAATATTTTTTTTATTAATACATTTATCATTATAGTCTATTTGGCAATGGTGAACCATCTTGTTTTTCGGATAGAATGAGAATCACAAAATTGATGTTAGAAAAATTAATTTATACACACATAAAGGTATACAAACATATATTGTAAATTGTGAACCATTAATTTTTAAGACGCGGTTCTTTTAAAGTTCACAAATTCTCTATAATATTTAACCACATTTATTTATATACAAGTTGGTGTCCTAATATATAAACTGTTGGGTTTCGTATGATAAAACGCAGCGGAAAAATACGATTTAAAAAAAAACAAAACGAAACACAAACCCAAGGATCTATGCGAAACAATTAGTATAGATAGTTTAAGATTTTACCAATTAAAAGTGCGAATCTGAAGCTTGGTTAAGGTGTTGATCGTCTCCAAATCTTTAACGCAATTCAACTGGACAGCGTCTTTACGGTATCCACACGAACACCCACGAACCATCTTACGATCCAACCAATGAGGGTTACAGTACTAACTGTATGATCTGTCTCTCTTTTTCCTCTATCTCTCTTAACTCTAGTCTCTCTTATGAACGGCTAGGGTTCTTAGAATACATGAAGTGTTAGTTAGAGAAAATAGTTGATATATCATATATATTGACTTTTATAGAGTAATTCCAAAACCTAATCTAATTAGGAGAATTAAAATTCGAATTTTATATTTAGTAGATATATATTTAATCAAGTCTCACTTAATTAATATATATATATGTACAAATAAATATATATTCGTATTTCCTTCCAAAACACTTTACTTCATACAAATTACATATATATACTTAATTTAAAGCCATAATTTAATTAAAACAATCTTATTGATATATTAAAATCATTGACATTTAAATTATATCTCCTTGACGAATAGTCTTTGTGTGTGACCCTGTAGATTATTATTACGTTGACAATAATTTTAAACCATATTATAAAATTATAAACAGTGAGTGACATCTAGTAATACATCACTGTTACCCAAGTAATAATAAAGTCATCGATTTGACATTACCTTTTGTGACCAATGTTTCAATGTAATTTAATCCTTTTAACCATGATATCTAAGATTAAATTCAAGGCATGGATGTGTCATCCTCTTCATAATTTAATCTCGGTTTTCTTGATCAATGAGTAAACTATATGAAACAAATCTCTATTTGAGTATGGCCATGCATTTCATAGTTTCACTCAATTATGAGGCCTATAGATATCACCCCTAATTTATAGGAATGTTAAATTTCATCTACATCATTCTCATTTCTCACATAACTCATTATGCATCCAACAATCACCTTTATCGTCCACCCGGTTAAAGGTGACTTTTGATAATGTCAAAACGCATAACACCTTATGTAAAAATGTCATGACTTCAGGTCTAAGGACCATTACATCATTGTCACTATGAGAATTACCTATGACACATAACATAACGCTCCATGTAGAATTCTTATGGTGGGTCTGTCCAGTACATTGTTCTCTAACATGTACCTATGTATCAACTTAATATATCTCGTATATATTTATGACCAATGAGATATGGTCATCAGTTAATCCAAATACTAGTCTCAATGTATTATTGTTGTCCCACTAACAATGATACTCGACTAGGGACATTTAAGAATAATGGACATTTAAGAATAATGATACATTACATACTTATATGATCTCATATTCAAGTCACATACCTGAATCCATATAATTAGTATCATTCTTCTAAGGACATTTATTATGTTAACATTTATATAACGCGGTAAATAAAACATAATAAAATAAATTATCATTTAACCAAAACATAACATAAATATAGTGTCACAATCATTACATAATTGACAACTAGGGCATACACTCTAACATAAACATTTACTATCTGAGTTAGATTTTCTCACTTTTTCCCCTACTAAATTTAGAAACAACACCAAAACTTATTAATTTATTCGATTCTTTTTTATAAATTAAAATTTTGTGTATTTTTTTTGAGGCGAAAGAGAAAGAAAAAACTCAAACAATTATTCTCTCGTTATACAAAAATAAAATGTTTTTATCCTATACAAGCGCATAATTGTACTATATGGAAAACAAGCAATGAACTTTAGTTAATATTTCTAAAAATGGACTGTATTTTTTCTGTTTTTAGAATATATTTAAGAAATTCAACTTATAAATAGATAGTACATTAAAAAAATGAAGGTTTACGAATTTTTATAATGACTAAATATTACGAGGAAAGATTACGCTTAAAAAGAGTTGTTTAACTTCATTGGTTTCAAGATTATGATGCATATCTTTTCTTCTTCTTTTTTTTTTTTTTTTTTGCTTTGATATGATTTTTTTGAATATATAATTTAGAATTTAAAAAAAAATGTAGTCACAAGAGTGATGTCAGATACACTAATTTGTACACAATTAAAGGTATACAAACATATGTTGAAAATTGTAAACCATTAATTTTTAAGACGTGGGTCCCTTATAATTTATCAATTCACTGTAATATTTAGCCACATTAATTTGTATACAATTATTTATATATAAGTTGGTATTTTAACATCACACAAATCACAAATATACATAGGCAGTCAATTGAAACTTTACTCGTATCGAACACGATCGAAAAGTGTAGACTTTCTTTGTGAAGATATTTCTCCAATTAATTTCTTCCAAGAAAAGATTGTGGTAGAGATACTTGCAATGGACTGTTTACGGTGTTCAACCCCATAGAAGAGAAAAGAGAGAATTAAATAAATTTATTGATTTCATTTGTATCATTTTCAATACAAAAGGAAACTCAGATATAAGCTTGAATTATTACATTCACTACTTAATTCTAACCATTCATATTTACTATCTAGTTAATAGCTGTACTTTCGAGCATTAGATTGTAAGATTACTCTATTTCTTAAATTAAGCAATGCATATAAGACTGTATTATATTAATTGTTTATACTGAAATATATAGGTATACATGCATCATTACTTTGATAATATGACATGTAGTGTTATATTTGTTTTCTATTTATTTCTATTCAAATCTTGTCATTTTTGACAAGAAAATTTAGGCAGGAAACGTATCAAGTTTTTTTATTCATTTTAATTCTTTTCTATCCTCTTAAAAACTTATGAATACAAGAAATGGATAGAAAACTTAAGTTTTTTATTTTTATTTTCTAGCAAAAAAAGTAACATAATGTTAAAGTTCAAGAGGGAGTAAAGAATCTGAAGGTGTTGCTGTTGAAGTATTTGAAATATCAATAACCCTTTTGTGAGGCTCATTGAATCTACTAAATATTAGACAAAGTTGGACCCTGCGGATGGGGTCGAGCTTTCCTCCATATTAGTTTTATTCATATTATTTATACCATCCATTTTAATCATTGATTTATTTTAAAATATATTTATTTTTATTTTATTTAAATAAATTTATATTTATTAATGATTAAAATTAAGAGTATACATAATATGGATGGACTTAGTATGAAGAGGAACTTGACTCCTGCAGACGGTACCATATGCAATACCCATTAGGAGTAAGCTCCTCAGTGGAGAAATGGAACACACAAACAGGGATGACAAAAGGCAATGCCCATTTGAAGTAAGCTCCTTATTTTGTTTAATTTATCAGTAACTTTAATGAGTACGTTCGTAGTTTTATTATAATTGTTAGTAGCTTTATAAGACTTACTATAATTTTAATAGACTTTGTAGTGTTTTTTTTTTATAATGATGATTTATGTTATTATTTTAGTTGTAATTTGTGATTAGAAGTTTGTAATTGTGGTGGTGGTGATGGCAGTGACATTAGTGATAGTGGTATTAATACTAATTGTAGATGTGATAAATTAAATATATTCTCATCTTTATCTTTTTTCCTCTTTAATATTGTATCTTTACATGTGTGATAAATTGATGGCAGTAGAAGTTATCTCGTTATATATATATATATATATATATATATATTTATTTATTTATTTATTTATTTATTTTAGACATGTTGAATAAATCATTTGAAAGTCTGAGTTACGTGTAATTTTAGTATATTTTTTTTAGTAATTCTAATAGTTTGTTAGTAATTTTAACAAATTAGTTAGAAACTATGATAATGCTATTAGTAACCGTCAACAAAATATTTATTAATTGTGGTAGATGATTGTGGTTGTGACCGGTATGATGATAGTAATAAAGACAATAATGTGAATATTTAAATTTATAATCATCTTCACATATTATCCTCCTTTTTTTTTCAGATTTGTTAAATATTATTAAAAAAAGTATTTATGCTACAAAAGAGTTTGCTTAGGTTACTAAAAGAATTGTTTATATTACTAAAGGTTCAATTATGTTGATTGACGGCGGCAATCGAAGACTGCTAGCGACGATCGGCGGCGGTCGATGACCGACAAGTGACTAGCGACTGCTAATAGATGAATAATAATAATTAAATTATTTAATAAGGGGTAAATTAAAAAAAAAAAAGAAGATAAAAACATTTTAAAAGAATGATTAAAAAATTACATCACTTTGATATCATTTTGACACAAAATTATGACTCACGTATCATTCTTTCTTTTTACAACAAATGACACAAAATTATGACTCACGTGTCATTCTTTTTTTAATTTTTACAATTTTTGATGATATGTAAAGTAATTTTTATAACTATATTAAATTATAAAAAGATTTACTATTGAAAAATTGTTGAACTTATATATCAATTTGAAGGATTTTCTTCTTCTTCTGTTTTTTTTTTTTTTTTTTGATGATATATGACAGAATCTTTTTCTTCTTTTTTTTCTTATGCCTTTTCTATGGTTAGTTCCGTGCTCGTCTGTGATACCCATATATATATTTATACCTCTGTATGGGAATTAATCGTATGTTATATAAGATTAAGAGGTCAATTAGACGTACATTTAATTAAATTGTGTATGCATGTTGTTTATTTTTATTTGAAATGTTTTTTTGTGTAAAATACTAATAATTTGTTATTGTAACAATTTAATTTTCAAATTTTAATTTAGGATATTCTTAAATTCCAAAACAAAAATACAAATAAATATTTTTAACCAAAATATAAACAAATATATATATATATATATATATATATATATATATATATATATATATATCTAAAATATCAAAAAATAAATAAAATAAGAAATTCATAATAAACAAGTACTAGTATCATGTTGTGCACAGAATATTGTGCGAGTGTGTATATATGTATAAAATTTCTAGTTTGTGTGCAACCAGGAGGAAGGTACACAAATCAGTTACGAGAATTGACAAAATGATAGTTCACATTCGTCCAATCTAGAAGTCTAACTTCTACGTCAATTGCTTGAGCTAATGTATTTAATTTTAATCTTTTGAATATTAATATCTTTCTAATTTATGTACCATTTTGTTAATGGGACCGTGACAGGCTAAGTAACTTTATGTTGTGACACTGCCTAACTTGTAAACGGGCTGAGTAAGCCGTCGCGAGGGTAACTTAAGTTCGACTCGATTAAAAATTATTTGGATCAAATTTGAATTTAATTATTTTGGGTTTAAAATATATATATTTAAATTTAATTCAAATAAACTCACGAACTTTGGGCCTAAATTTGATCAAGCTCAAGTTAATAAAAAATAAATATAAAATAATAATTTTTAATTCAAAACATTAGATTTTATATAAATTATTTCCTAATAAATATTTAACAATTCATTATCTTAAAGTAATTAATAATTTATATTATAATTTAAAATTATGTTTCAAAATTTATATGTATTAAATAAAATGTTTAATGAATATATATTGTAGCGCAAAGTATATATATATATATATATATATATATATATATATATATATATATATATATATATATATATATATATATATAGATATAGATACAAACAAACACACATAATAGTCTATTTCAATCGGACTTGTAATTAAACTCGGCTCAAATTTCAATTCGGGCTTCAAGAGACACCCAGTTAGAAAGATCAGTAGACTCCACTCCCCACCTGATCAACAAACTTGATCCATTTTCGAGTCTCATGGCAAGTGTTCTAAAAGCATACATAGACAATAAACTGAGTGCCCAACTTGTGAACATAATAATTGAAGTCAGAGTCAATTACAACTTGTCAAAACTAATCATACTTGAGCAGTAATTAATTGAACTTGGGCACTACGAGATATTGGACCATCCACTCCTAACACAGACAAGGCTAATAGTCTTGTCTAGCCTAGTCTAGATGAGTCTTGAGTAAGACAGGACTTTAAAACAGTGCTCATGACACTCGATGCAAATATTAAATAGCTCCCAATCGACCAATAAATAAAGACATAATTTGCACCATATAAAACAACAATTAGCACGATCTGGAGATCCAGCAACCCTTAAATGCGCAAGCATTAAAGGCTTTCCCACAACAAACAAAATAATTTAAAGAGCACCAATCATCACAGGTGTACAAGTGTAATCAATAGTTCATACCAAAAGGCACCAAACTAAAGGAGGACAACGCCAACTTCCATAGAATTCTCAAATTTAGAATTTTAGAACATGTTGAAGCCATAGAAAGTTTCAACTTGCAGCATACGTATATGCATAAGATGGCAAGCCTAACAAGTTAGAGCTTCACTTCAAATTCAGAATCAAACATAAAGAGTTTGAACACAAAATCTTATGTTGCAACGTATGCATAAAACAAACACAAAAGTTACTAGTTCGAGCTTCACTAGTTCACATCCAATGACCAAATTTTGCATTGCATTTCAACACCAATGTCCAAATATGAGCTCTTGGCTGGCTCGCTATAGCACATTATTGTATCATTTCCTCGGGAAACGGGCTCCTAGCAGTAGAACATCACCCTTTTCACATTATCTCTAAGTGCAGGTAGGGGCCTCACAGCAGCATTGCCACCAGGTGCTCGTGTGCTTCGTCCAGAACCCATTCCACCGCGTCCAGCAGCTGCACCACTTGTCATTGATCCACTATCAGATGTATCTGGCTCCATATAGAAACGGGCTCGAAAAGCTGCAAGGTGAGCATAGTATGCCGGTGGAACTGCCACAGAAAGTAAATTTATGCAAAGATGATTTAAAATTTTATCAGTCGCCATTACAATATAGAACTCAATGTACGATCCAAAACATCATCCATTTTCACTTGTTATAAAAATATAATAATAATAATAATAGCGAACACAAAAACAAAACAAGAACCTCACTCACCAATGGATACAGATCTTGTGCAGCGAGCATATCTGCAAAACATAAAATGAATTTGAAAAGCAGTTAATTTTAAGCCAGAAAGAACCAATAGTAGTCGAAAAATTTCAGCTTTCAAATTAGTAGCCACGCGAACTAGAAATGGGACTTAC
>CM025784.1:39824671-39884584 GCA_014636745.2 Centella asiatica | reverse complement strand
CTGAATTTCACATAAAGAAAAGCTTTAAGACCATCAAAATATAACTTAAAAGCATTGGATTACAGCACAATGCAGATGGGGCATTAAAGAATACCAGGAAGTATATTCCCACTCCTGTCAACTTGATTACGATCATGATGGTTATTCGCAAACAATCTCGTATGGTGTCGTTTCTGAACCACAACAAATGTAACTGGAGGCTGATAATTGGGCTCCAAAGAGGCACATGCCTGGTTTTTAAGTTGAACACAGGAACAACACAAAATTATCCCCAAGTGAATTCCATTTTTTTGACAGAATAAACATTTAAAGAAGAATGGAAATTAGTAACTCTCATATAATATACATGAAACCTACCTTACGGATTGCATCAAGTTCATAAAGCAGAACTTGATAGAACTGCCCCTCGCTGACACCATCCCTACAAATTGATCCCAGAATTAGTCACAAGGAAGGAATAATCAAAATGTGCACCTTTATCCAAACACGCCAACACGGTAACTTAAATACCTGTAAAAGATAATGCGTTGTGGCTTCTGCCCAGTTGCTCTACGAAATGAGATTAAGAGTTCCCTACAGTACATAAAGGGGATTGACAACATAAAACTTCCATTTCCAAATAAATAACATGATAGAGATTACATATAATCAGAGAAAGAAAGGACAAACATACTTTATCATGCCACCGGATACCATTCCTCGGTTAGGATCCTGCCAGCTCTTGTATAGATCTTGGATCAGTTCCTGGCGATGAGCTTGCGCACATACTAGGCCAGCATATTTTGTGATCTCCGGCCAATCTTGAGAGGCAACAACCTACATTTCCATTCAAGTAAAGAATTGTTGAATGGAAGCAATGATAAGAAATAAACAAAAACAAACCAGTGAACAATTGGACATGGACCATACCGCCGCAATTGAAGGGCTTGAGTCTTCCCCAGGGTGAGGATGAGTAACATCAGCACCAAAAATTATAGTTGGACGATCACTGACAAGTGGTATGCGCCTCGACACTGCATCAACTAGAACAGTATTTCTTCCTCCAACCTTGACATTTATCTTCAATGCCACATTTGCGAGATATTGCTTGCTCATTCTAAACACATGCTTTGTCAAGCAGCACTGGGAAACTATGCCAAGGTCTGTCTCACAAATTCTCTTCAGATCACCTGCAAAATAATCATAAAAATCCCTCAATGAATGAAATGACAAGGCATTTAATATGCAAAACAATTCCACAATTTAGGAGAAATACTAAAGCCAAATCCATACCATAGAGAGAGCCATTATTGTCCGGGAGAATAACAATTAATAGATCAAGCTCCTTCTTCACTAGTTTAGACATTGCCTCCTGAAACCGTGTCTTTAACACCCTTTCGACCTGATCAGGACGAGCATTGAATGGTGGCAGCACTGGTTCAGGATTAAATTGCTACAGCAGAACCAGATATCAATGTTAGAAAGCACAGGGACAGCCAAGATAGAAACTATTAAGATCAAAACAGGAGTCTTAACAGACAATACCATGCCAGAAATTGTGCACATCTGAGCAAGCTCATTGCAGAACCCACGAGCCACACTCTCTTGCACATTCCGGGCAAAGTTAGCGCATATCCAGCTGTTCACAGTTCCCCCATTGACCATTTTCTGAAGCACAAGAAGATTAATATTTAACGCATCCTAAATCGTAAAATAAACACCAAAACCATAACCTACATGACCCACTGTTGATATCTGATTTCATAACCAGGGAAAATATTTCCTTTTCAGGATATACCAGCATGGCAATGGATCTAACGACACAAATACTGTTAAAGTTGTTTTTAAAAGTTATATTGGCACAAAATCATAATGACACCAAGAAGCTTTCCAACAGTTGGATCAACGATTCCAGACAACAGTTATCAATGACATTAATCATCAAAGAAGCAATGGTATACCTGGTATCTTTCTTGTGCGCGCAAACACACACATACATGTCTGAGCACGCACACATACGTACATGTTCCCTATGATATATCTATTCAGTCATCATTCTTGAAAGACAAATTTGAGACCTATATCATCTAGTCCTCATCTCAAAGTAACATTCTCTAAATACTACTCGGGCACATTTAGACAATAGAAGATACTGAAAAATTATAGGCAATCAGGCAGACTTTGAACCCTATCCTCGATATATAAGTATCTTATCTTCCAAAAACCCCAAAAAAAATAATTATAAGATATTTTTTTGTACACAAGACATGATAGGTGGCTCAATGATTTGTTATGGGTGCTGTCATGCTTCCATGAGGTCATGCAGTCATGCTTTTGGAAAGGGGCACTGACACAATTTTGCAAAATCCAGTGCTAATACAAACTAAAAAGCCCAAAATTACCTTATTCATCATATTCCATTGTCCAACTTGGGGTAGGCAATCCCTCTCACGACCTGTCTCATGGTATTTCAACTGTCACAGAAAACAAATTAAATACTTATTATGCAAGCTAAACCATCTAAAAAGCAATTGCAAAGTACAGTCACAATAATAAAGTTGGTATAATGAAGACAGAATTTTCAATTACCCATGGAGCTGGCAAGATTCTAGCCTCAACAGAAGCTAACTTGTCGCTTATCTTTATTCCAAATTCTTTGGCATAAGGATCATCGGAGTATGCATTATGGCGAACAGTCTGCAGAATAATGCAAAAAAAGTACATCAGATTGTATAATGTTTTCAACATGATCACACAATTGGATCATGTTGCATCCATTGCCACTGAAGTCTAAAACATGGATAAAGTTTTGTTATGATTGATCTTTCCTGGAAAGACCTAGGAACAGGAGGAATGTTCTGGTCATCCAAATCACATCAAGCAGAAACAATGAGAAATTAAATAAGATAACACATATGTCCATGGATAACACAATTACTGGATGAACGGACATCAAAAACCCATATAAAACAATAAATTTATGATCATTAGATAACTAATAGATTGAAATAACGACAGAAAGCATCAAACAAGTTCTGTAAAACAAACCCGAAGAATATCAGACTCCCTCTCACTAGGACGCTGGCAGGTAACCTTCAGCAAAGCAGTAATTTGCCTCTCATTTAATCGTTTTGAGTAACGTTGTCCCTCAACAATTTTACAGACCTGAAAAGGTGATCACATAAGCATTTGCTTTTTCAAGAGTAAAAGCTGAAATAAAACTTGAGCACAAACCTCCATAGGCAGATAATTTGGTCTCTGCTGATTACCAACTTGCAAACATGGCCATTGAGTATGTTGAATGAGAAAGCCATATGTTTCTCTGAAATATTCCATCACTGATTTCATCGTTCCTCTCTCATCAACTGGAAAACTGATGTACCAAAATTTATGATACGTCAGGAATGAAACGCAAAGCAGATATGATCTACTAACAATTAATTTCTAATATACTCAGTAAGTTATTCATCAATTCATACGTCAGCTCCCGTGTTGCCTGTGATGTTAACCCAGATATGCGATACTTTCTACGCATGCTTCCACGGTGTGTAACTTCAACCTTCAACCCCCTCAATGCCTTTTTTATCTATCATGCAAGAAAAGCCAATGATAGAACTCAGGATATTTATCAATTATCACCAGGTAGAGATACACATCAGAAACTGGAAAATCTCAAAAATCAAGAAAGACCAAATTTGATCTTAATAGCATGAATAAGAAGAAATTGACAGAATATATGTAAGTAATGACATCCTTTCCTCTGTATTCCCTGTTACACAGATTAGAAAAGGTTTTTATGAATGAAGAACATCATGTTTTGTTTATACTTTCCAACAATATCATTGACAATTACAAAATGTATAATTGCATTACACATAACAGAGTTGTAATCAAGCCATTGCGGAGCACAAAGCACAAATTCAGTCTAACCTCTATTGAGAATAAGGACAATGATTGGATAGTCGGATTTGCTTATTAATTTAAATTTGGTGTAGGAAATTATGGCAATTTTTTTATCAAAACTTCAAAGGGAAAGCCCCTAAAATAATGAGCAACAGTTTGTCAGCTTACTTTTCTTCAACCAGACATTTAAAACAAGCAGATTCCGTCATGAGGTGAATGACAAGAAAAATATATTATGCAAAAACAACTTTCCACTGGAAAAGACCCCAAAATACAATCCCCAACAGCAGAAAGTACAGACTCAATAAACAGTTTCCCCACAATATAATGAAGAGAACCATACCTTTACACGGTCCGCGTCGGACAATGGTCTAGAAGACACATCCCTACTCAAGAGCTGTGTAACAAAGTCAATAACAGGCAGTGGTTCAATAAAGGCAGTGGATGACATATCTGCATCAACAAAAGCAGTGTTACAATCATGTAATACCAGACATGAAAGCATATGAAAAGATTAGTTAACAAAAAATACAGGGGAATAAATGATAATTATGAAGTACATGATGTAAAGGAACCTAAGGATTTATACTTACTGCCGGCTGATACAATCTTAGGAAATGACATAAGGGCTTAAAAGAATAGCAACAAGAAAAATGCAAGTACTGCTAAAAATGGTTTCACAAGACTTACCGATGTTAAGCGACAAACCCATTTGTGTTGGGCGAATACTTTGGTAAAAACCTCGCCAGCTCTCTAAGCCCTCACCCAATGGCTGCCTTTTACCTAGATCAGGAGAATAAAATGAACGGCCCACAGGAGAATACCTATAGCCAATTCCCAGAAACCAACCAAAGCAACACCATCCCATAAGTAATACATATATTTTAAAAATAATGAAAAAAGAGGATGGAGCAGAAGGCGTGGTTTATAAAGCAATACCTAGCAGTTGGCAATTCTCGCAAAACAATGTCCAAGACCTGGACAGCTTCTTGAGGAGCATCAGCTTGCCTGCCCTTTAAAAACATTTCCAGATGGTGCAAATCGGCACGTGACGCTAATTTTATAACAACCTTGAATTCCCTCTCTCTCCTGCACCAGGAAAAAACAAATTAAACTAGGAATAGTAGAAAGGAGATCTCGTTAATAAGAGAACAAATTAACAGTATTGAAGAGATAGCTGAGCAATAATACCTTGCATTCCCTGATCCATCATCTTCATCAATTAGAATGATTCTAAACTCTTTTGAAATAAACGGCAAAGGCCCTGCAGTATACAAACTCTTTCTACCATCGTACACAGGAAGACGGCTTCCGAGATGAGACTCTTTATGCAACTTCACCAGCTGTTGCATTACAGCACGATTCACTCCACGAGATGGTACCTCAGGAGTGATAGAGACCTAAACGTCATGGCAACAAGATTTAGCTGTCAAAAATGAAATCCACGAATATAATAAACAAAAATGAAGGCATATGAAAGCAAGAGCACTCACATCATATTGATGAAGATCCTTGTCAGGTAATTCAGCAAAAAAGTGGTTGGCCTTCACAATACACTTGGAACCTCTACTACCCTTGCCGGGCCGAAGAGGAAATCTTAGAGATTTGCTTGAGGTAGGATTTGGTTGAACCACCTCACTGGGTGAGGCTTCTTCCTGAATAGAAAGCTGCTGAACCTGTTCAATCACTTGAGACGAGGTTGGTTGGGGGACACTAGAAGAACTAGCCTCCGCAGAGTGGACCCCCTCCATTGGCTTCACATATGATCCTGTAGGACTCAACACACCTGCTTGGTGCGGGGCCTGGGTTGCTTGGTGCAGCTCGGGGTGTGATGGCCTAGATGGTCCACCAGAGGACGGTACAAACCCTCCACGGCCACCGCCTCCCATGCCACCACCATGATGCTGGGGTGGTGGTCCTCGTGGTTGCTGCGGCTGTTGTTGACCTCCCCTCCCCTGTTGCTGGTTGTACTCAGAAGGCCCACCATAGTACTGCTGCGGGGCCATTCCACCACGCTGTCCACCACGTCCACCACCATACCCTCCACGGCCTTGGGACCCGCCAGGCTGCTGCTGTGGAGCCCAACCTCTACCTCCACCACTACCCTGTTGTTGCTGCTGCTGTGGTGGCCGCTGCATTGCACCACCACCACCTCGTCCTCCACCACTTTCCTGATACTCAGTGCTCTCACCCCCACCTGGACCGTCAGTTCTCCTCTTCCTCACCATGATGTCAACTGAAGTTGAGCAGATAAAACAACAGCATTTAGTAAAAAAGCACCAAGATAATCGGTCCCAAATATATAACATATCTATTGTACAGTAAATATGTAAACCATAAATGGCAACATTATATATGAACACTACCTGATCATCTAATAAATCTGTATTAAAATGCATCTTTAAATGGAACGCCAATAAACAGGTCATCTGGTCATGGAACTGTTATCATTGCTCAATAAATGCACAACAAATTCGTACATTTTTATACCTTCCGTTTTAAAAAATTGAAAATTTGTGAGGAAAAACACACACACAAAATAGAAACAACAAAAACAAAACCCTAACATTAAACTTAATCCCAGAACATACATAAATATATTTCAATAAAGAAACTAAATTCTTAAAACAGAGGCACAAATTCTACGATTACAGGGAAAGCCAATAAAAAATCGAACAAAAGAGTCACTTGTGCAGCCGAACAGACCCTAAAACTAGTACAGATCCGAGCAAAAGCAGTTCATAAAAAACCAAAAAAAGGAAACACAGATCCTAGAAACAGAATCAGTATCAAGGACAACAATCCAGAATTATTGAATGGCAGTAAGATTGCCTGAAAACCAGAAATAAACGCCGGAAAAATGACGTTACCTTAAAAAAAACACCTTTCGGAAAACCGCTTTTCCTTTTCCGGTTGCCGAGAGTAGTCTTCAATACCAAAAGTAACTTCCACCAACCTCACCACACCACTTTCCGCAGTGTAAATGTATATATAAATATTGTATCTGTAGAGAGAGAAGTTTAGAGAGAGAGAGAGGGAGAGAGTGACCCTTGCGGTTCCTTCGGAGAAACCACAGTGAGGATCGTGCGTGTTGTATCGCTATAGTTAAAGGAGCGGAAGGATCTTGTGAATTGACAACTTCGACCCTACACTGTGGGTATCTAGAATGGTCCATGGGATTGAAAATGTGCTGACTACACGTTGCCGTGGACTGCTTGCTCGATGAGTGGTGTAGAACTCAGACGTGGCAATGCCAGCGTATCACCGAAGCGCATGATTTGGCACGATGACACGTCCATTTTGAGTCGTTATTTATATAATGAAAATGACGAAAAAGGGGCGAGTTTGAAAGATATAGAATACGAGAATTTGCCTCTTTTTTTTTCTCATATAAAATTGTTGAATAATCTATGAGAGTTTCTCAAATTATTTTTGAAAGAGTGATGACACGTGTAGTTTAGGTTATTTGATTAATCAAATAGTCTAATACCGACTTGAATCGTTAATTAAATTGAAAGTTGAGTTCAAATATTTTTTATTATTTTTTAAGTTTATCAAATTGAATCGAATTCTCTACTCGATACTCAATATAAATGATACATAACTTGATTCAACTTGACATTTGAAATAAATTTTACGGAGTAACTTTTATTAGTTTTATTCGTTATAACTTGTTAAATACTTAACTCGAATAATATAAAAATTATATAAACACTTGTTAATTATTCGATAAATATTTGATTAAAAAAACTCAACTATTGTCAAGTTTTTTGAGTTACTAACAAGTAGCTCGCTAATTAAGTGAGTCAAATTCAATTTTAACACTTCATGATCAATAAATACTCGATTCAATTTGAATTGGATAAATTTCTTAATAAGATGAGTTTGAGCAAACTATTCAAATCGACTTGATTTGTTTAAAACTCTACATATAACAAATCGAACTATTTGTTTGGTTGTTTGAGTATTTATATTCAGTTTGACTCAAATTCAAAAGCCCAAATAATTAAATTTGTTTATAATGTTCTTCTCGTTGAACTATTAAATAAATAAACCTCAAACACAAATTTTGACTCAACGAATGAACAAGTTTGAGTAGATAAAAGTAGGAACGTAACAAAATTTAAATAATCCGAGAGTCTCTCGAATTCCATTCAAAAATTAATCAATTATGCTTGAATTTAAGCACCTGTCGAATCATAACCGAAAAAGATGAACTAATATTCCATGTATTTATTTCAAAAATTCAATTAACGTTGAACACCTCTTATTACTTCCAAATGAAACTTAACGGAAAATGATACTTACTCATTAAGCAAGAGTGATACCTCGAACCTGCCAACTCCTCATACTTTTTACAGAGTATTTGATAGGCTCAATGGTGTTAAAACGTGGACGCGGTTTAATATGAGATTTTAGTATTCTACATAGTTAACTATATATTTATTAATTTATTTTTATTATATACTTCACTATAATAATAAGTGGGGTACACGCTCACGCGTAAAGAATCATTATTTCAATTGTGTTGATTTTGTAATTTCTTGCAAATCATGCACACGCATGATATGTATCAATTGTATTCATAATTTCACAGTGATGTGCAAATTGAACTACTATTATATTCATCCTTATGTAAAATGCGTTTAGTCTTTTTACTTTAAAAGTATAGAATTCAAGAATGTTAGAGGTCTTTTAATATCAATTGCACATATTTATATCAAATTAAATTTAGGCAAAATTAATGCTCGCTACTTATATACTAACATTATGAAGGAAAAATAGTACCTTCAATAAACTTACAATAAAGACATGGTAATCTAATAACAACCATTAAATATATTAATTAAGAACGGAACGGAAACTGACCAGTGCTCAACGATCCATTCAAATAACAAACATCCAATAAAACATAAAATTACCTGTTGTAAAAAGTGAAAGGTGGAATCAACAGCTTGCACATGAAAATTAAAATAACCCCCGTTGAAATACAAAGTAAACGAAATTGTTCATAAATGATGATGGATTTTGAAGCATTGCGAGAGATAATCCAATATATTGGTGGATGATGGAGACTGGTAATACATTTAAAGCAATCTTGGTTTAAAAGTTAAGACAAATTCATAGATAAAAATAACATACCGTAAATTTATGTATCGTGGAGCCGTAATTGAAAAGGAAAAACATTAATGGTCTAAAATTTAAGGCAAACTTGTAAATAAAAGTGACATACAGTAAGTTTAGGTATCGTGGAGCGACAATTGAAAAGAAAGAAAGTTGTATAACGTGGACTTCACGTTCTTGTTAACAAGTGTAACCATAAAATAGATTACGAAAATGTTATATAGTTTTAATTTTGCACTTATTATTTTCTAAATTTTATATAAAGATAAATTTATATTTTAAAATAATATCATTTATGAAATGAAAAAAGCATGAATATTTCTTAATATTATTTAAAAAACAAAAATATCAATGCTACGTGCGGATATACCAACTAAAAATCTAAAAATACAAAGTAAATTTTACTTCTTTTTCAAAACATAAAATTTTAAGCTAAAAATAATTTAAGTTAGAAGCACTTCACTTACCCCAAAAAAAAAAAAAGTGTTAATCGCGGACGAAACGCTGGGAAACCACCGATGAAGAAATCGGCGGTACTGTATCACTATCCCTGCCCGGACGGCGCCTTTGCGGCTTTGGCTGCTCACCTTTTCTTCTCTGCCTCTTCCACTCCCTCCCTCTTCTTCCCCAACACCGTCTACAACCCTCTAGGGTCTCTCTCTCTCTCTCTCTCTCTCTCCCCATCACAAACGCACATTTGCAGACAATTTCTCAGTTTCTTCAACCAATTACGACTAACCCACTACTATTTTTCAGGGCCGAAGAGCTTCCTCTCAGCCAAATTGACAATGTTTACCTCCTAGATTTTGTGGGTCCCCCTGGTTTCGTGCAGAACCTTTCTTCCAAAGTTGACAGGTCTGTCTACTTACTTTGCATCATATGGGTTTTGTTTTATTTGTTTTCGCTTTGATTTTTATGGGGTTTCTGTTAAATCTTCTCTCACTGCTTCATATATAGGGTAGTTGTATTAGATCATCATAAGACTGCACTTGAGATGTTGAAGGATGGAGCTTTCATGGGTGAGAATGTGATTAGGGTTATAGATATGGAGAGGAGTGGGGCTACAATTGCTTTTGGTTTTTTCAAGGAGAAGCTTCTTGCTCTAGGT
Source organism: Centella asiatica (assembly GCA_014636745.2). Taxonomy (NCBI): domain Eukaryota; kingdom Viridiplantae; phylum Streptophyta; class Magnoliopsida; order Apiales; family Apiaceae; genus Centella; species Centella asiatica. The sequence continues at coordinate 39,874,470 of CM025784.1, read as the reverse complement.
ATTGAGAATGATAATCCCATTTTCCGGAAATTTGAATGTGCTAGGCCATTGTTTGAATATATTGAAGACGCGGACTTGTGGAGGTGGAATCTACATAATAGCAAAGCTTTCAGTAGTGGTTTGAAAGATTTGGACATTGAATTCCATACCAGATTGAATCCATCCTTGTTTCAGCAGGTTATAGAATTTTGTATATTTTATGTAGATGACTATTTGCCTATGTAAAATGCATCCCATGGAACTTTTCAAGTCCAGAAATAACTTTTGTACCTTCAAGTTTGGGAGGTGGTTTGTAATTTCTTGACGTCTATAGCTTCTGTAGCTTGTGCTTTGGGCATAGTATGTCTATAACTTTAGGTGCTCCTTGTTTGCTATGCTTTGTGTTATGTCTAGTATGTACACGGTCCTTAATGAAAAATTTTCCTCTCTTGTTCTCTACATTCCGCATTCAAGGTGCATATTGCACATTGCAGTTTGTTATGCATTCTTTCTGATTTCTTGTTTCTACCTCCACTTCATAGTACTTGTTACTGTCTAAGATATCACCAAGGAAACATGTTTAAGAACCTCACTGATACGAGTTTGGTTAATTGATTGCTGGTGGTACTTTTGCAGTTACTTTCTCTTGATCTAGATTCTGTTGTAAATCAAGGCTTGACAAGCTTGTCACATAAGCAGAATCTGATAAATGAGGTCCTTGATCAGTCATATGAGATTGCACTTGGTGGAGGAGATTTTCGGAGGTGTTTGGTACGCTACTATACTTCGATATCAACTTTTAAATTTAGTGTACGAGATTTGTGGTTGACGTATCATGCTACACATAAGTGTTTGTTTGTTTGATTTGTATTTGGGGTCTTTTTCAGAAAGATTTATAAAATATTCATAACTTCCTAGGAACATAATTACTTGTACAAGATTTTGTTCACACTTATATAACGAATGAGTAATGGTGACCAAATTCTCAAATTATAGAACTTTCGGGTAATGTTATACTCCCTCTGTTCCAAAAAGAATGAATGAAGTAAATTTGACATGCTTTTTAAGGTAAACAACTTTTGAAAAGTGAAATTCCCTTTGTACCATTTCAAATGGGTCCTTTTTCATTTTGGAAAGTAAGCTAATATTGCTTTGTGCGTCTTCTTATGGGTAAAATAGTCTACATACTAATAATGTACGTTGCTAATTCTTTTTGGGACAAAACTTGTGTAATTCTCATTTTGAGTTGTGTTTTTTTGGTACTTCCCCTCTGGTATCAGAGTAATCTCAAACCACACTTCGGTCAGGCCCTTTCAGGGTAGTGCTCCCAACAGTGTACTTTACATTTTCAAGGCTTGAAACTCAAATATATGGTTAAGTGAACTCATGTCCTTTTCACTTGAGTTAACATATGTTGATGAGGGAGTCCATGTTAATGAATGCTTTTTGTGTTAATCTGCCTCATAATCTTTAGAAACGCTTGTGATGTTTGAGGTTGTCAGTAGTTTAGTAAGTGGTTGCTTTGATGGGAGTTAGAATACGTGTATATTCAAACTTGTAGGGCCTTCTTAAGGGGGATTATCCTTGGTGATTTATGGTTGAGAACAGGTGGAGGAGAGTTGTTGGAGATCCGGGATTCAAACTTGGAGTTAGATGTCCAACTCTTCTTGTTTTCCACATGGCGTGTCTCTGTGCAGTAATGAACTTTTGCTATGGGGATGATTTCCTAGAATCCTCGTTTGTCATGCATGATACTCAGATGTTTGATTTCAGCAGGATATTTGATGGGTTTGCGACTTTGGGGTGTTAGGTGTTATGTCCAGTTACATATCTCAGCCTTGTCATGGTATATGTTATATGGCTGACTCTTATTGCTTAATAGGCGTACCCAGTGCATGCTATAGGAGATAGCTTTAAGTGCTAACAGCTAATAGACCAAGGTTTTGTTCTTGAAATTGAATGAGGCGCTGAGACACTGTAGGCAGGTAGACTGTGGGGGTGGTGGATTTCTTATAAATTTTTTTAGCCCATTCATCCAAAAAAGGGGTGGGTTCTGTCTTCCGACCAAGGTCTAGCAATACATACTCTTAAAGTTGCCTTTTTTTAGTGGAAGGTGGACTTTTAACAGCACATTTATAAGGTAAAGAGCAAATTTATTGATTAACAGCACAGTGAATTGGAAGTGCGAGATAGAAGTAACTCTAAGGATCATGTGTTATCTTATCTTCTATATTATGTATGGTCTAAAAATTCTTTACTGTCTTATACTATGTATTAGGAATTTCAAGAGTTGAGTTTATTTGGGGAACTTTGATATTGAATTGCATACTTTTATTTTAGTTAAGATGCCTCTACATGCTAAGTTTATTTGTCCAACAAAAATGAAGGCTTTGCACAAATTTATTCCAAGACATTCTACTAGATTTATTAGATCCAATTTTTTTCCAGTTTATCTTTGCCTATGTGCAGCCAATGGAAGAAGTGGTGGATGCAGAAATTCACCATGCTTGGGCATTGATTTAGCTGGTAAAAATTAATATAACACAATTAAAATATTAGATTTGGAGTGTGTGAGAAAAAAGAGAAAAACAAAAAAGAATAACAAGAACATTTGATCAAAAGTGCAACCACAGATTACAGTATATTGGTATACTTGAGCCCTTCACACAATACTGCCAAATTATTGTGCTATGCGGACTGAATTTCTGATATTCTTCAGACTTGTTCACTGATACTTATTTTAAAGAGTTTCATACTTTTCAGTGTCCTTTTTTATAATAGTAGTTCTTATATGATCCTCAAAATTGTAGGCTGTTAATGCTGATTCTATCTCTGAGCTGAGGAGTGAGCTTGGGCACCAGCTAGCTAACAAGAGCTACAGAATGAACTTGAGGTTTGTTATACTTTATTTTTAAACATAAGATTGACACATCTGGGAATTTCAGAATTGTAGGTATGTGTGTCTGATTCCAGTTAAACTGATCCTTATCACTTGTTATGAAATTCTGTACCTATTGAAGTTTGAAGATGTGTTCTAACAATATATGATGATTGAATATTACAGTTTGCAAATTGAATTGAAAGTCAAAATATGACTCGTTAGAATGGTTGAGTATTTAAACACGAAAGGTTCTCTTCTTCCCAGTATTTATCAAATTCTGTGAATATGCTGTGATGTTCTTAGGGGCATTGGAGCTCTTGTTTATAGAGTACCTGAGCTTAATGATGAGCAGCTTTTGAAAATAAGCCTCCGGAGCATTGACGATGAAGATACGACATCCATATCACAGGTTTTTCTTAATATAATTGCACTTATGACTTCTGTTATAGGTATTATTAATGCCGTCTGCAATTCTTTCAGGAATTCGGAGGTGGTGGGCATCGAAATGCCAGTTCGTTTATGCTAAGATCTGATGAGTTTGAGAAGTGGAAGATATGTGGTAAAGTTTAACTTCAATCTTCTCGGCTAAACTGCTCAACACTAGGGTTGGTCACTAGACAGTAGGTATTTTTAGGCATCGTCTTTTCTTGTTCTTGTCATGAATAGAAAGTAAAACAGAAGGAATTCCAGGCTACATTATTTGCAAAATGTATATGAACAATGTTAAGATAAAGAAAACATAAAAATAGTGAAAAATTGGTCCGAAAAAATCCTCATAAACAGAGAGTATTGGCGTATTGCGATGCTATAAGAATGTTTAAAATCTACAATTGGGCGCACCTGGGAATTGAACAATTTGATGGAGATAACTGAATATTATTTCTCAATTGTGATGTTAGAGATGATATTTTGGATAATTTTTAGTTCCTATTTTGAAATGATATATTCATGCTTGACAGATCACAGATGACATTATGTTTTCCCATGATTCTTCCTCATTCAGAAATCTAAACAATTTTAAAGTTTCCTTGGGTTTAAAAGCTCATTTGAACTTCCTCATTAGACCAGATATATACATACAGTGAGTGGGCCATATCATTTCTCATATGCATTATACCCATTTTCAGTGCTAACTAATTCCACAAGTAATTTATGCAATAAAAACTCATCAATGCATATAAAAGGGACAGGATACAATATTCATGCCACAAAAAACACATGAATGACCTTTATTCCACAAGTGCCACCAGCCTCATAAAAAGAGGTCAAAACCTGAATCTGCAAAGCCATTATAGAAATTGGCTTTTTCAGATGCAACAATCCACAATAACAACAGAAGAAGAAATTAAGTACAATGAGGATTTTATATGAAGCAGTCAAGTGTAAAAAAAATTAAAACCTTACAAACTTCTTTAAAATGTTAAGTAGTATTTTTATTACGGAGAATAAATATTTCCAAATCATGTTATTAACAATTTCATTTAAATTAGTTAGTGATGGTGACCTGAGATCCCTCCTCTCCATCGATGGGATTACTTGAAGAACACCATGCATCATCTGTGATGAACTGCATCCATGAATCATCTTTATCTTCGTCGTCCACGCCTGAGCTAGATGCTAGAGGAATATCTGCTGGAGATAATGTTTCGTAATCACTCATAATATTTTGTGAAAATTCGATTATCGGTATGCTTGTTTGCCCTTGTTCTTCGTTTTCTGAATTACAGATGCCATTTTTCTTGAACACCCTGCACAATGCATATGAGTCCTGCACACGAGAAAAATAAGAATGGAAAAATAAATGTTGTTATTATCTTTTGGTTATATAGGATTACTGTCTAAAAATTCACACACTTGAGTATAACTTTTGTATAACGCGCAATGTTCAAAATCCAGACATTAATCGTGACCATCTTGCCAAGCAGTTAAATCAAGATTCCTACCATTCCTCTGCTAGGTGCCCATCATTATGAGCCAACTCTGTTAGTCATTCAATTGTTGTATGTTCTATGGAAAGTAGAGAGATAGAGGTAAAGTTGTTGCAACTAGCCAGTCAATAATGGGGGATTGTGCAATGAGAAATTATTGACAAAAAACAAGAAAAGGAAAGAGAAGCTCAAAAGATCAATAAAGATATAATCAAACAATTAAATTAGTGAGCATCAATGATCATAGCATATACATAAACTTTTCTGAGGACCACAGTCTTTGCCTTTCTTCTTCACTCTACTTGAGACAAAAATGTATAGCAAACACTTACACGTTTATTTGTAAAATGCTTCTTTGAACTTTGCCTTTCTTCTCCTATCTCTTTGTGTATATGCTTTAGTACTAAAATGGGGTAATTAAAGGTTTAGATGGAATATGGTCCAAAACTCAATTGGTTAATGAAACTTCTCTCTGTTTCACTTTGTCATTTTTATTTTTTTCATACGAAAATTGTGCTATCATGTCATTGTCGAAACACACATACAAAGTAAAAAACTAACAAACAAGAAGCCGCGTAGCTTCACAAAATATTTATATATCGAGAGTGTTATCTACGTTTAATTGCGAAAGCTAACACAAAATCATTTGAAATTATAAATACTTAAAGTGACCGACACCTTCTTCTTACAGCAGAAAAGCGTAAAGTTCTAACTCTGTATATACATTACTAATTAATCAAATTAATACTATTATATTCTGATATATCCGAGATCCGAGGGAGAGTGACGAAAAAACAAAGAAAAGGAAGAATTTGTGACAAACAAACAGCAAATCACTTGGCTTGGCTGCATACTATATGTTTAATTGAGAGATCCAATCATACGGGTGAAGTGAATATTGCTTTTGTCTCGTTACAAAAAGACAAAGTGATCCAAGTCTACCTTTTTCTCTCTCTAACATCTAAGACCATTGCAAGCAACGAATATGTCAGCAATTTGTTTATTCTTCTCTCTCTATGTATACATATATGTTTGTAAAATGATCTATATAATTACGACTAATGCTAAAATTGTAGCATACATAAAAATTCAAAGGCTCTATTTTGATCGAGAGAATGAAATAAAAGATAATAAATTTGATTTAAGATCGACTAATTGTTAAACAAGATTATAAAACTCATAATGATAAAACAAACAATTTATTCCGAGTAAAGTGGAGGAACAATACATTTATTTTTCATCACTATGATACTCTGTCTATTCCTTTTCATCTCTACTTTTACTAATAATTTTCACTAAATTCCTTCTAATCATTTATTTATTTTCTCTTTTATTCCATTATTTCAATCCAACTAATGTACCTAAACCGTTCTATTCCGATGCATAATGTGTGTGTATAAGCTTTGGTTGTGTATATATGTATTATGAGAAAGAAAGAAAAGTAGGTAGGTAGGAGTAAGACAATGAGAAAAGCCAAAACTTTGCATGCAAGCTTCTAAGACTATATACACTAGATTACAATCACATGCAAAATTATCTGTACTTCCATCTTTGATCTTAAAGGAATACAAAGTATTTATAATCAAGTAAGATTAGCTTTGCTTCTTGCATATCTTAAAGCTCAATACCACCTTGCTTTTCTGTCTTTTTTTTGTAAAAGAAAAAGAGGAGGTGGTGAAAAAAATTAAGGCAAATGCATTCTTTACCAACTAATTATGACCTCCATTTTCATGTTCACTAAGTCAAATTACTAGCTAGTAATATATCTATAAATATATCCCAGAAAAGTTAAAAGTGAGAGTTCCTAATTAATCTTAGTTGATATTTCTTCTACTGTTGTATATAAAATAGGTAAGCAAACCTATAGAAAAACAAACAAATACTATAAGAAATTAATTTATTTCCATGCATATATAACAAGAATATTATATTTGCTATTTTGTACAGAAATGTAAGATCTTTCATATTCTCTAAGATTTTAATGTATCTTTACATTAGTCTTTAAAATCTATCTGAAAATGCTAAAGAGAAACGTGAGTGTCCTAGGGAGGATGAAATAACATATTTAATTATCGTTAGTATAGAACTACCGAATTTTATTCTATGCTATTTCATTTTTAGGGAATCGGAGGTGAGAATTGAATTTTTTAGACTCCAAAGTCTAAAAAATGATCATCATATGTTATTTCTTGAGATTTTGCTTTTAATTTACTGTCCTAAGAGACTAAGACACTACATGCAAATAGAAGAAGAAATAAAGATTGATTATATATTCTGTGTCCTTATTTGATGCATGCTTCAAGTAATGAAAACATGTGTTCTTTTATTTGGAACATTTATTTGTCAATTATTTACAAGCCATAATTAATTATTCATGCATATATTCAAAGAATTTTCTTCATAATAAGCATCTGCAAATCATTAGTAGTACACAACTACCTGAATTCCAGATGTGTCTTCACACTCCTTCTCCTCCAGACGATATTCATGCATTACCCAATCTGTTCTTATACCCTGTGGAGCTCTCCCTCTGTAGTAAACCAAGGTTTTCTTCATCCCAATTGCTCGATTTTGAGACGAAACCTTTCTATCTTTTCCTGTCGATTTCCAGTATCCTGCTCTCGTTGCTCTATTCGTTCTAAATCCGTTGGGATATTTTCTGTCCCGGGGTCCAAAAAAATACCATTCTGGATCCCTGCTTGGCAAAAATGATTTCTCTGCAAATTTCACCAACAAAATATCACTACTAAATAGAGATACATACGCCGTGTTTATAATGTAGAGAATCTTTTTGGTTACAACGAAAGTTTGGCTTGAGACTAGACGAGACGAGACTCCCCAGTAGAGGGCCAGGGCAGTGTTACAGGTCAGGTTTCTTTGAGAACTTACGGTGATAACATTTTGAATTTCATAGCGAACACACACAAAATTAATTTAAAAGGATTAAGCATAACACAGTGTGTGTGTGTGTGTGTTATTGTAAGTGAGACATGAATTAAAAAATGACCTGCCAACTCCCATGGTTCACATTTGTAAAGATCAACTTCAGGAATAATGTCAAGTTCAATCTCAAGGCCATGAATTTTCCTCTTGAGATAATAATTCACAAGCTCTTCATCAGTTGGATGAAATCTAAAACCTGGAGGCAATCCCACAGGAGCCATAATTTTATGGGTATATATTTTCTTTGCTACTTAATCAGCTCCACCACCACCACCCTCTCTTTTTTTAGGACTTCACCTTTTTTTTGATCAATGCTTCAAATATTGTCTTATATATAACTATGCACAAGGATTCAAAGCCCATAATCTTTGAGCCATTTTGCACTTTCACTTTTGCAGATTCTTGGACAAACGTTTCTTGCAAGCCCCTAGTCTTGTTAAAGGTTAAAACTACATCTAACACTTGTTGTGAACTGACCCTTGCTTTTGATTTAATTGTGAGGCATGTGGTCCTTCAAAGTTATCGTTATAAAAAACGTTAGACTTATCACTTACGTAATAAAAAGAACGTCTAACACCTAACACTTATTTTGTATAGAGAGTAATGTTACAAAAAGAATATTTAACACCTAACACTTATTTTGTATAGATGGTAATGTTACAAGTAAATAACGTTTAGGGCCATATTTCTCCAAGTAAAGGATTTTATAAGGACCTAATGGACTAGCATTTGTATTTTTTGAAAAGAAAAAGAAAGAAAAACATAAAATATGATATATGATATACTCCTTCCTTAAGTTTCAAAAAGGAATAAAAGAGTAAATTTAATTTTTGAAAATCAATTTGACTCTTTTGCAAATTCATATCTTAACATATTCTTGAATATAAAATCGAAGTAAAAATTGATCACTCAAAGGCAGGAGTTCTAATGCTTTTAGAGCACAACAGAGAAACACCAATGTAACAACAAATGATTCAAGTGATTGAACAAAAAAATTGAACCAGAAATCTAAAAGAAAGGATTGAGAGAACAAAATGAGAGATAATGAATTTGATTCAGGTGTAATTACTAAAGGAAATCACAAAATTTTATGGTTTTTATGTGAGATGGTGGTAGGAATGAATCATTTCTCCCATAGGTAATTTTATTCAATGAGTAAGGAAGATAAATGATCTATTCATTTTTTTTCATTGTAATTCTCCCTCTCATCACCCATTTCACCAATACTTTTCACTAAATTTTTTCTAATTTTTTATTTATTTCCTCTCTTATTTAATTCTCTCGCTCCAAACTCAACATAAAAACTCAATTGGACATGAGAACTTAGTCCATCAGCAAAAGTTCATAACATATGAACAACAGCATTGGCTAAGGTCCATACGTAGCTGCAAATGATGGTATCAACATGTCTTTACTCTTATTTAAATTTTATTTTATTATAAAAAATTTAGGTTACAAATTCAATTCTCATTATGCTTGTATTTAATTTGACAATTTGAGTAGTCTCCAGAAATATGAATTTTCGCATTTCTTTATCATATAGTTGAATTGTCGAGTTGTACTAAAAATAAAAAAAATATAATTTTGCATGTATTTTTCACCAAAATAATAGTAACAGAAGTAACTTTCACATGTCCCTTAAAGAGTTTATGATTTAATAATAATATTATTATAAAGGATTCTTATGTACCTATTACCTAATACAAATTTGAGTTAAATATATAAGAAAACCCTTCAACTATGGGTATTTGTTAATTTTAGGTGTATTCTTTTATTTGTAACTAAAAGATTTACTTTTCATTATTTTCAATATAGACTAAAATTTGATGACACAATAGAATTTTTTGACGTGTCATGCTATCATGACAATAAAATTTTATTTTTTGATTAAAAAATTTCAAAATTTCAGTTTTTTCTTTCACTCATTCATTCAAAATGAGTACTTCAAAAGATTGATAATTGAAAGAAAAGTCAAAAAAATTTAAAAATTTATATTTAAAAATTAAGTTAATTGTCATGTAAATCCTAATGCGTCATCATTAAAAAAATTAAAATATAAATTTCTTAATTGTAAAAATTATAAAAATAGTCTCGAAGTAAAAAATTACTCCATAATTGAGGATATAAATAATTTTGTTAGGATACGACTCAAACTGGTAAGTCAACATTGTCTAATTAATTTTTTAGACTTAAATTGTCTTCATTTACACTTTCTCCTTCTTTTTGCCTGGATTTAATTGTAATACTCCACTGCTCAATAAAAAAGTAAATGACATATTTATTGCTTCAAAGTTCAAACAAATTAAAAGACAAAAAGTTATGAACAAATTGTCATAATAAAACACTAGTTGCCAAACATGGTCTTAAAGCCCCAAATTCTCTCTCTCTCTCTCTCAAAATCCACCAGCACGTCTGCAAATTATCAAGCGCAGAATACAACGTAGATGGATAATAAACGGTTCTGAACTTCTTTAATATAGCAATTCTTCGTGATTACATGATTTTGATCATATATATATATATATATATATATATATATATATATCTGCCAATACTTCTAGTTGCTGATAATAACTCTGCTTGTTGAATTCATTATAGAGAGAGAATGGGATGTGAATCGAACAAGACGGATTTCAGATGCGTCCATTGCGGATTTCCAATTAAATCGTTATATATTCAATATTCACCAGGAAATATTCGACTCATGAAATGTGTAATCTGTTCTCATCCTCTTCACTTCATCACATTTTCTTTTATTTTTTCTGTATTTTTTTAAAGTATAATTATTCTTAAATCTTTGGCGTTCATTTGATTTGCTTACACAATTCCTATTTAAAATTTGCAGGAGAAGTGTAAAGAAGTTGCAGACGAGTACATTGAATGTGAAAAAACGGTAGTGCTAAGTTCTTTGTTTTCGGAGTAACGATACAGTATTGCCCATAACACTTATTTGTATTTGGGACACAAATATATTCATGAACCTATATTGTGATACAAATATATTCACTTTTTGTACCAAAATATTACTTATATTGTGTACAACAATTATATTCATGTATTTTATAAAGAAGGTACACAAAATATGTAGAAGATGTGTTTGGACATCTTGGGCACAAATGCATTTGGATATATATGATTACCCTTTTGCTTCTGGTTTGTTTTAATAATTATCTTAATATAACCCTGGTGTTTTCATTTAGATTCTTATCATTGATTTGAGTTTGCACAAGGAAAAGGCGTATAGACATTTGTTCTACAATATGTTCACTCGAGAGACCTTGAATTTTAAGGTACATATGTGTTACTTTCTACTTATATATGTGAACAGTGAACTCATTTGGGTTCATTCTCAATTGCTTGATTATTTTCCAAATTCGTTGATTAGGTCAACAAATTATAAATGCTTATTTGTTAATTGGGACAGCATATGAACCACTTAAACAGTTAAACTCCTAAGCTCATACATGTATAAATTGAATACATATTCCTGAGGAGATTTGTAAAAAAAAGTGAGGGATGAGGGTGGTGTATATGTGTATATCATCTGGATTCACAAGTCTCTACTCTCTATTAAATGCATATGACAGCTTTTAAATTACTGCTTCAATCTTTTCAGGCTTTGCTGTGGAAGCTAGTTTTTGGTTTTCTTCTTTTGGATGCTTGTATCTTTTTATTAAATTTCGCCAATGAAACTCCAAGTATTATTTGAATGTGGTAATGTGAGATGTTTACATACATATAATTGAATTCTTTTTAAGGAATGGCATTGGTGTTGGAGTTTGGGAGGGTTGACAGTATCTGTTCGAAATCTGAAGAAAACTATGGAGCTGTCAGTTGAGGAGAGAAATTGAGTGTTTATATTTTATATCAAATCATGACTTATTAGTCTTGGCACAAAAGCTTGTAACTATATCCAGTTCCATATTATTTCAAACGACATCATACAGACTTGTGGATCTACAATCTGTTTGTGTATTTAGGTGAAATACTCTAGCTGATTAAAATCTAATTCAGTGCACTCTTTCTGTAATCATATCTGTTCATTTTAACACCTTGCATCCTGGTGTGAGTTCACATTACTGTATATGCAGTAAATATAAAGCCTTAGCTACTTCAGACAAACTACTCGTCCTAAGAAGCGAAGATTATTTGAATTTATACATGAGCTTTGAATCGATGATTTGGTGCTATGGAAAGGTTTGATCACCTCCTTTAGTTTTCAAAATGAATTATTATTGTAATGATGGCAATTCTTTGATTAGACGGGTTTCCCATTTTAAATGTAGGTGTTGATTGATGTCATTTTTGGGAATTTGATGTTTCTTTTTGTGTTACTTCTTGGGACAAGAGCATTGCCAAGGACCTCAATTGGACACTATGGGTAAACATCTCCCTTTGCGTGTTTGTGTTTTGCGTTCCTTGAAAATATATGTTATGCAGAAAATCGAACTTTATAAACCTTAAAAATAGGAAAATCATTAATTATACTTCACCTATTATTATATTAGTTTATTTTACTTTCGAATTTATATGCATATGTAGAATTACATGTCAAACAATTTAATCATATGCTGGGCTAGTTTTTATATGTCATAAGAAACTGATGGAATTTTTTGAATATTAAAACTAAACTTCCCAAATCTGAAGATGAAAAAAAAAAAGAAAAAAGAAGGGTTTATCGGCCTGCTTGGTTACCCTAGTGAATTGTGTATGCTATGTTTTGACTTCTATATATGTTCGATGGTCTAACTTGGTGAAATCACTGAATATAAGTATGTTTCTTACAGGATGAGGTGAGGAAAAGAATTCTAAAAGTTATCCATCTCTAATACAAGTGAGGGTTTAATGTTAGGGCTAAACCAAGTAGTAAAATCAGTACTGCTGTTAGTTAATTGGGGAAGTCCTAGGATACAGAATTGCATGGTTGGTTTCTAGTATTTTCAACTAGTATAAAAAGGAGAGTAAAATGTAGGTGGTGTCACTGGAATCACTGAATTGGCTCAGTCATATTGCTTTTAGTCATGCTATTCTTCTCGCTATCTTCTTCTGGTCTTTTCATTAGCGAAACTCTCAATGTGGGACTCACACATCGCAATGTTTGAGCTTTCTCAACCTTTTTGAAGTCATCATTGTTGTCTATCACAATCTGACAAGATTTCTTCTTTACTTCCCACCAGACACCGTAGTAGTCCAGAAATTCATCTTAAACCCACTTAAAATTCTTTCATAAAACATTTGGGAAACTTCTGGGTTTTTATCTAGTTAAATGTGTGTTGTAATTTCCAAATTTAGGGATAAATCTAGAGGTTTAATAATAATGATGCGGATGGCAAATAGTTTGCTTTATGTTTATCCCTGGTTAGCCCTCTTATTTATCTTCTTATATCTAACTCTCTAGTATATTCTGTACTAAATAACCTTAAGGTTGATGTTCCAAACTGTATGTATCCATACTGTTTTCAGAATTACGAGAATAGGACAAGAATAAAGATAGAAATGTAATTGTTTAATGAGAGGCCTATGGCCAAGAACTGTCTATCAGAAATCATAAAGAAATATAATGATTATAATAATAAACAGGAAAAATCTACCTTTAGCCATTCTATATTCATCATATTGTATTTTAATAGAAAAAACAATGTCTTACAAACATGGAGAAAAATATATTAAGCTTTTACTTATTCATGTGTTCTCTGCGCAGATCTAAAGATATTATTCTGGCAATTCTTGTTTCCAGTTGCTTCAAGATATTTCTTATTGCAACAATGGTATGATAGTATATATTTAAGAACAAACAGCTTGCATTTGGTTTTATGTTTATCACGGATGAGTTTTAGTTTGAATAATTAGTTAAACTTGGTATATTCTCTTATTCCTGAGCACAAATTGTGTAGATCTGGGAATTTCCATCGTCCGTGCTTTACATCACTGATATAGTTGTCCTATCATCTAACACAGTGGCATTGAGAGGTAAAATTTATTAGTCATGAGAAATATGAATTTTATGCACCCTTATGTTTCAAGTAAATAATCATATTTTTTGAATTTTACTCATGATCATCACATGATATTTTTGTTATATCGTTCTTTTACTTCTGTTGATCATTGGGCATGATATTAGTTTGTCTGTCATTTAAGCTCAGGGTATTAACTTTGAATGTTCTAGGTGGATTTTTTATGCTTTATAGCTTCTGCTTAGAATTCTCAACTTAGGAATACATTCGCAAAATAGTTATTTTTCGTAGGATCGTAATGTATAGAGAGAATGGTAGTTTATGATTGATCTGTTGTCTATGTCAGTAAAATGTGTCGCATATAGCATTATTTAACAGATGAATTGATAGAAACAAAGGAAGAGCAACTTGGTTACTGATGTATTTTGGTTTGTACCTAAACCACTGGGATCCTGGTTGAAATATAAAATACTTGGGCTTGGGGACCTTTTTAGCGATTATAATCCCAAACCCTGATATGATTCTTTAGTTGTACAAAAGAAATATTTGCATTTGTTTAGATATGGTTGTAATTGTGAACTCAATATCATGGTTCACACTTCAAATTCTTGCCTGACTTGCTCAACCATGATTTTGAGTGCACAATTGATGACTCTCCTTTCTTGTGATGATCATATACCTAAATTAGCGCTTTTTTGCTGTTCTTGGCATCTGTTGAACACATTGATGAATCTACTTTCTTGTGAACTAGTAATTACGGAGTCGGCTATGTCTAAATGCTTAGGGGTCTGCTTAAGTGCATATGCTGTCAAATTTTTGGTGATGGTGTGGCAAAATGGCGGCTTATTGATTTCTGGTGGCATCAATTGGGCTTAGATGCTGAGACGGAGAAGTTCATGGTAACATTTTCATCTTATTTATCCTGTTTCTTGAACCAACTGGTCATCAACTATATCTTGTTTTGACTAATATGTTTTATGAGATTCGCATGACCAACTTAACTTTTGATTTTTGATTCCTTGATCAGTTTGGAGAAAGGGTAAGCCTGTATGTTGTATTTTTCAGTGGCAAACTGATCGGATGATTAATTTGTTGTTTTATTAGTCTCTCTTCTATACTAAGCCAGCATGCCACGAATTCTGTACTGGTTTGTTTATTTTGTGTGGGTGTATTCTCTTTTGTGTTTTACTTTTTGAAGTTAAAAAAGTTGATCTGCACATGGCGGTTTTGCCCTTTTTTTTTTGTTTTTTGTGTGCGCGCGCATTACTATCTGCAGAAGAGAGATTTTTTTGTGTAATAACGTCTTCATGATTTGGGCGTGTGATTTACTTATAAAAAGGACAAGGATTCAACGGTATGTCTGCTGAATCCAATGATTGGGCAGACAATTGACAATTATTTGAATGATTGTTGTCCTCTAAACTATCATTACTGTTGTCCTCTAAGCTATCATCCCCATTGTAAAAGTCCAAGTTGGTAATGATTACTCCTAGCGCGTTTCACACTGTGCCCCGCACTCCTTTTTTTTTCTTTTCTTTTTTATTTTCATATATATATACGTTTATTATAAGAAGCATTATATATACACACACACGCGTTTATTATAAGAAGCATATAATTTCAATGTTATCGTGCAAGGTTTTGAGAAATCAAAAACTGCAAAAATGCTCTGTTGCGAGGGACACCTCGTTCCACCGTCTCAGATTATCAGATTTAAACATTTAAGATTATGATAGTCTAATTTATTATACAAGAATCTAAATATGTGGAAACAAGTGGTATCTACATATTGCTTTACATTAATGGCATCTAAGCTGCAACTTTCTGTCTTTCTGCACTGCGTCCAACATTCTGGGTTAGCCCCATGAATGGCGACGGTAGAAAAAGTATATACCGCAAGCGATTATGCAGAAAGCTGCATGAAAAGGCAGTGACGAAGTTATGAATTTAGTTTTAATACTCTCTCCATTCACCAAAAAAAAAAAAAAATTAATTTCATTTTGTTCAACTTATCCGTAAAATTCTAAAATTCAAATACTAACAAAAGTTAATATGATTTTCATATTTTAATGTATGAACTAGAGAACTTAAAATGTAACATTTTTTTTTGTTTGGAAGAAGAGATATAAATCATAAGCAGGAAGCCAAGAATTAATGATTAAATTGACCAGGAACGAGTCTAACTCAAAGGCTCAAACTGTAACCATAAGGTAATATTGAGAACGAAGAAACTTTATATATATAAGGAGCACCATTCTGAAGCCAAAAGACACACTAAAGCGTTAAGGTTTTTCCAACAAAAAAAAATAATAATAAATAAAAAGAAGAAGAAGAAGAAGAAAAAAGAAAAGTTTTTTTAGGGGCAACATTTGAACCTCATTAGTATGAAGGCTCAGGTTATAGGAAATGCTGAAGTTTTTTGGTTTTTTTTTTATTTTTTTGGGTTACAAGTGTGCGTGAATTTATAGAAAATAGTCTTTTAACTAAAAGAAATAAGTATAAGACAATGAATAATGTTTTGAAAACCTAAGCATTTATATTTATTTATAACATGTACAAGAAAATGTATAATATTATATACGCCGACAAGAATTAAGACTTGTTTAAATTAGAGGAAATTAAAAGAATACCAATTACAAAAGTAATTCCAGAGTATCTGGCGAATATTAAAATCCATGGTAGAACTCCAATCAAGAGATTATGTCTATTAATCTATCTATATTGAATTGTTTTTTTTTAATGATTATTCATTTGATAATAAATAATTTAATTAATTAATATGGAGTATTTTAAACTCTGTTAGCAAATGTATATATATTCTTTCTCGGTTGATTCAGTTCCAAACGACTTCTTTGAATTAATATGTTAGTGTTAGCATAAATAGATAAATAGATAAGTAGTGACAATTTAAACACAATAGTCTACTTAAAATTTAATTCGGACTTCACACTTTACCATACGTAGATTGAAATTTAATATACGGATTTCATAATTTAATATACGTAGATTGAAATTTAAAATTTTATAAAAAACTATAACTAAATTAAAATATTTCTTTAATTTTAAAGCGGATGAGAGAACATCTTTCTATTTATTACTATATATTAATCAATAAGTAGTATTTTACATGCACGAGCCAACTCTTTTGAGTGACTTTATTTACTCGGTTATTGATTTTTTTTTTCTTCTTATTGTTGCTGAAAAAAAAGTTTAATAGGTTCGAATCCAAATTCTATTTAGTATTGACTTAAAACGGTTTTCATTTCAATTTAAATTTAAAATACATAAAAGATCAATAAACCAAAACATGTTAAGCTTTTAAATATTTTAAAATATTTGAAAAAAGATATCTATCTATCGGTCTGTTTATTATCTATTTATTACTGTATATTAATTGATAATACATGTTTTTGGAACAGAGTCGACCCTGTTGAATCTCTTCTTGACTCACTCAATTTAGTTATTTTTTCTTTTTTCTATTGTTATTAAAAGTACTTTTAATTTGCTCAAACTAAATATTGACTTTGAATGAGTTTTTGCTTTTATATTTAGAATAAATACTATTTAATTTTGTCTTTGAATAAGTTAATAGTTAAAAAAATATTACTTTATATATATAATTACATATATAAATATATTAGAAAGAAAAAAATCTAAAAAATTATAATTTTCTTAATATTACTTAAAAATATTCGTGCTATGCACGAGCGTACAAACTAGTACAACTTAAACAATAAAAATAATTATACTTTGTATTATATTTACATATACTAAAATAATTATGGCTAAAAAAGATATTAAAACAATATGCTTTATCTTACATAAATTATAAAAAATATAATTACAAATAAAATACATATATCAAAAAATAGTAATATTTTTTAAAAAAATTATCTAAATTAATGGATAAAACAATAAAATAACCCTTATTATGTACAAGCATAAAGACTATTATTTTACTACAATAGACAATATATATATATATAAAAAAGAGAAATATTATGTACACTAGCAACTTACACAAATATATATGATAAATTATTGATCATTAAAATTTTAATCGTAGATCCATCAAAATTCACTAATCTCATATATAATTTAGTCACATCAATTTATACATATTTATTTATGTATAAGTTGGTATTTTTAGCACCACCCTTAAAAAACAGTAATATACGGGGTAAAATCAAAATGTCTATTTTTCTCAAACGTTGTTTCTAAATTTTACGATATTAAATGGTCCAGACAGCGGTCCCTGATTTATGCTTTCAATAAATAAAACGAAAATAGAGGGGATGAACCGGAAAGTGGAAAGGAATTATCAAACATGCCCCTTATGTTTTCCCATTTTAAAATATACCCGACTTATGAATGAATAAACAACTGGTTTATGTACGTATATACCTCGAGTTTTTTTTTAATTTTTTTTATAGGTAATATTAAGAATATTTTAGTTTTTCAGGTATTTTTATTTGTAATATTTTTACATATGTAATTATATGTGTAAGATAATATTCTTTTAATTATTTGTACTAAATACGAAAATAGAAACCCATTCAAAATTTAAACTAAATGATATTTGAGTTAGAGTTAATTAAAATTATTTTTAGCAACAATAGAAAAATGAAAGAATAATCGAACTGACTAAGTCAATAACTAATTCAGTAGAGTCGATTTTGTCCCTGAAACATTGTTTGTCAATTAATATATAGTACGGAGTAATAGATAGACAGATTTAATTTTTTTTCTTTTAAATGGAAACTCTCTTTTTTCATTTTTCTTTTTTAAATTGTCAAATTAAAATAGAAGCTCTTGATTGGTTGCAATTTGTTTGCTCGTGCTCCTTTTATTTTAATAGTGTGCCAAAAGAGAATTAAATAATTCTGTGTGTCTTAGCTGTAGGAACATGTATAGAATCTCACATCACATGCTTACATCAACTCAACATAAAAGGGTCCAATTAAAGGTGATACTTGTATTATATGAGAACTTACCTTTTCTTGAATGGATGTCTGATTAAAATTAAATATACATTTTAATTTTATGAATTAAACGAGGATATAGTAACTTTCAAGTTAACGTAACTGAGTATAATACTTAATTTTATTATCTCCCTTTTAGTTTTCTATAGTTACTGCCATGTTATGGAAGATTTGGGTAAATTAAATTTGATAAATGATAGTTTGATGTAAACTATTCGTTATAAATTTTATTAGAATCATAATACATTTTAATTATTTAATTTTTATAAAATTATATTTTTTGTGAGTTTTTAGTACTTCTTAAAATTTAAAGTTCTTAATAAATTTAATTTTGTGATTTTTACTCATATATCATGAGTTTGTAATGAAACAGACAAATAAAAATGGCGTTGCCTATGTGTCAACGTGAGATGACTTTTGGCAACAAAAATAGTAAGATCAATATTGAATCTCTTTCCTTATCACTATCTCTTCTTTCCTTATTTTAGAAGTGAAGATTCCTTTTGACTTTTTAAAAACAAACGATAATAAATTTAAATTTAAAAATTAATAACAACTTAATTATTATTAGTTGTTATAATTATTGTAATTTTGTTGTTTATGATTTTTTTTTTTATTAAAACATAATTTATATTTAAAATTTTTATAGATTATATATATTAATTTTGAGATTCAATATGTCGTCGTTTAATTTCAAAAAATTAAAATGTATCTCTAATTTTAGAATTGAGGGAGTAAAACTTAAGAGGAATGTTTTTAATAAAAAAAAGATTAGTTAAGCGACTTTTTAACTTAACACCGAGGAAGTTTTTTTGGAATAAAAATATTGTGTATTAGAAAAAGAAAAGAAAAGAAATAAATCAATGTATTTTATTGCGTTTTTCTCAGAGGTGATTCCCCTATTACGAGACTATAAATATGTGACGAAGAGAATGAATATTGAGAACTAGAGACGAAAAATATAAAAGAAAAAGCATTTGTGACATAATCCAAGAATCCATAGATATGTAAGAGTACATGAACAGAAGTCAATACCCGAACCATACATTATGTTTCATCTGTGTTTCAGAAATATCAAAAACACAAGTAGAGATCAAAACTCAAACACACATATATGGTGCGTTCTTGACTCCCATTTTCAAACCATCACAATCAAACTTAATTTTTTTTTTTTGAAATTAAAAAAAAAAAAGAATCTAAAAGGGTAGTTGATAAAAGGAAAAAAATTTAAAAAGAGACAGCCAGCTGCAGCCTCCAGCAGTAATAGCAGAAGTAATAAGTTAGCATTTCAGATCAGCAATTGATGAGAGTGTGCAGCAGCATTGATTCAGAGCCTAACCCCCCCAACCAACATCACTTCTTTTTCTCTGATATCATCTGTACTAGTAATAAAGATGGTGATATGGAAGCAGATGGATTGATTAAATTCAACATTTGCTCTAGAGCTAGCTAACTAGCTAGCAATTCAAGGCAGCTTTAATTTGGTGGACAGTGTTACCGATAAGGTTATTAACCGTGTTCACCGACTCTTGGCTCAGCTTTGTTGTTGATGTCAAGCTGCTAACTAGTATTTGTATCACTACTGTCACCAGTGATCCGCCCCCGGACGAGCTGTTGGACGTGGAACTGGCGCCCGAAGTGGAAGCTCCGCCAGCTTCTTGTTGTTGTTGTTGTTCGAGCCTCCTGCCATCCGGAGATATTGTGAATCCAGATGGCAGAAGGGGTATGTAGGAGGGATCTTCACCGCTCATCGCGATGTTTATGGCAGGTAGGTCTACTGGACAGTACACTACGAGTGAACCCGAGGAGTCTATGCAACTCTCCTGGAGTATTAACATGTTGTTCTGGCTAGTATTCAGGCCCTGGTGGTTCATTTATTGGAAGGATCAGATATATAAATGAAATGTAAAACTTGTCCATGACAGAAACATTAATGACAATGTTCATTAATACTCTTCTGCCTAATTTTTAAGTGTTTCTGTGTAAGCTACTAGAATGGAACAATCAAGCAACAAATGCATCTTGCTTGCTTGATCTGTGTATAAATTTTAAGTCATTCCACATACTAGCTATTAAATAATTGCAAGTTGGAACTAACTAAATGCATCCTCTTTCCAAAATGTGGCTCTTGATTTGAAATAGGGTAAGTATGAAGTTACTGCTAAAGATAGCATGCATGTCTTCTAATTCTTTTTTTTTTTTGAAGAAGAAGAATTTTACTTAAGTACTTAACTATTATGGAGTTAAAAAGAAAAAATGGAAAGTGTATAGGAAGCATTTCCTTTGGCAATTATAGGAAACCCTTTTAAGCTAGAGCTCAGTTATGAACACTATCCATATGATACTATCATATACTAAAATAGTATAGTTTAATTAGTAATAGGAGTTAACTTAATAGCAACAGAATTGGTGAAACGAACTAATTTAATACTTGAATAATCAAGAGGATATCTATGTTCTTACTCGGAGAACAGAGATGGAGTTCCCAGGATGAGATCCATTAGCAATGCGAACAACCTCTTGGACAGGATTGTGGTCCGAAAGAACATCCCACTATATAAAATACAAGACAAATGCAAGATAATTATGACAGTTATATTTATCCATTGTATTATCAGAGAGGAGATTAAGCAGAAAACAGTTGATTAAAATGGTTTAAATTATACCTGAGGCCGAGTTCTCTCGTCTCTGAAGAAATTGAAAACAATTTGGGGAGGAATTGGCAGCCAAATAGTAGCAGCAGCGCTAAGGATCATGCCACTCGGCTGGCCAGGATCGGTGCACTTATGGAGAGCGGCTCGTATTTCAAACTCATTCATCCCAGACAGTGTGCTCCATTGTTGACCATTAGGCAGGTTAATGCTAGAACAAAAACTGTTCACCATTCTCTGAGCAAGTTTCATCATACTTCTCTTGCCATCTGGGGATGTTATAACTGGATAATGGGAACCAATATTGTGCAACTATTTAAGCAGAAACAAATATATAAAACATTGAAGAGAAGATGATCCTAAGTCTCAAAAGAGTTTACCTCCTCCAAGATCGCGACTTGAAGGGCCGGTGACCATTAGACAAGCTAATCTTTCACATGTTCTTTGAAGAGTAGAAAGCCAACGTTCTGCTCCAAATGCTGATCCACTGTAAATATGATCTCTATAAAGCCTATGAATCGGAACTTTATCTTCAACTTCCATGTGTTCCATCCACGTAACCTATTTGTGACAAATGAAAAAACTTTAAACTACTCCCTCCGTTCCACAAGATGAACAGCATTTTGACTTTTGACAACTATTAATTTTGTATTTTTGATTAAGAATTAAATGTAAAAGTCATAAGTTTTTTTCATGAAATTAAGTTATGGCGAGATCTATAAGTTTGTAATTGAAAGTTTTTTAATTTATCGCAAATGAACTCTTTTTTTGACAATCAAATATTGGTTGATGAATTTCGGACCTTGGAGTAGCCATTAGGCATGTCTTGAATTAAGCATCCCGAAGGACGACGGTGAGCTCGACATTGAGAATTAAGAAGATGGTTTCCTTGAGGAAGATCATACGAAACATCAACCAGAGTCCATGAACCTTGCTCAATTTGCTGACAGAATCTCAGGAAATAAAATTGCCGAGTTGCTACTAATGGTGATAGCACCTGTAATTCTTGATACATCTGCCATTTACAAAGAACTTCCATTTATAGTAACTTTTAGATGTAAAACAACACCATCTATAAATTACAAAAAAATGTGTAATTGGAATACAAAAGGTAACCGTTGATTATTACCAATTGCAGCGAGCCACTCTGGCTGCCCATCATTCCATTGGATATTACTTCAACTGTTCTTGCCCTTGATACAATGGTGGGAAATAGCTCCACATATTTGTTCTACAAATTGGAGAAAAATTAATAATGAAACAATCCTTGTCAGCCTAATGGAACTAGTTATTTAGTATCACATTTGATTCAAAAGAAGTAAAAGAGTTGGAGGGAAATAATGAACTAACCGAGTCCATAAACATATCAACCACTGCCAATCCATTCATGATCACCACACCCGAATGCCTTGATGCTTCATTACGAACATTAGGATTTTTCAAGTGACTATTAGCTCTAGGAAACATGGTCTCGTAACTTTCAACATTAAGAACTTCCCTTCCATCAGCAGCACTCTTCATCCACAGAGGTTCATTGCTCTGCAAGAGCCTGATCAATTCGTCCATAGCATTACCAGCAATATCTGCCATAAGGGACTTATCCATATCGCTTATGCTCATTGCTTGATAGGGCAGGCCCGGAATAGTTGATGAACTGCCAGGGAGAAGATCAAGATCGAGTGAAGGACCAGCCATCCCTTGAACCCCGAAACTTGCCATCGACAAATCCAACGAAGATAGATGAACTGGCTGTATTGGTGGGAGTTGCGTAATAGGCCTCCCTATGTACTTAGCTGCCATGCTTGAAACTCTGTCAAGCTGTAAATCCATAACAAAACAAAACTTAAAGATCACTACATTTTGTTCAAGATCATGTTTTCTTATATTTAAATTTAAATCAAGAATTCCCAAGTCAAAACAACATAATCTCTAATACTGAGCGAAACTGACACATGTCAAATGATAATTGTTCAATCTACTTGAATTTACAAGTAAATGCAGATTACAAACTAAAAGTCAACTCTCCAAGATTGAAAATGTATGTCTATTTTTTGGAACGGACTGAAAATGAGCTTATTTATATGCCTAGCTATGGAACAAAGGGAGAATCACTTCAAAATTTCACACGTTAGAGCTTTCAGACTAAAATGAGAAGGGTAACCTCATCTTTTAATTGGGCATTCTCTATGCGCAATTTTTGCTCATCAAAGAAATGATCTTCTCCAACAGGAGGACCTCCACAAGATGGACAGATCACATTTTTCAATGCCTCTCTAATGGCTATGTTTTCACATCGAATCTTATCGTTCTCAGCACGAAGCGCACAATTATCCGCTCGCTCGTGTTGTGCCTAAATCAAAACAATCACCAAAAAAGAATAATGAAGCACAAAATATTATACCAACACAAAATATAACATAAGATATGAGAAGTGGATAAGAACCTTCATTTGCGTTCGCCTGTTTTGAAACCAAAACTTAATCTGACGAGGAGACAAACCCAACTCTCTGCTTAATTGCATTCTTGTTTTTTCATCTGGATGAGGGCACTCTTTGAACATTCTTCATTTCCACACAAACACATAAACAAAGTCATTGTTATTGTCATAAAAACCAAATGTTAAGCATTTGCTCATAAATTAATCAGTAGTTTTTCTATTTGAGATTTAAATTTGACATGGATTAATTAACATTATGTCTAAAAAACGTCCCTTGATATGCATAAACATTAAAAGTAAAGAAAACAAAATTGCAAAAATCTTTTAAGATAAACAAATAAATCTTAATGGTCAAATGCTTTTGGAAGAAAATAAAAAAGAAAAACTGTCAGAAAACTCAAACTCAAAAGCTACTAACATTGTCTTGAAATTCACTATATCATTAAAGTTTATACCAGAATAATGAAACAAGAATTATCTAAAAAAGTAAAAACGATGGAATTGGAGTAATGGGGTAGTACTAAAATTAAGTAACAAGTCATCATATATCATACCCTTCAAGTTTCTGAATCTGGTTAGCAGTGTGGCGATGGTAACGTTTCTTCCTCTGGTGAGGATCGGAGGCGTCGTAGTGGTCATCGCCGGAGCCACCACCACCTCCACCGGCACCGAACTCCATCATCAATGCTAACAATAACAAAACTTATTCCGGCGAGTAGTATTTCTAGTAGTACAAGTATTGTTGCTCTGGCACTGTTGGTAGTAGTAGAAATAGTAGTAGTAGTAGTACTTGTCAGGAAAAATTTCTTCTAAATCACTAAATCCCATGATATAAACGGCTCCAAGAAATTAGTAACAGCAACCCCACCGAAAAATAACTAAAAAAAAAAAAACAAAGATTCAAAGAAAATGATTAGATGGGGTTGTTTTTAAGTACTAGAATATACTAATAATTTTTTCTAATAAATAAGATTTGGTTAAGATTGGGGGTTTTGAATTTTAGAGCATGTTACATTGTTTTGAACAGTCCCACCTATTTCCCCACTTTTCTGCATAAATGGGTAACGGCCGGAAAATATGAGAGATCACCCATGAATTCAGATTCCATACAATCACATATATATATGTATATGTGTATGTATAGGTAGAGAGAGAAAGAGAGAAAGAGAGAGAGAGAGAGGAGATTATGGGAGTGTAATAGCAATGAAAATTATTCCAATGGGGTAGGAGGAGTGGGAAGGTGTGAGTAATTAAGAGCCTTCTCCGTTCTCTTAGAAGATTGGTAAGAGAGCCAGCCATGAGCCAACCCAACCATATCTTACATACATACATACATAACATAACATTATTATTATTATGGAAAGACACTTGGTTACCAAGTGAAAATATTTTCTATAACTGAAATTTATAACTAGGAACACACACAAGTTTTTGTGTCTTAGACACAAATTCACATTATTATTCATAAAATTATTACTAATTTTTACTAATTATTGATATATATATATATACACACACACACACACACATACATGGAGTATTAATTTAAACAGTATTATTGAAGTATAGATTAATTTGTTATTTGTTTTCTAATTTATAGAGTAATTGATACATAGTTGATTAAAATGAGTAATATTACATATATCAAAGTATATAAATAAATTTACATACCAAGGTGTTATTATTTTTATTTTTGTTGGTCATTGGTGAGGTTTTATTGTTAATCTTGAACTCCTAAAATCCAGTAATAAATTATTTCTTTTTATAATTAGAAATACATATAGAGTATTTGTTCGAACATTTCTTTATTTTTATTTTTTTTTGGGTTGCATATGGAGAATATAGTTTGGTTGTAAAAAATAATGTGAAATTGTTTGTTTTGGTTAGTAACACAAACTTTATAATCTCCAAACATTTTTCCAAAAATATCTCGTCTTGTTTTCGAACAGAGGGATCGGTGCATCAAATTAATACCAATACCTTTTTTAAAAAAAGTTATATCCAAGTTTACTTATCATAATTCTGAACTATACATTGTAATTGTATATCGTGAATTTGCTAAAACTTTTAAATAAAAAATTTACTTTGTGAACTATTTATTAATTTGTAATGTTAACATATGCATTAATCAAAACCAGCTAGATAGAAAAAATTTCAGAAATTTTCATGTTAATTGAGAAAAAAATTATCTTGATTACAACAAAGCATATACTAGTGCACATTTGGCAGTATATTTTGGGATAGAGGGAATATGTAATACAAAAATATATAAAAGCTGTAATTTATAAATTCAACAATGTTTTAGGAACCGAAAGAGTATATAATAATTGCGTTGTAACATTTACGCACTCTAAGTTTATTCTTATAATTAAGATAATTAAAAGATTAAATTATCCTAACATAACAGGCCTACAACCTCTTTAAAATAAGTCAATCAGTTCATTAGTTATATTTCTATTTAAAATTGTAAGACCAAAATCTTTTTATTTTCAGTAAAGGTATAAACTCAAAGCCTTTAAATATTGCCCAAAAGAGCTACTACCTCGTGCCAGAAGAATCATAACTTTTATTTGTTTACAAAGAATTGTCGGGTACAATATTCAAGAATAATATAAAAATAAATTTTACTAAATTATTCTCGCGTTTAATACACCACTTTAATTTTAAATTTATGTATCATTTATTATAGACAAAAGTAAACAAGTAGTTTTACATCGTATTCCCTACTTTCATATTTACATGTCATTTGAATTTTTTGTATCTAATTTTAGGTGAATTTTTATACATGTCAAATATTTCATTTTATTTCAAAAAGATTAATAAATAATATTATTTTAAATAAAAATTAACATGAATAGGATATTTATATTAAATAATATATTTAAAACGTACAAAAATACACATAAAATTACGTGTTAATAAGTTAAACGACATATAAATAATAACAGGGAGAATAAAAACTGTGTAAATTTCTAAGACGACTAATAGATTTGGACGAAAGTTTTTTTTTTCCTGTATGTGACACAAATTTTAAGGTGCATCAAAGTAAAAATGCGACTATAAAATTCTTTTAGGACGAAGAGAGTATTTAATTCTATTTCATGATTTTAATTTTTGTGTTTTCTTGTTTTTGTAATAGATGGATTTATTAGGTTTTCATTACAAGGGGACACCTTTTAAATTCCTAGTCAACATTATAGTGATTACTGTTTCTTCTGCTTCTATTACTACCACCACCACCAAACCAAGTTTTTATTATTAGAAATGATAACTCATGGTCAGGTCTACAGTTCCTTTGCTTTTATGGCTATTCGTCTGCCGGACCGGAAGGGCGTTGAATTTCCGCCGCCGGCGTGACTTTTTCCGGTAACTACGACTTTTACACTTGAAAATTACGATTTTCCCCATGGCTTTGCTTCTACCCAGTACTATGCAATTATTTCCTTTCATTTTAGAAAGACAGTTTATTTTTTTTATGTAATTTTAAGTGAAATTTAATATATATTAAATATTTTATATAATTTTAATTTTTATATCATAATAATCTTTATTTAAAATATTTTTAATTTTAAAATACTAAATTTTATTTAAGAATATGTTCAAAAAATCAAACGTAACGTATTTTAGAAAAAATATAGTAATAATTTATGACATGTACGTGTGTGTGAATGTACACGGACAACAATGAAGTGTCTGCGGCAAAAGTCAAGCTAAAGGACCTTGGCCCACTCTCTTATTTTGGACACTTTGACCTGCCAAAATAAATAACAGAGGAGTACTCCTACTTCAGTTTATTTTACTCTTTCCTTCTATTTTAGTTGTCGTGTTTTGCAATTTTATTTATTTAAATATAATATTTTGTATAAAATTTAAGAAAAAATAATTGATGTGTTTTTCTGGATTACCTTCACATTTGTCATATCATTTTAGTTTTAGTCACTATATTACAAAGTATTATTTTTTTTGTTACGTATGAGATTACTGTTTAAAATTTCACATAATTTTTTTTATTGGTCTGTTACATTTGAAATTCTAATCTTGTCAGTTTTTATGAGATACTCACTATCAATAAGGTCAACAATAGGGTCTTTATTCATTCTATCATTTAGTAATGTTAAAAGGATACATAAGTTCTTTTATATTAATATTAACTGCACAATAAGAAAATAGCAATATTAATGTTATTTTGAAAACATTTTTAGGACAACATTAAAAATGGAGATATAGAATATTAAGCAACATTGATATTATCTTAGTGAAATGATTGTTGGTAGAATTAAGATTTATGGGGGTTTTGGTTTGTCGATGGGAATGCGAATGAATTTTATTTCATTTCATTGTGTAGTTTGATTGGACATAAGTGGTTGGAACAATTCTAACAAAATTTTATGTTCTTTTATGCATTTGAAATAAGCATTATCAAGCCATCATTTGGTAATCGAGTAGTATGATATTTTAATTAATAAAGCACTCCATTAGTGATAGATAATTTTTTAATGATATTTATTACTTTGACGAATATTTTTTATTTAATATTTATTATTTTGACAGCAATTCTTTTGTTCTAATATCGTCTATACCTTATTAAGTTTATAGTGTGATTGTATTAGAATCTTTAATTATGTTTTGGGATATCGTCTGATTTGTAGTTGATATGATAAGGATGATATGATTTCAATAATCAAATTGCATTTATATTTGTTGATAAATGAATAATCATTTGAAATTGTTTTGTTCAAAGAATATTGAATATTAATGGCCAAATTTAATTTACCAGCACGACTTCAAAATTGACTTTTTGGATGACGTTCTTATCTTTAAAGTGATGGAGATACCAATTCATTCGACACGGTATCTACTTATATATGCTGGCTTGGATCTCTTTAATCGATGTCTTAGGAATCTTCTCTATCCAACAAAGTACTTAGAAAAAGAAGAAAAAAAACTAAAAGTATAAATTTTTTAAAAATATATATTTTTTAAAACATATTTCTCGTCCTATTTCCTCTTTAATACTTACACTATCAAGAAAAAAAAGTTATTATTACATTTTCTACTTACATCGGTATTTGAACTTTCTTCGATATTGTTGTGGAGACGGATGGAGTACTAATTTGCAAGGAATTTATTAAAAAATATCTATAAGAAAAAAATAAAGGCACCCACTTATGGAAACTTAGGAAAAACATTTGCAAATCATGTTTGTCACTTTATTGATATTTCATTTTTTAATGTCCAAAATGATCTATTTTATCTGATGAATATTTTTGCTTAATTCGATTAAGCTTTTCTCTAAGTTTTATTTTAACCTAACATTAAGTTTCAATTAATCTTTATCTAATTCCGATCAACTTCATATAATTTCTGATTAGCATCTATCACTAATTTTGTAAGAAAAGCTTAACTTTTTTTTTTTTGTCTAAGCTTTAGATTGTATTTAACTAGATCCGATTAGTCGTTATTATTTAACTTCGATTAACTTCATCCAATTTCTGATTAATTTTCTTTCAGACTTTTATTATCATCTACATCCGTCAAGTTTCCTTTATAACATTAATTTTCACAATAATTTAGACTAATAACTTGTGCGAAAAATTACCTGATTTCTTTGGTTAGAATTAGATAGTGTTATTCTACTTATTAGTCAATCATTTAACTAGAAACTAGATGAATTAATTTAAAAAGAGGGAATAAATGATGAATTATTTTTTGGAGTTGGACTTGACTTCTGTTGAGGAGGCTAAGTCGACTTTTGTTTAGGAGGCTAAGTCGACTTTTGTTTAGGAGGCTAAGTCGAGTCCATCAATAATAAGCAAATGGACAGTAGGGTCTAAATCTCTCTCTGACTTTTTTTTTTTCTTCCTTTGTATTTTATCATAAATAGATTATATTAATGATATAAATGAACTAACTTGTGTTAAAAAAAATATAAATATTGTATAAGGGAAAGAAAGTTTTACTCTGATGAAAATGAAGTTTCAATATTACTGATAAAAATTAAATTTGTAACACCACTGAATTAAGACATCATCCGCCAAATCTCTGACCTTTGCGAGATATATCAGATTATTTGAGTGCATAATTTTTGTATGAATGAAATAAATGCACGGATTAACTTGTTTAGTTAGCAATGTATAGTGAACCCAATTCGTTTCCTTTGGATGTTCTTTGCCTCTTTGGTTGACAAGAAAAGTAAATATTTGTTAAGCTCGCTTTATTTGATAGTATAATATAACAAACAAATTAAGTTGATAGAGAGAAATATTAATTATATATGGGAGGAGAGAGATATTAAAAAAATTATAATTTATATAATTCTTTCTTAATTTATGTAAGCAGTTGATAACGATAATATAATATCACTGTTATATTACAAATTTTTTCCTCCTTGACGGGGATGTCATGGGTGGATCTGCAGTTTTGTTCTTGTTAGTTTTTTTTTTTTTTTTTTTTTTAACTTTTGTCTTAGACTCCTTCCATTACCAAAAAATAAAAATAAAAAAAAGAGTACAATATTCACTATTACAAAAATGTTCAATAAAAAAAGTAATTGAAGTAAACTTGTTTCTATTCTTGTCCAATTGTGTCCGTAAAATCGGAAGAACCCAAGTATATATCAATTTGTATCTTATGTTTTTAATTAATTAATTTAATATATTCAAAATTTAAATATAATAAAAGGAAAAAAAATTAAAACACAATTGTAATACCACGTCATTTGTATCATCTACTCACGAAAAATAGGAGAAACTTATGTGGGTACCATAATTTTTATTTTTTTCTCCTCCAATATATTGGTAACCATCTCTTATTTCTAATAATAATACTAAAGATACCAACAAATTATATAAAAAAAAATACAAAAACATATGTATCAACTTTTGAATCACTAGTTTTTCAAATGTGGACTCCTAATAATTCACCAATACCCTATAAATTTTAAATGCATAATTGTATTTATGTACAATTTAGTTTCTTATCATCACCCTTCTTTTAATCAAATTGATTGGTTACACCATAATCGCCCATTTCTTTTAATATGATTGGGAAGTTACACTAGGTTATTAAACACAAGTAATTTATTATCATGGATTTGATTGTTACTCCATTCGTTCTTTTATATAAGCCTTTTTTTTAAATTTTTTTTGTCTCATTAAATAAGTCATTCACACATTTCAAGAGTAGTATTAATGTGTTTATTCCCAAATTATCTTTAATATCAATTTATGTGTATTCTTGAATTATAGAAATTACGTCTCTTTCTTTCTCTTATTCACCGCATAATTTTAAATTTCATAGAGGATTATTTTAGGTATATTATATAAATATTAATTCGCAATTTCTTAATATGTGTGAAAATCTTTAAAAGATTTATACAATGGGACATAGGGAGTATTATTTTGTTAGAACTAATTAATTTA
Organism: Centella asiatica; assembly: GCA_014636745.2. NCBI lineage: Eukaryota > Viridiplantae > Streptophyta > Magnoliopsida > Apiales > Apiaceae > Centella > Centella asiatica. The sequence continues at coordinate 39,843,294 of CM025784.1, read as the reverse complement.
ATTATTTATATTATAATTTGACATTGATCAGTTATGATTCAACTTATTATTCGTGATTATTAATATTTATTAATTTGATTATAATTTAGTCTGCAATCGAGTTCAATTTCAATTAAACTAATTCATAAATGGATTTTGTTAATTAATATACAAATATAAATAGATAAATAAATAATGTACAAACAAGCATACTCTCGATTAATCTAATGGAATCAAAGTGATTTATACTTCAAGTTTCAAGTATTGTATCTCCTATCTCAATTATCAATTAAGAGGGGTCATAGAAAGAACAGATTCAAAATCACGATCAATTCCTTTTTCAAACCCTGCTGCAGCTGCACGAGTTCTTCCTGAGTGCCACAAATGACCTACAAACAAGAAGAATACTAGAATATGCAATCGAGTTCAATTTCAATTAAACTAATTCATAAATGGATTTTGTTAATTAATATACAAATATAAATAGATAAATAAATAAAGATAATGTACAAACAAACTTACTCTCGATTAATCTAATTTGTGAATGATTCTTACGTGTGAATTAATAGAATAATAATACAGTGTAAATAAATATAATTAAATAGTTCTTTGAATGTTTGTGAATTAATAAATAGATATATATTATTTAATGTTTTAAATCCTTATAAAATAACACAATTATTCTTAAAATAATGATAATATGAATGCAATTTGTAGACATCGAATTAAAAAAAAAAGAAAAAGGGAAAGATATCAAATCTAACTTTAGGATTGGAGAGCAAAATGGAAAGTCGATAGGTGGAGAGAATCAAAGTATAGGTGGCAGCAGTTGCACCTCGGTGCTCCAAACCAGCACACGTGGACAAGTGCATGCTCCCCCCAAAACGAATGAATGAATACCACCATCACCACCCAGCTATCCCTCCATATTTCTCTCTGTCGGGTACACTACTACTACCTCTCTCTCTCTCTCTCTCTCTCTCTCTCTACCCTCTCGCTCTAAAATACACCTGCTAGACGCCCGGAAAAAATGGTGGTCGCCAGTACGATTACAGATTCCCGTGAACATCTGCACGCCACATTTGCTTCTAGATATGTCCGCACTTCTCTTCCAAAGTATGTAATCACTCTACTGTTTATTCATTGAGAATGACATGTACTAATTTCTTCATTATTCATATGATCGATATTGTTTTTAAAATTAATTTTACTTGTATATATTTAATCGTATAGATTTGTTGTAGTTTTGATCAGTATAATTTTAAATTTTGTCATTGTTTGATTCTTTTAATTGGGAATTTGAGTAATATTCCAATTTCGAAGATAATTCTGTTTGTTTTGTCATTTTGAATTGTACTAGTTAATTGGGATCAAACGATTTAAAGGGAGGACTATTTGGATTTCCAAGGAATATTGGTTGAATGACGACCTAATTCTCCAAACTCTCTGACAATATACGCACACACACACACATCATCAGTGCTAAAACCATCTGAGCTGATTAATGAAGACAATATTATAGAATCAAAATGGCTCTAGTGAGTTTGTCGTGATGTGTAGCAATTTTGCTAAATATTACCTTTATTAATGAATTTGTCCACATTTTATTGATGTCAAATTATCAGTCATCTGCGAGCTCAGGTTTTATAAGATTACTCGTTTTTCACCTGTGGTTTACAACGTAGTGAGAAGGTGTTAAAGATTAACAGGTAGGTGGTAATGTGATGTCTAAGAAAATTTCTCATATCAATTTACTTTGATATGTTAAATATTTAATTTACTTTGATAACGCACCAAGAAAAGGGCAAAATCACCATTTTAATTTACTTTCATACCCCTTGATGATGATGATGATCATTACTATTGTTGTTACTACTATTAGTAGTAGTGCTACTCTCATTTTAATAATACTACCTTCATCCCAGAAGGTAGCAGATGCACAGTAGTACTACGTGATTTTATGTAAAATTTAATACATATTAGGTATTTTTTATAATTTTTATGTTTTCATAATATTAATCTTTATCTATTATATTTTTATTTTATAATTTTTATTAAATTTATTAACATATCTAACACTAACTAAATACATATAAAAAAGTGCAAAAAGCTATCTAAGCCATCTTTTTTGGGACGGATGGAGTATTATTCATTATTAAGGGAAATGTACTATAAATCATTTTTTATTTCGACCCGCTCATTTATAACTGTGGTTTCTTCCACTTCTTTTGTGGTACTTAACATGGTTTTCATAACCATGTAACCACTGATTCTTACATGATTATAAGAATGATGTAAAAACATTCAAATATTTTTTAGAGATTCACATATTTTATTGTTTTTGCATGCTCTTTCAATTTATAATAGTTAGATTTTTTCCATATATTTTGGATACGCATCCATAGCACGGGTAAGTATGATTAAAAATGTGAACTACAACTCATTTCCCCTTTTCCCTTATGTTGTTGTTTTTATTATATTTATTACATTTAAAACAAGTATTATTTTTATAAGAATGGGTACTACTGTAAAAGCAAGACTAATTACCAAGATGATAGTATGAACAAGACACGTCTATCCGACATTACCAATCATTTACTGCACGAAGCAAATGGTTTTGGTCATCTGAGAATATTCGAAGCAAACAAACCATCCCACATGTTCTATTATCTTGTCAGCCTATGAAATATTGAGTTTGAAAGCTAGTAGAATTGGAAGTCAAATTTGATCTTACATTTATGTAGACAGAGGATGATGAACATGTAATGAAATATAATTGATTTTATGTAGATATACGATGCCGGACCAACCTATACCGAAGGACGCGGCATATCAGATTATAAACGATGAGTTGATGTTGGATGGTAACCCAAGACTGAACCTGGCCTCGTTTGTGACCACGTGGATGGAACCGGAGTGTGATAAGCTCATTATGTCCTCCATTAACAAAAATTATGTTGATATGGATGAATACCCTGTAACCACTGAACTCCAGGTATGTTCATAATAATTAATCATATTCCTCATTCCCCTTTTGGTTTACATGGTTAATATTGTTGGATCAGTTTTTGCACATCAGGACTATATTGATCGTAAGGGTGCACTCCCACCCATTTCTCTTTATTTTTGGCCCAAGAACGTTAAATTCAATTATAAACAAATGGAGATTTGTAGTACTTAATTTGGTTTCTGGGACAGATCTCTCGGTTCAGAACCGGATACTGAAATACCTTGCTAGCTTTTATAGCTATATAATTAGTCATTTTTCTAACAATGTATATTTCTAGTTACAAGCTCTGACATGAAATTATTTCTAGTATCTACACAGAAAAAATTATCTTTATTTACCTCTTATGGTAGTGTTAACAGGAGCTGAAATTAGATACCTACAGAAGAAATAGTTGTTATTTATATGTGGCTTCATTTTCATAAAATGAGTTCCAGAAATGAGAAACTCATTGTTTATTTGAATCCCCATTGCCCGATGGTTTGTAGATATGTCTGATTCTACTTGATATTATGGTAATCTCCTTAATCATAACTACATGCAGAATCGTTGTGTAAATATGATAGCCCATCTTTTCCATGCACCTGTGGGGATAGTTGAGACAGCTATCGGAGTGGGGACAGTGGGGTCATCAGAGGCGATAATGTTGGCTGGACTTGCTTTCAAAAGGAAATGGCAGGCAAAGATGAGAGCAGCAGGCAAACCCTCCGATAAGCCCAATATCGTAACTGGCTCCAATGTGCAGGTCAGTTTTGTCTTCGGTCCATCCTATTCTGTTTAATACTTTACAACTATTAGATGAGCATCTAGTGTTATCTTAGTACTCAGGTTCAATGGTTGTTTTTCTGGTTCTTGAGATTTGACCCACCCTGTAGTATTCCAGTATATATTTCTCATCTCTTTCACAAGAACTCTTTTTTTATGATTTAAGTTAAAATTATCTACTGTTTTCTAACTGTTGTATTTAATTATTCAATTTATTCTGGTTCCTTCATATGACCAGATTACTGGAAAGAACTGTAAATAGTATGAAGCTGATTGATGTATGTTAAAAATTGAGATGCCTCTGTTTTTGAGGTTTTTTTTTTTTTTTTTTTGTGGTAAATTAATTTATCTCGGTAAGCTGATAAAAGATATGCTTAACAGGTTTGCTGGGAAAAATTTGCCAGGTATTTTGAGGTAGAACTGAAGGAAGTGAAATTGAAGAAAGGTTACTACATAATGGATCCTGTCAAAGCTGTTGAAATAGTGGATGAGAACACAATATGCGTTGCCGCCATCCTGGGATCTACGTTGACAGGAGAATTTGAGGATGTGAAGCTACTTAATGAGCTCCTACTTCAAAAGAACAAGGAAACTGGTTGGAACACTCCTATTCATGTTGATGCTGCCAGCGGAGGATTTGTTGCGCCATTTCTTTATCCGGATCTCGTGTGGGATTTCCGTCTGCCTTTAGTAAAGAGCATCAATGTCAGTGGCCATAAATATGGCCTTGTGTATCCAGGTGTTGGGTGGGTAGTGTGGAGGAGCAAAGATGACTTGCCGGAGGAGCTTGTGTTTCACATCAACTACCTTGGATCTGATCAACCAACATTTACCCTCAATTTCTCTAAAGGTAATCATGTGCGCGCATGCACCTGATGTATTTGTTGTTCATGTTTCTATCATTCTTTCATTTTGTGGCTACTAGTCATAACCAAACCTTTGCAGGAATGCCTGGTCTAACTACCTCAGAAATGTCTGTATGCTCCCAAATAACCTAGTATATAACTAGAAGTTTCATATTCTTTTTAAGTTTGTACATCCCCTGCCCGAGTTTTATTTTTGGGTGAAACGAAAATTTGGAGTCTGCCTTTAAGAAATTTAGTAGTTGTGTATCCAGTTATTTCTTCCCGTGCTTTTCCCAAATTAAAACTCACAAGGGGAAGTTAGGGACTAAGATTCCTTTTGTCCCCGTTTCTCCATTTAAATGGTGGTTGTAGTTAAAGCTGTTTGCTCAACCTTGCGTCCATAATAAAGTTGATTCTTGTTCTATTGACCTTTTTCTTTTCAGGTCTTTTCAGCGAGTTATATTCACTATTATCAGGGGTGGGGCGGGGTGGAAAGTGTTTTATTAGTTTTAGAATCTCCGCTTACTAGTGCTACTTCATGCTAAAGTTGTTCTATAAGTTCGTATATCTCACATATAGATTATGGAACGTTAATCTGTTGGAAGAGTCGTCATGGATGATTTGATGGATACGACGAGAACATGTGATCAAGCATTAGCAACTGAAGATCTGGATCACTGCGGCGACTTATCCTGAAGGGCTCATAAATAAATCAAAGTCATAAGCTGAGGAACAACTGTAAATTAAAACTATTAACCAAGCTAGATCAGCTGGAAAAGTTGCACTTAGTACATTATATATCAAACTAGTAGCAGTTTGTTTTATATATATTTGGCTAATATTTGAAATCGTATATTTCAGCTTTTTGTTCTCCTCATCTTCCAAATGCAGAAGCAATTTTTGTTCTTTATTGTTCTTTTGGTGTTTGGGATATTTGCAGGTTCATACCAAGTAATTGCCCAGTACTATCAGTTCATAAGGCTTGGATTTGAAGTAAGTTCTTGGAAAAGGAGTTATGTTATGATTAGTCAGTCTTGGTTATGTAGTATTTTCACCAATAAGTAATAAAATGTGGAGCAATTGATTAGGCTTGGTTACCGGAATATACTATTATTCAATCATTCTTAATCAGATGTCATGCACAAACTGACCGCACCGCGTCACATGCTGTTGAAAAGTGAAATGTGACTTGATAAACATACAAGTGTTATTTAACCCACTTTATGAATCCCCACTCCCCTAAAGAAATGTTTTGTTTTTTTTTGGGAAAAAGAACAAAAAAAATTTAAACGAAAAGCCAAGAACAAAAAGTAAACTGATGAAACTAGCATTTATAATATTGTTATTGTTGCTCTAGTAGTGGGAGTCCCACCAGAGATCTATCTTCATGTCTCGCATGCTTAAAGAAATCACATCTCTTACATTTTCTCTTGATTACAAGGGTTATAAGAACATTATGGAGAACTGCATGGAAAATGCTAGGGTGCTGAGAAAGGGTCTAGAGAGGATGGGACGATTTGAGATCATATCAAAAGATATCGGAGTACCGCTAGTGGCATTTGCGCTCAAAGACAGCAGCGAGCACACCGTTTTTGAGATATCAGAGAGTATGCGCAGATTTGGGTGGATAATTCCAGCATATACAATGCCTCCAGATGCAGAAGAAGTAGCAGTTCTTCGCGTTGTGATCCGAGAAGATTTCAGTCACAGCTTAGCGGATAGACTTCTTTCAGATATTGAACACGTTCTGAAGCAAGTCGAGAGTTTGCCAGCACGGATATCCTCCGAAGCTGCCAGTGTAACTACTAGGGTGAATGACACAGAGGAGTGCAGGACTGCTGTCACACATACCATTGAAAAGAATGTTAAAGAGACTCAAGCTGAGGTGACTAAACAACGGAGAAGAGATGATGGAAAGAAGGTTAGTGGGGTCTGCTAAATCTCAGTTGTTTTTTCCTCATGTTTCCTCTGTTTTTCATGTTGCCCTTTTTGCACTTTGCATCAAGTTTCAAGCACTTCTAATATAATCATCTTTGGCTACTAGGCTTTTCAAAATTATTCCAATTATCTATGATTCTATGTTAAGAGGTGATTTAGTCAACTTAATATGTGTGTGTGCCCATATATGAGTAAGAGAGTAATAGAAGGTAGATATGATTTCAACCAACTCGTATTGATCCAAAGTCTTCAAGTTTGGAGCTCCTTTTATTGTTTGTAGTTATTCTTCTAGAACTATACCTGTATTGTGGCATCATTGGAGTATTGCATACGAGTGGATCAGGATAAGGTAGCATTGCAATGACACAATACTATCGTCTAAGTCTCCTGAGTCCAAAAGACTTTTAAGGTTCAATTCTCACATCCTTTCACTAAATTTTGAAAAAGGCAAACAACTAAACAAATATGAGAAATGACTAAATATCATGACTAGAGAAGGTAACAATTTAGATTTCTACCTTTTTGTTAATACTCTTCATTTCTCTTCCAAAAAAGAAATCATTAATATCATTGGCAATGGTGAGTTTTTCGTTCGATTCGGTCTTTGGATTATCATCAGTGGCTCGGAGCCTTGATCTTTGACTACAAGGACTAGTGTTACTTTGAAACTTAATTTCGGTGGTAGTTCTAGTTAGTTGTTTCTATATATATAATGTTCATCAAATTCTATCATGAACTAATTTGTACTCATTTAACTTATTTTTGCACATCAACATATGTTGAAAAAGACTAAAATAAGCTGTTATTAGCATACTCCTTTTCCCCCCCTTCTTTTCTTTTTTGGTCCTAGACTCTTGCGTTAGATATATTAATATTGTAAAAGGTAATTACAATTTAGGACCACTGTTTCGGCCTAAATATCCTACCTGAGCCCATATTTTTACACAATTTCTATTTATCGGATCCTTCTCATTGCTTCAAGCTCCTGGGGTGGGTTGTTAGGAGGGCTTCCTGAAAGAAATTGACACTCTTGGAACATTACATTTGGATCATGTTGTTAGTAATTTTACTAGGTGGTAACCAATTTAAGGGGTATGATATGCCCAGACTTTGGATTGCGGTGGCATTTCTTCCCCTTGAACTTTTTATAACAAAAAAGAGCATGTGCAAAAAGAGCATGTGCCAAGTATCAAAACAGTGAATTTTCTTTTTCGATCTTCTCCTTGATTGCTTTGTACGACCTATATTATGCATGTAGTTTTATATAATCTTTTATTATTTTTATTATTTATTATTACAAAACGTACTTAGAAATAAGACGAGTGATGTAAATACAAACAACGTGACTAAAATTGAATTGGGTAGAGGATTTGAGGTCCTCGAGTATGTACTGAATTAGTTGTGATCATGCCTTTGATTACCTCAGGTCGTTGTTATGAGGTTAAATGAGGTGGCTAATTCCATTAATTAGTCAATTTTGGATGCCACAAGTGTCACAATCATCTTTAAGACTTGTGAGCTTCACTAATCGAATCCTTGAGCCGAAAGACATGGACTTTAGTGCACTTTTATTTATTCCACATTTTGAAATTTTTGTATTTAACATGAATATTCATGGCAACTCAACATCTCTCGTCATTTATTATTTTCTTTTTTGGCTTCTGTCAGTTTATTTGGTCCCAATGGGCGTTAGCTCGGTGATTTAAAGCATTTTGATTTGAGTGTAAAATTTCCGTTTGATTTTTTCATGAGAAATTTAGAACAATAAAAAGAAATACTATTGAAGAGTCGATGACAAGTATAAACCTTAGAAATAAGATATCCGAGTGCCCAAAGAGAAGACGTGTAATTATCAAATGTTTAAGATATTCGATGCACCAAAGCTTCTTTTTCTTTTTCTTTTTTAAAAGTTTAAGTTGAGGGATTTGATCAGAGTAATGTCATCGACCTCTTTGATGCACAGACGGTCATCAAGTTCGAATTATTAACCCACTGGGAGTGGTTGCGTGATGCACCAAGGGATTAATTAATTTAATTTTTCTTAAGATGATGAAACGATTGATCTAGTAATAAAAGGAATATGTTATGGAGGAATTATTGGAATTATCAAAAACTATTCCTTCACGAGTCATCCATGCAATTCACAGAAAAAATAATACCGGTCAGATCGATCGATTAAGCATTTTCGAATTTTATGTTCTATGAAAATATATGGCCACGCACGTGTTATACAAGTGTATTTTTATTTATTTGAAATTTTCAAGAAGAAATGTGATAATAGTATGGAATAAAACGATAATTCAAATTAGTCGGATTCCAAATAACCTATCGGATCCAATAGCCACAATGATGTATTCCATTGGGTTCCAAATCGACCAGTCGCATTACTCTTTTTCTGGTCGGTTTATTTGATAAAGAAAAGGGGTAATCGAAGGGCGTAAATATAATACTTAAAAGGTTTGAAACAACAATTTTTTTTTGGACACATGTAGAGTGTGTATTGCTATATAACCATGCAAAACCATCTAATTGGAAAAATATGTGCGTATATTCTAATTCTATTCAACTTTTATGGTTATAAAAAATTTAGTAAATATTATAAACATTTATGGAAAAGTTGTAGTTTTATTCTATCTTCAAAATGATGTCTTTAAGTATACTCTGTAAAGTATCTTCAAATTATGTCTAAAGGTCTTCATTTTCTCTTTTATGTTATATTTCTTCTATTTATTTGGGTCTTTTTTCCTGTCTTTAATATGTGTGCTTGAGCGTATTTTAGACACTTTCAAGGACGGATAGAGTTTTTTTTAATACTCTTTTCTTGAAAAGGGTATTGAAAAATAAGAGTATATAAGATACTATATTATTATATACAGAGAATATGATATTGATACTTATAAAATGATACCTAACTTAGGAGAAAAGGAAAAGTAGGATGATGTTTTACTTTAGGAGAAAACAAAGAAAAATAAGGTGTTTTGTTTAGGACAAGTGATATCGGAACTTATAAAACGATATCTAACTGGTATCTACTATTTTCTCCTCTGCAACTGTAATGCAGATGTTCATTTTTATTTAATCTTAAAATAAGAATAAACAGTGAAAATTATATAGATACCAATTAAGAACGAATAGCAAATTAAAGCTCTTAATTAATTTAATTAGTTGGATGAATGGAGTTTACTCTCTTTTTTCAAAATATACAATTATTTCGACCTCTTCCATATCTATATATGATGACTACAAATCTACAATAATTAATATATACAAGTGTTAGAATATATGTTCAAAATATAATAATAATAATAATTTGATAAATATTAATTATATTTTATTAATTAATATTATACGTGAATAAAATGTTAAAGGTATATGGGTCAATGTAGAATCTTAATTTGAACGGGTATATGGGTTAATGTATAATCTTAATTTGAACGGGTATATGGGTTAATGTAGAATCTTAATTTGAACGGGTATATGGGTCAATGTATAACCCTAATTTGAATGGGTTTATGTTAAGTTCGATAACAAAGATATGTATATATATCTTTCTTGAAACAACAAACTGACTATTTCAAACTTGATACTTAGAATGTCATGTTTCAAACAAAACACTATATATACTTGTATCATTTTTTCTAATAATTTTTTTTTTTATAATAATTAGTATTGTCTCCATAGTTATAACAAGTTTTGAAAATAAAAGTTAAACTTCTTCTAAATTGTTGTGCCGATGGTAAAATGGTGAGAAATAAGACATAAGTAGGTAAAACAGTTGAACAGCTAGTTAAGCAAGTGCACATACATGCGTGATAATAGTCTACTTCGCATGCAGGCTTTTATTAGAAGGACTTCAGCTACTACCCTCCGCCCTCTTTTCTGAGAGATACCTTCTAATGTTCTCATTTTCACGTCAAACGATTAATATATTAAATTTTAAATTGATGTCGGCTTAGTTAATTTAGTTGTTACAATTATTATAATCTTATAAATATTAATTATAATTTATGATAAAAACTAACTTCATCGCAACATATTTTGCAAATAGAATATTTTTATATTATATTAATTTAAAAATTCAATATGTTGTTGTTTCGGTTTAAAAAGTTAAAACATATCTTTAATTTTAAATCGAGTTATTTTTAAAATCAAAATTTAAAATACCTTTCTAATTTTTGCAACAATGATACACAAAAAAAAAATGTCACCTTTATTTTCTCCGTAGGCGGTCTCTAACATTATTTTTAATGAAAATATCATATATACAATGTTATGGCCCAGCCATGACCGATTCTGACCAGCTCTAGAAATTGACGTTTTTTTTAAAAAACAAAATGTATCTGACCTTAGTCCTGGGAATTTGAAACATCAATTCCTAACAAATACACACACAAATACGATGATGATTTATCGTAATGGCCTCCCCAAATACTTTTTGTGCATATTATAAGAATATTTTATTTAGCCCATCATTCACATCAAAAACGAAATTCAACCTTTACAAATCTCAGTCACTTAATCCTATATTTAGGATGATATTTCAATAGTAATTGAACTTGAATCGGTTAAATTGTTTTGAATGGATTGATTTTTAATAATTTTTAATTTAAAGATTTGTAAAACGGTAGCGGTAGCGGTTCAATACAATTTTAGTTTTTATTATTAAACCATGCGCCAAACAATACTTTTCTTTATATAAATTTATATAATAACTTTTATTAAATAATAATTTCTATTATTTTACTTTGTAATTATACTTTATAAATACTTAATTTATTTTTTATTAATTTTAGGATTAATAAATTTTGTTTATTATAATATATTTATATATTATTTTATGGAAAGTATACCTTCCACATATATTATATTATTTTTTTAATGGGATTTGATACGGTGTGAGTTAAACCGGTGTATCGGTCGGTGCGGTTTTAATTCAAGAATATCTCATCTGGTTCGTTGAGGTTTTAGTATAAATTGTTTTGTAAATCAGTTCTGTACTGGATCATGACACTGAATTACTCTCACCATTGTAGAGAATATATATGTAGAGAGAGATCTTAGAGAATATATATGTAGAGAGAGAGAAGGGGTGAGAAGTGATGTTTGTTGTTAGTTGAAGAAAACGCCCAAAAGATAGTAGTGACGGTGTGACAGAGAGAGATGAAACTAGGCAATATATAGGCTTAATATATAAATGTAACTGTTTTTCCTTTTGGAGTTTGAAGAAATGGTTGGTGAAAGCTAGCTACCTAGCTAGATGGAAAATTTATATATATATATATATATATATATATATGTATGTATGTATGTATGTATGTATGTATGTATGGATCGATGGTTTGGCTTTCCCTATTATCTTAAGTTATAGTATGTATGTATGTATGGATCGATGGTTTGGCTTTCCCTATTATCTTAAGTTATAGAAGAAGCAATTTCTCCAAACTAGGAGAATGGTAGGCCAACGGTCAAAGGAACTTACTTCTTCATAACAAGACTTCTAGTTATTAAAACTAACCTCTATTAATTGTTTCTTAACGAGTTTCGTTTTGTTAGTTGGTTTTTTTGATGATGATAGAGTTGACAAAACCATATATATACCATCTTCTGTGGCAAATATTGCACGCTACAACTTTGATTAATTTATGTTTGTTGTACTTCTTTTTCAACAATAATTATTGTTCCACATTCTTCAAAATATATGAAACTCATTACAGTAAAATTTCATAAATTAATAATTTTACTTTGTCTCGATTTGGACAAATTATAAAAATTGTAAATTTCGATAAAATAATAAGATAATAACTTTTTGAGAGATTCCTATATAAATATATGGTCCTAATAAAACTATAAATTAATAATTCTTCAAAATTACAAATATACCTAAGATAATTTAGAAAAATATGATTCTAGTGTTACTTATTTTTTCTTAAAATTTATATCTAGTTGGAGTTCATGAACGTAAATTTATATAAGTATAATGAATCATATTTAATTATTAACAATGAACGTAAATTTTGATTAATATTATGTTCAATGAATTTTTAATGTAATTAAAATTTAATTTTATTACAGTAAAACATTTATAAATTAATAAATATTAATTTATCAATTAATTAATATCTCTTTAAAATAATAAAATTCTTCTATCTCGATATTATTAATTTATAGAAGTTTTACTCGCAACCTAGCTAGAAGTTTGAGTAACAATTATTTAAATAAATTATTTCACTATTACACACTCACATTCACTATCACCCAACCCACCCCTAACCTATAGCTACCCTTGTTTTAAGTGTTCATTTTTATTTTTTTTCTTGTTTCTTTTGTTATAAAAATTTCACTCCTAAAATTTCGAGATATTTTATCCAAATTTTTTTTGAGATATTGCGATTAATTTTTATCTTATTTGTGATCCAATTTGTCACAAAATAACAAGTCACAAATGTAATCTTTCATAATTTAACAGGTCACAAATTAAAATATCACTCATAATATTTCATTTTGTAATTGAATAATAATCAGAAATGGTACATTTTTATGACCGAATTTTTTTTTTTTTTTTGTCATTGACATGATCAATTTAGTATTTGAATCCATCACAAAATTTCAAAATTTTAGTAGTGTTTTAAGGAAAACGAGATTACTCGAAGAAAAGACATGCCACATGATTATTGGACAGCTTCAGTAGTACTTACATAATTATATATATTACCTACCGTGAAGGATTTTTTTGGAGTAAATTTTTAGCAGCATAATTAAATATATCAAATTTCACGAATTATTTTTACTAATATGTAAGATACACCTACGACGTACAGTAAATATAACACGTGCTTGAGATAGAATTATAATTATATAAAAAGAAAAAAAGAAACTTGTTAGTATTAGCTAGAGGTCGCTGGTTTAGTGAGACTATCAATTGGAAGTAAACTAATGGGAAAAGGGGAAATCGGTGGGATTGAAATATTGTTAAATTACTTAAAACTAGTTTATAAATCCATGCAGAGCGCATGTGAATATTTTAATGTGTGTTTTAATATTATTAATTTAATAATTGTGATACAATTTAGTAAATGTTGAATAATTAAAAAGTTATTAAAATTTTAGAAATTATTTAAGAAATTTATTATTTTCTTAATATATTAAAATTTAATAATAGTATTATGTACCCGTATAATATAATATGAACATATATTTTTTTTTCAATTTTATTGTCATGTATGAACTCCAAAATCATAAATTGATTCAATTCTTAACTTTTTCGATATCGTCTTTAATGAGAAACGTAATAAACTCAATATCTTAAATAGACTAAATAAAGTTTTCATAATATTTAAAAATATATATTCTAGTGTATTTGAAACTGTAACCTAGTGAGTTAACCCAACAACTAATTTATTAAGTGATTTTTGTACTTTTTAAAATTATCTCAACTTCTGTAATAATTCATAAGAATGGATTTAGTTATATTATTTTTAATTAAATAAGTTTAATTAGTGATTAAGATTATAATTAATTTGATTGTAATTAATTTATTATAGAAGATTTTGACTCGTTAGTATGATTTTTTTTCTTCAATTTATTATTATTATTATTATTAGAAAAAGAATATTAAATAGTTCAATTAAGAAAAAAAATACTAAAAGATTTTTATAAATGTATTTTTTTCTTATGAATTAATATATAGTAATAAATATATGAATATATGAAAGGGCATGTCAACATTGGATCGGCCGTGTATAAAGCACTTTCTTGAAATAGAATGTTCAAGGAACTTTTGCGTTTTCTTTGTCTGCCTTGAGCTACAAATACTTTATTTCTCCTCACTTAAAAAGAAATACAAAATAATAATCATTTTATTAGAAAAAAACAAAAAAAAAATTAAGTGTAGGTTTAATGTGTAATCTAATGGATAGGTAACCCTCATTTGGCGCATAGTTATCAGAATCATTTGGCTATGCTATCAGAATCAGATTGGATATTGCGTCGTTCAAGATACTGATTCAATATCGGTTGAGTGGGTGATTGAACCGTTTGAGCCGAATTTTTTTCATTATTATATATATATAAATAATTTTATATGTTTAAAATTGTAGTTTAGACACTAAAATTAAACTATTACTATATTTCAAATACTTAAATGAGCCTATTATAATAATTATTAATCGTAGAAAATAAAATAGTGTAAACTGTGTAATATTTAACGAAGTAAAAAAAATAATTTTGATCGTTATTATTCGCTAATTTCAAAAAAAAATTATGTTTCAAATGTTAAATTATAGTAGTGTTAATAAATGATGTACATGTTTAATTTTGATATATACTAAAAAATACGAATTAAAACTAAAAAAATCATTTTTATCAACATAAAAAACGGCCCGATTTTTCAAAAAAAAACCATCCGGTTCACCGATTTTTGAAAAAATCGTCCAGTTCTTCAGGTTCGCTTCAGTATTTTTACTTATTCAATATTTTTTTTAACCGAACTAGTTTAGACACTAATTTCTGATCTGATTGGTTCAACCGACTGATCCAATCTAATTTTGTTAACTATGATTGGGCATTGTTATTTTTGGGTTTCCACCCTTCTTAAAATAAACGACAACATTACACTATATTTGTATTGATTCTATCATCTTTATTAAAAAAGAAAAAGAAAAAACTCATATTATCTCTATCCAACTCAATTCACAATTATTAAAGAAAACATAAAGATTTAATTAAAAATAACTATATTATCCTTTAAAATAAGTGACGGAGAATAAATTAGTTTGAAAAGAGTAAAAATAATAGGAAAATAAAAGAGTTGAAATTAAAGTGATATGACATAAAACAGATGTTATAAAATAATTGTGATTTATTGCATGATAAAATACTTTTAAAAGGTAATGTTGTAAATAAATAAGACATTCAAAAAATGAAAGTGAGGGTCGGATAGAGTCTTAACATTTTAAGACCAACTAAATGAAATTAGTTAAATTTAAAGACAAACTAAATTTTTTTCCATTTTGCTGATAAAAACAAATGAAGATAAACTAAATGAAATTAGTTAATTATATTATTGTCTAATGCAATATAAACACTAATGGGAGCACTAAACAAAAAATAAATATCTATTAAATTCTCATTATCATCAATTAATTAGTTGCAATCTCTATTTCGATACTAATTCTGAGCTGACTTAAGTAGTTTCACGATTTTCTTTATTTGTTTATTGAAATAGTACTTAGAGAGAATCTTTGGGTAATTACATTTATACTCCCTCTTCTGTAAATATGTTGTTTGATTTTTTAACATGTAGTTTTAAATGTATTTTTTATATATATTAAATATTTTATTTAATATAAATATTTTATTCATAATAATTCTCATTTAAAATATTTTCACCTTTAAATTTTTTGAAAATAAAATAAAATAAATATTTAACACGTAGTTGTAGATGCATTTTTATATATATTAAATATTTTATTCATAATAATCCTTATTTAAAAAATTTTCACTTTAAATTTTTGAAAATAAAATAAAATATTTAACAAGTATAAAAATATACATAAAATTACGTGTAAAAAAATCAAATGACATATAAATAAGAACGGAGAGAGTATTTCTTAATATCACAATTATACTTTGTACCCAATATGGGATTGGATTAATTGGAGATTAGGGAGGCAGACGTTCATTTTTAACATCAGTTTTCTATGTCTTAATTTTCATCTTTGAATTTAAATATAGCGACTCACTCCTATGAAACCGATAAAAACCTTCAATTAATTTATAATCTTTGGATTAACAATTAATTATCAAACCCTATATATAGAGGCTTATTTTAGCAGTCAAAACACACCTACCTAAAAGTTTTATTTGTCTTTCATCATTCGTCCCAAAGTGTTCATTACAGTTTCTAATTCGTGTTCGCCAGTGAATAGACTTTATGTTAAGTCCGGTCTCTGTATTCGTTGTATCTTGGGAAAATAATATTCCAACAATCCTCTGAAACACCTAGTGAGGGGACTAAATTATTTTAAAGAAAACATGTTTATACGTGCCTCGGATCTTTTTCTATTTTGTTAAACCATTTCGAATACTGTCTTTTTAACCTAATAATCCTAACAAAGGTGTTATTTTGCATTTATGTTTTTCCAAATGATAATTCAATTTTCACAATTTAAGTTATGAGTTATATTTTAATGAGTTGTGACTCAATAATATAAATAATCGTTGATGTCTTATAACACCTAATAGGAAAATAATATTACCAAAAAAAAAATTATAATGTCATAATAGTATATGTCACTAGATTTTTTTTACTAAATTAATATATATATATATATATATATATATATATATTACTCTAATAACATAATTTTTACTCTGATAATATAATTTTTCATGTAATAATAACGGAACATTACATGGTTGACTACGGACATAAAAAGAATAAGCAAATATATATATATATATATGTGTGTGTGTGTGTGTTTGTGTATCCACGTGCATTTAGTTTAGCTTATGATTAGGTTATGCGAAACCTAATAAATTTAGGGAGTTAAGTTTATTTAGGTCTGGGGGGTGATCAAGACCTAAAACTTCATGCGTACGTATAACTCCCTCCCACTATTAAGTTCTAACTACAATACCAACTTTTCTGATTACAACATCTATATATATATATACACACATGGACATATATACTCACCTCTCCCCATCACATGCATAAGAATATTGTCTTAATTATATTAATAAACTAAGAAAAAATAATAAAGTTGGATCGAGACAATAGGTTGTTTATAAAAAATTAACTAAAATTAATAAACTAAACTTTTACTTTGTTCTTAAATTCATAATTATGTGTGTGCAATTGTAAAAGGACGTTGTCATTTATTCATTTTGAAATTTAATATTAGTATAAGAAAAATGGATAATGAGTTTTTATAAGTGATATTGACTCGTTTGGTGAAATATTGTTTATTTTAAAATTTTAGATCGAATTCTGATCTTTGCGGTTTTGTCCTTTGTAAAAAATGCAGCTCATATGGACAAGAGATAATTCATACTTGTAAAAATTCTTAAAATTATATTCTTGACTCTTAATTAGTAGACATTGGAGATATAATGTCATTAGGAAAAAAAAAATTAGCTCGTATATATATATATATATATATATATATAGCCGTATATGGCTTTAAGATTGAGTTGGTTTTAAATTAGGTTAGACTAATAGAAACAGTTTAGATTAGCTACAAGCAGTCTTATTTACACCTAGTGCATGCTCTATCTAAATAATTAATTATTTTAATAGTTACTTTTGATTAAATAAAATTTAAAAAATATATGATTAATATAAAAAGTAGAAAGGTAGAAAGAGAAAAAGTGTGTGTATGTATGCAGGTGGGTTTAAGTAGAAGGTTGTAGGTTAGAAACTTGGGAAGTGAAGACGTTGAGAGGAGAACGGAATTCATTCACCCCATCAAGCAACCTCTCTCTCTCTCTCTCTCTCTCTCTCTCGTATGTGTGTGTGTGTGTGTGTTTAATTATATATTCTCTATCTATATATGTAGGAATCATGATATATGATATAAAGAGAGTTAATTAGTGTAGATGCTGCATCAAGTGGAATAGAATTGAAGGGATATCTGTCCAAATTAATTAACCTTCCTCCCACTCCCTAACAGAAAGAAACTACAACTACACTACTCTCTATTCTCTCTTCTCACTTTTTCATCCCATATATTATTCTCTATTTCTCTCTTTAATTCACTCATTTTTTCCATATAACTTCTTTCCTCAATCCTCCTCTCTCTCTCTCTCTCTCTCTCTCTCTAGTTATTTTCTCTCTTCTCTCTCTAGATTTTTCTTTTGTTTGTTTTTCTTGATCTATCTATCTATCGGCTCTCACTAGGTTAAATAGGTTGATTATATTTTTGAGTTTTTTTGTTTTAATATTTTGTAGGGTTTGTTGTATGTGTGTTTTTGGACCAAAGAAAGAAAAGAAAAGTTATTAGTTTCATTCAAAATTTGAGGAAATTAAGAAAAGAATTCATCATATATATATATATATATATATATATATATATATATATATATATATA
>CM025784.1:39754562-39824661 GCA_014636745.2 Centella asiatica | reverse complement strand
ATATATATATATATATATATATATATATATATATATATATATATATATATATATATATAGCTAAGCTGCAGGGTAGAATTTTATATTAGGGTTTGATAATTAATTAATAAAAAATGTGCACAAGAGGCCATTGGAGGCCAGCTGAGGATGAAAAGCTCAAGGAATTAGTTGAAAAATATGGACCTCACAATTGGAATGCCATAGCCGAAAAGCTTCTGGGAAGATCAGGTACTTTTTATTTATTTATTTATGATCCAGTTCTTTATGTGTGTGTGTGTGTATGCAAATATTAATCTTTCCAACAAAAGGAGTTATATTTATACGATTCTAATATATATTTATGAAACAAAAACCTAAAACTCAAATATGATATAGATTTCATTGAGTTGATGTTGGGAAATTAATATATGTTCCAACAAACTACAACCTGTCAACCTTATCATTTGAAGTTTTTTTAAGTTAATAGAACCATCACGATCTGGTACTAATAAATATTAAGAAAAAATTATTGTTTTATTGTAATAAAAAAGTAATTGATAAAATTAACTTATCCTTACTTCTTTCTTAGTTTGATCTTAATTCAAAATTCTAGATTAAAATCAATAAAATTAAATATATATTGTTTTTTGTCAAAAGTTGTGTGTGCGCGCATGTTTTAATAAGTATGGGGAAATTCAACATGGTTAATCATCAATTTCTTTTAGAAAGTATTATTAATTGGTATAATTTGAATGATCTAACTTAATTACATTATAATTATATAATTATTTATATTTGATAATACGTACTCTCTAATAATTTCATACAGATGGGGAGCTAGGATGATTCAAATGAATAAGTTGGAATTGACTTGTTGAATATGTTTTAAAATACCATAACAAACAATATGGTCATCTGAAATCTATACTGATCTCAAGTTCTAAATAAGATATAACTTCTTATCTATTTTAACAATAATTTTAATTTTTCCAATCCGGAAATTTTGAAATAAATCTCTTGGAATACAGCTTCTAATAGCTAAAGTATTAAAGACTCCAAAATGAATGGATTTGGCAGCCTTCGATTCTGTTATATATGAAAGAAAAGAAAAAAGATTAATTAACTAACTAAATGGATGTTTGCTTCCCAACTGACTATTTGAAATATATATGTTTGTTAGATGGACAAAGAGTAATGATGTTACAAGCCAGTACGTAAATGTATGAGCAAACGTTAAGTGGATCGATGGATATAGAACAGCAAATAATTAAATATCCTATATATGTATATATTATACACACACACATATACATTATTCTTTTGATTCCATAAAAAAAGTTACATCATAAAAAGTTATCAATTACTGTTATGAAATTCTATTATTCAAATTTAATTGACTTGAATTGTAAAATTATTAATACCACAAACAACCTAAGAATCCCTAAAAAAAATCTTCGTAATACAAAAGCTTCTTGAAATTAATCATGTCAGAATATTTATTTTAAGATTTTTCACAAACCAAATGAAATAAAATTTGATTCTTTTTGTGGAACTGATAAATAAAGTCATTGATTTCTTATTTAATTTGTTTCTTTTATGCATTCAACATGCAAATATATACTCTGTATATGATAATTAACATATATGCATTGATATATTATTGATAGAAATATATATATATATATATATATATATATATATATACATATATTAATTAAAGTTTTGAAATTACATGCATGCAGGGAAGAGCTGTAGGCTGAGGTGGTTCAATCAGTTGGACCCTAGGATCAACAGAAGCCCTTTTACAGAAGAGGAAGAAGAAAGACTTCTTGCTTCCCACAGAATTCATGGCAACAGATGGGCTATCATTGCTAGGCTATTCCCAGGTCGCACCGACAATGCTGTCAAGAACCATTGGCATGTTATCATGGCAAGAAGATGCAGAGAACGTTCCAGAATTTACGCGAAAAGATCTGCTGCAGCAGCAGCAGCTCATGAACATGATTATCATCATCATCAAACATTGTCCTTCAAAGATGATCAAGTTCATGTCATACATCATCATGATACGAACTTGATCATGGATCATAAATATACAACACCTCATAGATTTCAGTACCCTTTTGTACTTGACCATCAGCTACATCTGCCAAATGGTTATCCCCATTCTCATTATCTGCTCCAGCAAAGGAAGCTTCATGCAGGTACCCATGCATATATATATATGCTATACATACAAGTTTTATTAATTATGAGAAACTATGAATAAAAAAATATAAAAGGATTCTGCTTTCGGAATTAATATATATGATCCTTTTTGTATTTTTTCTTAGAAATGATTTTAGCTAAAATCCTAAAGTACACGTAACAATTTCTAGAACAAATACTATCTCTATCTCAAAAAGATGGCATGCATAGATATTAGTTTTTAGGTATTTTAGATAATTTTAATTTTTAAATAATGTTAATCTTCATCTATTATATTTTTCATTTATAATTTTATTAAATTAAATAACACATCTAGCATATGCTAAATTACACTTAAAAATACGTGCAAAAAGTGAATTAAATCATCCTTTCGGGACGGAGCAAGTAAAACAGACTAAGAATGATAAATTGCAACACCAGAGTCCATTATATTGGTGTTGTGTATATATCACAATGTTATATGTGTAGACTAGATTAGCACATACTAGCAGATACTAATGTTACATGCACACCGTGCACTTCTTTTTAAAGTGAAAAATGCATTAAGGACTATAATTCAATTGACTTCTCAACAACATGACCCCTTGACAGTTTAGCTGTTACATGCTACTTAGGTGCACAGTTCACATCTACTCAGAATATATTAATCCTCAACAATTCTTTAAACATCAACTAAACATAATGTGCATGCATAATCATTTTCTAATCATGTACATATTTATCTCTTAAAAGAAAAAAGGAAGATCGTTGCATGTAATTATGTGAACCGAAGATCTATCAGTGTTGCATGGCGTACATGAGATCGACTGCTCTACCACTTGAGTTAACCATGTCTTCATCTTAATCATATATATTTACTTCTTTCTTGCAGAAAAAAAGCAAAAGGTAGAGTTTTATGATTTTCTCCAAGTAAAAACAGACTCTTCTGGTAGTGAAGTGATCAATCAAAGAAGAAAGGATGAAGAAGAAGTGGAGCAGATAAATGCAGTTGATCAACACCACATCAAACCTAGTACTAATCTTCCCTTCATAGATTTCTTATCAGCTCCAAGCTGTGGCAATTAGTTAATTACCATCATCGCGGCACGTTTAACATCTAATACAACTTCATAATTACTTAGTAAATTAAGAAAAAATGTGTGGTGTTACTGCATTGATTGAAGAAAATCATGTGCATATATAAGAGGTATTGTATGCAAAATATATATATATGTTTGTGTGTGTATAACACATAAACCTTAGTTGTAAAATTACGTGAAGAGAAAGAAACGGTACTACTTAGTGTATATATGGAACCACATTAATACATATACCAAGTTGCTGAGAAACAACCTCTAGTGAATACATGTACCACTTCATGATTTCTATGATCCATATATGTTTAATTCACATGAAGTAGTTTGGAATGTTGACGATATATATATATATATATATATATATATATATATATAGCGATAAATTTATGTATGTACACATAATAATTGAAAATCGATTATATATGTATGCCATGCGGAAATATTTACTATTGGGGTCCATAGCTAAGGATGGTTCTATTAACCACTAACAATAAATTAGTATCGTGCTTCAGCAATAAATAATAAATAATAACGTAAACATACATGTAAGCACGTGAGTGTCCACGTGCGTGTGTATACAACACCGAAACTAATTGTATATTGTATATCCTAATATTTATTTTCAATAACGTGGCTTCACTCTTTCTTGATTTTAAATGAGAGAACTTTCTATGCTTCCTACATTCCAAAACGTATATTGACTTATTTGAAGTCAACTTGTAGTCTTAAGTTTTTCTAAGAATCTAACAATATCTCTTACTTTTCTAAACTCAACGTTGATATATAACTTTGTATATTACCCCTTGGTGTTCGCAGGTTTTTCAGTTAAAAAATAGTACTCACAAAAAGAAATATATTTAATGAGAATTATATGTTTAAATAATAATTTTTTTTATGAAATTTGTTATAAACGTTTAATTGATGATAAAATAAGAATATTATAATGACAAATTTTAGAAAATATAGATTTATAATAAAAAAAATCATATAAATATTACTCTTTTTGCGTAATAAATCTCATTTTCAAATTCAAATGTAAAACGGGGGAAGTATGTTTTATATTGTGTTAAAATCTTAAAAGTTTGTTTGTTCTTTTTGGTCATTCTGTCCAATAATTTAAAACAATGTTCATAATATTTTCAGTCAAATGTTCATTAAAAACAATTTCTAAACCTAAAGTCGATGTAATTTATTTGAACTTTTTATATTTAAACCTTTTAATTGACTAGCTGTAGACTTTCTCAATAATTTATGATATCCATAATTCTTTTAATTGAAATTAATAAGATCGTCCTAACTTGAACGGGAAAATAGCTCAACTTGATTTAATTTTTTTAAGTCAATAATGACTTTATATTTTAAAAACATGAAGTAGAATATTTTTTTAAAAAAATATAATGGTGTCACTTGGTCGTGTTCTGCTCACATTTCACATTGATAAAACTTGACAAAAAGCAGAGATTAGCTATACACTTTTTCATCTCGCTACACACACACACACTTGACATAACTAAATCAAAATTAAAAGATATGATGTTATAATGACTAGGAAGATGATAAGATTTATAAAATCTAAAAAAAGTACTTAAAGACAATTAAGCCATTATCATGATAGGACATTTAACCACCCAAGAATTAATGTCCCCATATCTAATAGACCAAGATTCAACTGCCTTATATAACTTATTGGCTGTTTTAAAGGTGCTTAACTAATTATGACCTTTCTTAGTCACACAAGTTAAAACAATCTTTTAGAGGTTCAATTGCAAAATAGATCCCCAAGCATGTGCATAATTGCAAAACGACAAATAATTAAACGGGCCATATTTAATGCTATCATTTTTTTCTGCATGATTAAAAGTCTATGATTATTGTTGCCATTACGAAACGGTATAAGCAAGAGATTCCGAGCTAACAACCGAAAGCGAATAGTGGCTTCGGATTAAATTTGAAAATTTTAAATTTTAATAATGTAAATTACAATATCAAAATATATGAATTTTAAAATTTAAATCGAAATAAACGTATTAATATCTCCCTAAGCAGTATATACGGATAAAAGCTTCGGAGTCAACACGTATTCCAAAGTAAATAAAACGTCATACACATGCAAGAACGGAACTCATCATTTTCGTATCAAGCAAACGTAGTCATAAGTAAGAACGAAATTATTAGCACCGGCATATTATTCATAGACAACAATGGAAAGTACTTGGTGCCAAACGAACTTAATTTATAAGCGATAGTGAATTT
The DNA here is from genome assembly GCA_014636745.2 of Centella asiatica. Classification (NCBI taxonomy): domain Eukaryota; kingdom Viridiplantae; phylum Streptophyta; class Magnoliopsida; order Apiales; family Apiaceae; genus Centella; species Centella asiatica. The sequence continues at coordinate 39,819,145 of CM025784.1, read as the reverse complement.
AGGATTGAAGATGATGATACCATATCTCACACATCAATTAAAGAATCTAGAATATTGGTCTTTTATAAGCAATGAATACAATTTTGTACTGCGTTTTACCGGAGTGGTATACAATGAGGGTGAATGATGAGTTTTTACCATTGGGCGAACATGCTCAAGCTCTATAACCAGCAGTTGAATACATCACAAAAGCAATAGAACAGTAGATAAAAACAAACTTTTAAAGCGTGGAAACCATTTCCTGCTCTCCACATATAAAATCACTTGCCAAGTTCCAAGTTACATTTAACATCACAAATATCAGGCTGTTGAAATTGTAAAGTTTTAGGACTACTTCATAGTTCAGTCATACTGAGAAAATTTTAGAACTGAAACAAAAATTTTCAAATGCAGAAAAATAGGCTATTCTCCCAGTTGAACTCAGCCCCATGTTGGAAACATATTACATTCGTTACACAATTAAAAGATATTTTCATCCCTTTTATCTAAAGGCTGCACTCACCACCTCTAAAATACATGACATGTATCCTTTTTCTAAAGTCATCCAAAAGGGATGGCTTAGTTCCAAGTACCCTGTTGCTCATGGACATACCTTGTTTCGTAATGTACAATCATTCACCTGGTGTATATGTTTACTCTGTACAGCAGGAGTTGGAAGGAATAGTGTGAACTACAGCTAACTGAAAACCGACACTGTTACGGTGATATTACAATAAGCAACATCTATGATATACCCTCGTCTTGCAAAAGGATCTCATATATGTCTGTCCTCAGATTTAATTCCTTGTCCCGCATTACTTCCTGTAGGTCAGACAGCTCTTTCGCCGTCAAAACAGAATTCAGTTTGAGGAAACCATCAAGCCACAGTTTCTTCGACCTAGGAGGCACGCAGAAACAAAATTACAGTTAGCTAAAGATCATGATAGCTTGTAGACGATAAGTAAATCAGTGACACGGAGAAGATCAGCTGCTATTCTGCTCTTTATTAAAGTATTATTTTAAAGGACAAAGTGTTCTATGCATTTCTTCCATGAACATCCAAATTTCCAGATTCTAGAGAAAACATGCAACATAATTGTCAGTTCTGATCACAAATCTTCAAATGGTCTTGAAAATTGATATGTAAAGGAATATAAGAATATCCCCTTAAGCAGGCAAAATGGTGCCAACTTAAAGTGGTTACGAATCCACACAAATATCAAATTTCAGGATTCCTTTCCCAGCTCCAGCGATTTGACATCTGTTAGACATCCATGTCCGGTCACAACAGACTGGAAAGAGGGGAAGTAGGGTAAAGAGATATATCTGCTGCGAAGATCTCACTCAAATGTCTATATTTTCATATAGATGCCTATGGTTGCACTTATTGTCCAACTTTTGACACCCGCGTCATCTCTACTCTTCACAGCTATGCCCAAATGGTATACCAAAACTGATTTTATGAATTCCCAACAGTCACTACCCCCACGTGAGTAAATGTAACATATTTTACATGTTGTAATTTAAAGTTCCAAGAGACTAACTTCTACAAATATTTATCTCTCAATGGCACATGAAAAACCGAGAACCATGGTGTACATAAACAAAAATAACAAGAGCAAACAAAGATCATTTTTCAATTATGACAATTTTAGGTTTACAACAAATATTTCCTTTATGAAAGATCTTAGTTTGAGACGGTCAATCAAAAGCTTTCATTCAAACAAGATACAAATTTTAATTGACTTACCATGGACAAGCATGGATAGCCCGAAAGTAAATTCGTCTAGCTGCAGAAGGATCGCAAGCAACATTGATCTCATATGATATATACCAGCGCCAGAGTATTACCGAGTTACACAAACTGTCATTTGCCAGTGCCCTCTCAAATAGGCCATGCACTCGATGATGGGAGCTTCCTCTGCTTATTTCAAATGACAGAGCAAAGAGCCAAACCACCACAGATGGCTTCCTGAAAGTTTAACATGGATGAAATACAATAAGGTAAAAACAATTTTACATCACTGAATCATTTTAAATATTGCAAGAAGAAAACTTTCAAACAGACCTAAACACTCGACATTAGAAGTGAAAACCTAAGCACCTTTAATTTTTTAAGACTATATAAGAGAATGATATTGTATTATACTATGAGTCACAGGTAAAGCCCAATGAATCAATTAAGCAGTACTATAAACTATCAGTCGGCTTTGACCTGTACAAATCAAATACACCGGAAAACTTGCGGGTTGGAGAATGACGAATTTCCAATGCCTCCCTTGGATCAACATGCATCAGCTTATCGACCAATATGAAATGAACTTAATAACCAGGAGGTAAAACCATAACATGTCATGATCTAAAATTGTTTAACCTCCAGAAGTTAGAGTCACAATTTCAGCAACAATGGATAATGAAACCACCAAAATGGTAATTTAGCAGAAACCTAAAGTGATGAGAAGAACGAGAATCAGAAGGAGAGGGGAAAATATAAGGAATCAGCAAGAAAAGGTAGACAAGGGTGTTGGAAAAGAACGAGGAAGAACTGACCATTTCTTTATTTGCATACTCTCCTCATAATTTTCTCATCCATCTCTTCCACCTCTACTTTTCTTCTTATCCATCCATTCTATTCCCACGTCATTCCATTTCATTAAACCAAACACAACCTAAAAAGGTCACCATTGTCTGAAAGCAGAGTGACAGCACACCATCAAGGTAAATTACTGGAATACAGACTAGTGTAACTAACTGATAAGCTAAAATTGGCCCAAGGTCTTATGTGTCACCAAGATCAAGGACTTTATTTTCCAGGCAGATTTTATTACGGGATTGTAAATTTAGTACTTTCAGATACTTGAGTTAATTTATTGTGCATCAGAAAATTAACTATTCATGCCATGGTCTTCACCTTTGCTTATTACGAGTGCTGTTGGCAAAAGGATAAGAGGATAGCAGGCAAGTATGAGTTGAATTAGTTAAATGTAGAACTAGGACACAAGCAAAAGAACAAATAACAAAGCTAGGCCTAAAAATTTACTTTTTACAGTTGTCATCAAATATCCATCGCATTTTACTCGGTGTGGTATGAAGATGACCAACTTCAACAAAAGTTTTATATAGTTCTGGGCTGAAAGGATATATTTGCAATCCTTGCAGAATATTGTCCCATACTTTCGATAATTGGGACTGCTGATGATGTTTCCGAAGCATCCTCATAAAATAGTTGAACAAGAACTCCAGTTGATGACTATGCGTTCTTCTTTCTGCAAATGAAATTACCTTCTGTTAAGCATGTTAAGAACTGCTAGCAACAACTATAGAAACTACGATATGAATTCGCCAAATCTGAGATATTTGACACTAGCATCACTGATGCATGTAGCACCATTATAAAAGGATATGCATATAAAGACTAATAAATTACCTGGAAGCACCATCGAGAAAGCTTGATCAAAAACTTCATTAACTGCTGTCCATCCAGAAGTCAAATCTTCAAATAAAGCAGCTGAGCAAATTAAAGCTACAGCTCGGTCATCAGTAATACCGTGTGCACCCATCGCCCTGATCATCCTAATTCGTTCTCTGAACCCTTGACGGGCTCTCAACTGTTGGACACTTGATGGCTGGGATGTGAAAGGAATGTATTTCACCCCACTTCCCAAGCAATATAAAATGTGCATTGCCCGTGATCCAGACTCTGAACTACTAACAGAACTGTTTGCAAGTTCCTCCTCAGCGTACCATAAAAATATTAAAAATGCATTTGAAAGAGAGTCCTGTTTCACACAACCCCAGAAAAAACAAAAACAAAAAAGGGATAAGTTAGGGGCAATCTTAGATAGCAAACCTTATATGTGATATTCTAAAGCCACAATGAGAGGAAAAAATGCAAAAGCAACCTAATAATTGATTTACATCATATATATCTGTAATTCAGACAAAAAAACTATCAACTGTCCAGCATTAAGCAATTACCGGTTAAAATTTTCAGATAGCTATAAAATCTCACTCAATGTTCTGAATGAAAAAAGGTTAACTGGTCAATTTAGGAAAAAAACAAATTGTCCAACATCTATGCATCACATGAAACTTGACTGTATTGGTGTAGGTATGACATGACCAATACTCCAATAGCTTCTACTTTCTGTTTAATATATCAAGTTATATATTCTTAGATGTAGAAATTTCTATCGTACTACATTGAAAAATTAAAACTTTTTAGTAATATGCTCCTTCCCTCCCATCATAATTCTAATACTTTCCTCTTTAGAATGTTTTTTGGAAACAACTTTATATTTGGTGGATTTAGTAAGAATAAATGACATTTACATTCCATAATTCTTCATTTCCAATACAATCTTACTTTTCTACACAGATGTATCAACCATTTTCTCACAAACATCAAACTTTCAAAAGTCAAACCTAATTCCATCCTATTATCCCTCATTTTTTATTCTAAAACCAAGAAAATTATTGACAATTAACTCAAAACGCTAAAACAAATAGATTCTAAAATTTTGTGCAGTGTCAAATTTTCCATCATTGTGGGATATTAGTATAGTATTTTTGTTGTACATTGCCTGAGACAGTGTCAAACAACTGATTGCTTAATATTTATTCCAAATAACACAACCTTGAAGATTGTCTTCCTTTTGTGATGCCTTGCATTTTTTAGCATTCAAGCATAAGATATATTGATCGAATTGTGTTCATATATATTATGCTATCGGTATCTACGGAGCATTTAGATTGAGTTAGAGATTGGAGTGCTCTACTCTACATGCAGTGGTTTTCATTCCACTTGTATTAGGGTGCTGACTAGACAACTCCTCCCTCTCAACTGATAATCTCGGTCTTATCCTAAATGAACTTGTTTTTCTATCAGAAGAATATTCACTCAACTTATTCCATCAAATAATTTACAAAAAGTCAAAAATACTAGCCACTAAGACACATGCCTACACGTGTGTAAATTCCTTTTATATCATTAACAAAAACATATAGATATAAATCAAATTTGAGAGCACTAAAATACATATAAACAAATAGAAGTAATTTGGGGATAACAAAATGGAAGAAAGAATACAGTTTAAATGATAACTTATATGCAGTTTCCTAGAGAAATAAACAGTAATTTTTTTAAAAAGATAAAATTATTTTTATATTAAATCTTTTTGCAATCAAGAGTTTGGGTTTGTAGATATTTGTGAATAAAATGCAAATGAGAAATAGTGCCAGTTAGGTGAGAAAAATAGGAGCGGAAAGTGACGTAAGTTAGATGATTATTTTTTTTCCTTTTTCATTAGGTTATAATGAGACTTCACCTATGACAGTTACATAAGGGGGCAGAGGCTTAAAAAATAGAGATAAAAGCAAATATATTCAGCTTTTCGACGAGCAAACCTTGAGAGTGTTGCTAAACTACAGATATTCTAAGCCAAACAGTAAATAGGAACTCTGATCCCTGATTTACAACGTCAAAACATCAACCATTTGACTATCTCCCTCATAAGGTCCATCAAAAGGAATGCAAGACCAAGTTGTTGCATCCTGTTTTCCACATGAATAATGCACATTATGCGCTGTCCACAAGAAGCAATGACTAATGCACATCAAGCCCTGTCCACAAGAAGCAACCACTCACCACCATCCAACCAGTACTGAACACAGAGATTATCATTCTTTACGGGACAAAAACATCATAAATGAGCAACAACTAAGCCATCAATATTGATTCTTTCTATGCACATGCTTTAATGATGATGAACTTCTATCTCTCTTAAAAGCTATTTTTCAAAATTATCAGATAGCATTCCATCAAATATAAACTTGTATAAAACACTCAAAGACTAAATTCTTCAGCAGAATTAAAAATCTTAAGAGGAGAATTGTCGCGCTTTGAGCATTAATAGCTGCTTCTCATCAATTTCTGAATAAATCACATAGTTGAATCGCACTTCGTTTGAGGAACAAAAACAGTACATCTAACATATCAAATTCAATAGATGAAGTTACATGAATTGAATCTGGAAATAAGATAACTCGTATGAGATGGAAAAACATGAACACCAAAGAACAAGAGCAGGGGAGTACGAAAGAGACATTTTACATTCATTCTTGCAATTTATTAGAGACTTGGTTATACCATGTTAGAACAATCCAGTAAAGCAACAAGCCCTTTAAGATCGCTAATTGGACTTGGGAATTAAAACTACTGATAAAGTTTTTTAGACCTAAAAATGGATGAAAGGGAACTCTTACCGATGGTATTGTTTCAAAAGATGACAAGGCCATATCGAAAACCTTTCTTGCATGATCAATATTCCCAAAGACTGCTTCCCTTCGAGCATAAACACCACATAGTAGCACATCCTACACAAACAATAATGCAAAGAATAAGGATATTAAAAGTTTATAAACTACAGTTTATACAGTAAAACCAAATTTTAAAAAAAAATCTCAACCACAAAAAGTATGTTGCATGTGCAAGCAACAAAGAAAAATAAAGAGCCCAGTAGCATTAGCAGAACTGCTGAAACATTCTAACTTTCATCAGTGTAGATGATGAAGTGCTACACAGTTAAGCAGCCTGGGGAGCCATCAGCCAAAGGATATGACAGATATCAAAAAAGTTCCCAAAGAAATTAACAAGAAGAAATTAAGGGGAAACGAATTGCTTCAAAAAACTTCTAACCAACAGATTATTTAAAATGGGGGATGAGTCCAGAAAGTGTATAACTAATGAATTACAAAATATACCTGACGATTTCTTTTCAAAAGGCTCTTAGCTAAAGCTCGACATGGAGTTACTGAACTGCTTAAAGAATTCATTGTTGTATTTGTCAATTCTTCAGCAATTAAAGCAGCTTCTTCCAAGATGTGGTTGTTAGGAAATGCAGTCAAACAAAGTAAGGTAGCATTGCGAAGAAATCTCATCATGTTAGTCCTCGTAGAAGTATCAGCCAAACCGAATGAGGAAAGTTCCATACTGAAATTACTTGGACCGCTTTCTGCTTTATTTATAACACCGTCAACTTTTATCAGATTATCCAAGATTGAATCTGGGAGCGCCTCTAGGCTGTGAATTTTCTCACCCCAAATTGAACTGTTTGTTGAAGTCCTGCAATTAAAGCAAAAGGTAATGTATGACAAGAGTGTTATCCTACCCCTTCATGAACTGTGACAAGATTATATCAATTCTAGAGCAAATCAGGCTGAGGACGCCACAAGATTATATCAATACATGGTTTATTGCATTATAGTTGACGAATAAATTATCAACCCAAAAGGCAAACTGAAAAATACTATAATCAGGTATTTCTACCAGACAGTATCTTTATTTCATTAGGAATATGCTAAGGTCTGGTACTTTACATGGTAACAAGCAAAAACATAGAGCAGGAAATAATCCACCACACAGAAGTAGGAAAAGAAATCTATAAGTTTCCATAAGTTTTCGAATTGCAATACTCGTATTTCATCATCACAAAAGCATAAAATAGAGAAGAGGGGGAAAAAGGCAACTCAGCACATTTAGCAGATACCCTAACCAGTAGCACATATCGCAGATACACTACAGCCACATGCGCATATATATCATCACCACTCTTTCAGTAAAGGCATGATGTCAGAGCAAAATGACTGCAGTACATTTAGAGTAACTGAATAACTAATCAGCAATACTCAATAGCATAATGTCATAGGAGAATAGTGACATAAACATACAAGAAATCCACCAGGGTTATATTTATAACTATGGAAAAGACACTACCAACATAAGATTATTCTAATGCAAACCCACCTTAAGCCCATAAATCACCTAAGAAATCTGCACAATAGTCGAAATGTTCATGTGAAGCCTTAAAGATTTCTCACAAAAGGGAATAGAACAGTATCATAATCAAATTGGAAAGGATGAAACAAATCTATGAACCTAGATTCTGCTTCCTTGAAATAACTATAATGCAATAAACCAATAACCATATAGTTGTAAACTAAGAAACACCATATCGCTCCTAAGCACTTCCTTTTCAAGAAAAGACCCGTTCACGTTTTCATTAGCCTTTACCAAATTGAGTTTAAGATCCCAAATCTTACTGCTTAACCTTGACATCCTCCACAAACTCGTCACAAATAGTTACCTCCAAAAAACATCTCTGAGTATGTGCCAGTGGGTAATCAATACATACCTCGGTTTCTTGGAACTTTGGAAGGAAACCTTAGTTTCCACAAGTAGTCTAACTGATCGGTCTAATTTCCATGACTCTGGCAACATGCTATTTAATTTAGAAACCACATGAACAAGATACCTTTTAAGATAAATAAAATGAAAAACTAATAAATTATTAAACAAATAAATGTAAGATGGAAGGAGCCAAATTTATTATCACAATTTAAAGGAATTTTGTCAAGATTAATAAGCTAAAAATCAAATCAATATCAAAACAGAGATTTTCAAATACTAACCATTGGCATATCCTCCCACCATAAAAATCAATAAATTGGTATATCAAAGACAGGCAGGCTTCCTGTGAGCTCAATGAAAACAGGTATTCACCGATGTCTTCGAATAGTATTACCCTAGAAAATTGCTCATCAGCTTCTCCGTCTGCTGTCCCATCATCACGAGTAACTTCTGGTACTTTGCCCAGAAACAGAAGACAAAAGATCAGGTAATTTTTTTTCCATCAGTTAATCAGATATAGTAAAATAAGCAAGCATATACAATAGAAGAAAATGGAAACCCTTGCAATACATTAAAAATAAAAAACAAAAAACAGGTTAAGTATGCTATAAGACAGCTGACCTATATCCAGTCCTCTTTAATCAATAAAAAGATACGAACAGCAAATATAATTACAGATACTGCCCTTGCACTCCTGCAGTAGATTGTTGTTTTCTGTCAAAGACCATATGGGATCATCTCCGGCCAGAATCATTTACTATCGAGACAAGGACTTCCTTAGCCCTTTAGACTTCTACATCCGGGTTAATAACTCAACCACTTAATTTGTTCTTTTCTGTCAGAAGCTTAGTTCCCGATATCTAAAAGCAAAACTTGCTCATATATCTAGTTGTTATGGGACACTGAGGAATTAAACAAAATAATCTACCTCACAGAGAATCACCAGTCATTTGGAAATAGCATAGGAGTGTTCTACAAATATAAATATGAAACCAGAGCTCATCAGTACCCGTAAAACTAAACCAAGGTTTTAACATCATACATATAGTGCATTAGAGACCTAATTTGATTGATACATACTTATAAGTTTTTAGCATAAATGAAAGCGTTTTCAACCACTTCAAACTCTACATACGGCATTAGTATTCAAATCAAGATTATAGATCTTATTTCAACTACTTGTATACTTCGATTACAGACCTTCATAAGCTTAGAACTATTGATTACAGACATCCATTAGCTTATGAGAATATTAATTAATCACAGTATCACCACAAGCCCAAAGGGTACATTTTAAACCGAGGATCCACATCGGACGCATACCAAGAAACACACAAAAACAGTGCATGAAACACACAAAAACAGTGCATGAAACACACGAAAACAGTGCACGCATGAGAGGGAGGGAGGGAGGGAGGGAAGGGGAGAGAGAGAGAGAGAGACCAGTTTTCGAGTGAAGAGGCATCCACTGATCCGTATCTCTTGATAACTCTTCTTCTGACCATCTATTCCAAGTTGTGGTGTCTTTGACTTCATCAGCTGCTTCGGCATTAGCATTGATGCCTAGCAATTTCAGCAAAGTTGCAGTATCTTTCTCTGGCTCAACTTCTCCAGTTCCAAATTCATCATCAGATCCCTCCACTTCTGCAGCATCATCAGCTATAGTTTCTTGACTGCCACCAAGATTTCTATCTTTAGATAATGGTTCTGTCCAACCTGTCCAGCCACCTTCATCCATTTCATCTGATCCTTCATTAATAACTTCACGCTTCTGTTCCTCCTCTTTCTCCAGCCAGGTTGACCAACCAAGAGCCCCATCTTCCCCAACTCTGGGACCATCACTATTCCAGAAGTATTCAAACAGTCTTAATTTACTCTGTTCTGAAAGAAGTAAAGAGGGACAGAATAAACAATACTCAATTTCTGCCTGAAACAAAGCCGTAGCCAACTCTTGATAGCCAGCCTGCCACTCGAACCGGCAAAGACTTACAAATATATCAACTAGACCAAGTTCTTTTTCAACAATAGCTGAATCATGCGAATGTGCAATAGCAGTTGGGAGAACCTGCACCAAGACGCAGTAATTGGGATCAGATTCCTTATGCGAAGGCTTCACGTTGGTAAAATCAAGTAATCAATTTTATGAAAATCCAGCATAAAGAAAGATGAAGGGAACCAGAGTCTGAGTTTCAACAGTGTTAAAACAAGAATCTATTCACAATGGTTACTATTCCGACTCTGAAGAGTTCTAAAGTTGTTTTAAAAAATAATGATGATGATGATAAAAATAATTATTATTATTATTATTATTTAAACCAAAAAAAAATTAGTAATTTCAGCTTCACCAGGTTTCATATCTATGCAAAGTGAGCAACAGCCAACAGTAAAGGCTAAAAAGCTCCACTCTGCTCAATCTTCACATACTTTGACCTCATTTTACAGTACATTACCAGGGCTTATGGTGTTTAATTATTGATATCAGGAATTTTTACCTGTATCTCTTGAAGCAGTTTCAACTAAATTTGAATTCATTTGAAATGCAAAAAGAACAATAATATCAGTAGATTAATCCAAGAAACCAAAGGTAACAACAAACAAAGATTTTTTTCCAGCAAAACGATAACGAACAGATTATAAAAATTTGCATAAATAAAGAGTTAGGCTAATATGTAAAGCAAATTAAAGCTGGCACAGAATCATGCTGCCACAATTATAAAACAAAGCCTCCAATTTAGTAGTAAACTAATTTCAAATTAAAAAAATAATCACAAGAAAAGTCCACTTGTCAGTTCTCTTGTATAAGTTTGCTCTATAGTTTTCGAACGTGTTTCAAAATTAAGTGTGAGAAATCCCTTGCTATTGTCATAATTGTTTCTTTTGTATAAGCTTCATCCCCAATCAACTTATATCAACCACATGGCAACTATAATATATTAGTAGAACTCAATCGCATTAAATGCATCAAAGACGAGAATCAGAGCAATTTTCCTCAATCTTTCGCAAACAATAGCAACCAAGAAAACCATGCAATCCTCTTTTTAAAAAGATCTTCACAACAAAGCTAAAACAATAATCATATCCGTCGAAATTTGAGAACCTGCCTATACTGCTTTCCACATGAAGCAAATAAAGCTCTAATTGCGTTGGCATATATTTTCCTCATTTCAGGAATCTTGAATCTAGAGAATTCTCCCTGAACAACTCGCAAAAACTCTCTCCACAACTTCAGACTCCCAGAGTGTTGCAAAAGTATCTTCTCCCATCTACCAATCAAGATATCGGTGCTATCTCGGCTCCGATAAGCATGTAAAAGACCAAGCAGCAGCTCTTCATTATCTGGATTGACCTCAACTGCCTTCTCTAGTATACTAATTTTCTTTTCGAGGGTCTGCAAACGAGCACCTTTTTGAGGCTGCATACTGGCAACTTTGTCTTGGAAATCGGCAAAATCTAGCCAAAACTTCTCATTATGGGGATATTCTCTTGTCAATTTGTTGAACTCCTTTGTTTTCCGAAACACCATATCCTCCCAAGATTCCTCAACTACTGATACCTTTGAGATTGATCCACCATCTGAACCTTCAGAAAAAGTTTGAACGTCCGTCAATGGAATAAAATTACCATCAATCATTGTACCTCTGCCAGGTGCATGAATTCGCATCCTTTTAAAATTTTTATGCCTCTCCAGTGCAGTGTACTTTGCAGACCAATATCGACCCACAGTTTTAAGTTTACTATCCAATGCACTGATATCATTATCTTCATCCAATGTCCAATTTTTCTGATATCGGTAATATAGAGAGTGATTTACACTATGTCCAGATGTAGACGAATGACATTTGTAGCGTGCAACATCCATTCTGCATAAAGGGAGAGATGCTGATTTTTTAAGCGTCACAATTATGCGTTATATCAAATTCAAAGTTCAGAAGTGCTAATCAATGTACCATAAAGGAAAAGACAAAGGTTTCAATCATAGATTCTTCATTTTAATGATTCTAGATTACACGAAATTCACCATTCCAGAAATATTGAAATCGGAAAACAAGAAAATATTCTTTCTATGGATGTCTAACCAGAAGAGAAACCAAAAAGGAAAAACTCCAACCTTCTCTCAAAAACAAAATATTCAGATATAGTTAAGCATTTAAAATTTTGATGTTTCCCACAAACATGGAAGAAAGTTTATCAGTACCATAATTTATCATAGAAGAAACTCAAGCAATTTACTTTCTTCACTAGATTCAGAAGCAAGACAAAAGGAGAGGATATCTTAGATAAAGAGGAGGAGAACCACCAATAATTTCTACTATGGCCATTAATATGTTCACTTCTTCAGTTTTCATCTTTTTTTTTCTCGTTACTCTATCAATCGCATAAATAAAGACTACAATGTATACATATGCATGTTCTCTTAATAAATCTTCCTTCCCTCAGTTTTCTACAACGTATATGATGTTTAAGGAGACAAACGAAGGTCACGAAGCTTGTTTCCCTCACAACTCGTATATTTATTCTCTCTTCCTCGTTGCAAGAAAACCACAAATAGACAAACAATAACAAGAGGAGAACCTAATTTTATCATTTCTGTAGCATAACAAAGAAAGACGCTACACTTCATGAATTAGATAACATAACAAAAGGCTACAGAAAAATATGAAGAAATTAAAAGAGCCAAACAGAATGAATTACGTCTCCAAAAGCTATGAGATAGAATAATCTTATCAAAGTATTCTACTTATCTGAAATTCAAACCATCCACTTCAAACATAAAAAACAGTGTAATAATATCAAAAACTCTATTCAACTGGAGAGAATTACCTGTAAATACATCCGAAAGCCAAATTGTCGCGATCACCATGTAAATCAAAATGGTAATCTTTATCACTAGTACTCGCCCAAGACCTCGCTTCAGGTTTCCTTGAAGAAGGATCATAGCCGAAAGATGCAGCTGCAGCACTGGATTGCTTCCTCCTTTTCCATTTCTTCTGCTTCTCCTTCTTACTATCCTTCCCTTTGTCGGAATAATCATCCGACGCAGAAGAGCCCACCAATTCGTACTGTGGTCGTCGGGCATTGTTATCACCTGGAGTCTCGTCACGTTCTTCGTCTTCTTCTTCTGGGAGTTCGACGTTTGTGTCGTAGTGAGTAGAAACGGCAGCGTTGACGACGGAGATGTCGGTGGTGAAGCTAGAATTGAATAGCCATTGCGGCTTCGCGGAGTTGGTGTTGAGCTCGGGATTGGAATTCGAAGGAAAGAGAGGAAATAGAGATGGTTGAGTTCTGTTATCATCTTCTCCGATTGCTGTTGATTCCTCTCTTGTGATTTCTTCTGCTTCCTCCATTCTCGATTTCTTCCGGTTGATGATTTCGGTAACAGTATGAACCCTAACGCCCTCCGTCGGAGTTCACCTCGGCGTTTGTGTATTTGAGAAGAAATTAAAATAACAGAATGTAAATTCGCGTCGAGATTATAGTTTACTATAACTAATAAAAAAAATTATGAACAAAGAATTTGACATTTTATAAAATAATTTTCTGATAACTATATGGAGTTTATATTTTGAAATTTATTATGCAATGGGTAATTTCTTGGTTATGAAATTATAATATATATATATATACATCCCATTTCAAAATTAAAATTGTATTTTAACTTGGCTTTTACGATGACTAGTCTAATTGTTTGAATTATAATTATGAATTACTAGAATTTTAAATACAATATTGCACTTAATGTTTATATATAAGTAGTTTAAAGCAATTACATTTGCAATAAGAAGACTTCGTATTAGAATAAAGCAAATAAATATAAAATTTTAATATTAAGCTTGTATTGTTAAATTATAAATAATATTAATTAGAACTTGAACGAAAGATATGTTAAATAATTAAGAATGATTTTAGATTATATCAAGGAAATTTGTTGTAAATTATAACCAGTATATAAATATAACTCATATTTCACCTTACTCGTGTAATAGATAAAAGTATTAATAGAAAAAAGAAAAAAAAAAGATTTCTAATGTCAAATTACAAGACCTGCGTATGTGGCTTGGCCACTGTATGGAAGTAATTGACTTCTCGTTTTTAGAAAACAAAATGGAAAAAGAAAAAAACCTTTAAGTTATTATTTTCTGATTTTTTTCATATATAAAAGAAATCAATTAGAAAACTTTGATATTTTTTTCATGTTAAAATGAAATCAACACTAATTATTTTTACTGTACATTTTATCGGTTATTATTGTTAACGTAAATCAACTAGTATGGATTATGATTGATAAATACCTTAAGTGGTTAAGATAAAATAATTTGAAATACTAAGATAAAATAACGTAAATCAACTATTATTTTGTAGATCTGAAATTATGAAATTAGACATCATTGCCCAAAATGTTAAAATTTCATTTTCAAAACTTATTCTAAAATTATTTTAATTCTTTATTCTTTTGTCTAGATAAATTAATCATACTAAAGCATCTTATGGCTGGTGTTTTAAGATGATTATGAGATTAGATTTAACATTGACTTATTCTTAACATTTATTAATCAATGTTTAATCAATCACCTACACGCATCTCACGATTTAAATACGCTAAATTAATTCATTTCGATTCTTCTTTAACACTCATCATTTCTAAATACATTAAAATGACAATACACATTTTATTAAAATGACGCATCTTCATATTCGTTAGATATCTAATTTCCGAATGTTTCTTCTAAAAATTGATTTTCTCGTTTATCCACCGCATGTTAATTGGAGTTTATAATTTTTGAACTTCGTATATTCATTGATACGTTGGTTTTATCATAATGTTCCGATATCTAATTCAGTTTTAATACATGTGACGTATCCATGTATTGTCACATATAATTATTGAGTATTTTTAATTATAAAAATGTTACATACAAATTTTTGATTTTTCACATATTTTTTTATTTAAAATAAAATTTGTCCCCAAAACTTAACAAATAAACAAAAGGAATATTTATCTAGCATTGCACTTTCTAATTGCCGAGTGGCTTCCTCTAAATCGTGATTACTCAATGACACTTTTCCGGAGGAATCGCTTGCTTTCTCACAACATGATTATCCATTCATCTAACTTCTTCTCGTACTTCGAATTTATTTTAAATTTAATGATTGATAATCCATAATGCCTCTCTGATTAATTTAACAGATACATGTTATATCTAACATTAATTTAAAAAATGTAATATTAGTTTTACTTTTTATTTATCCAGTGATAAATTCAACTTGTAATATTGTTTTACTAAATTTAATATATATGTTTTTTATACAATTTAATGTTCTAATCAATATTAAATTTTATTAAATAACGAGATCAAGCTAATTATAAAAATTATTGTTCATTTGATTCAAAAGAAAATTAAAATTAACGTATGATTGTTAATATTTTATATTACTCCCTTTGTTCCACAAAAATAATAACATTTCATTTTGTTTATATTATAATGTGAAATCCTATAATTCAAACAGTGACAAGAGTTTAATAATGTTTCTATATAATAAAGTGTTTGTTATGTTAGAATTTTAATGTATTATGTAATGTTAATAATTTTACAATCAAAATCAATCAAATTTAAATCATAGACTTTTACAAGAGTATTAAAGTACTTTTTAAAATGTTACTAATTTTTTAGAACAGATGTTGTATAATTTTATTTTGATTATCAATTACAATTATTAAAAGTATTAACAAAATTTTAGATGAATATTTTTTTTAAACTTTCTAAAAAACACGCGCATTGCGCGGATATTGTGCCCAGTTATATTAAACCCCACATTCACCAAATATAAAGAACGAAGAGTTTGACTACGTACATTGACTTGGGCTATCTATGATTCATGCATAATGTTGACTAATACTTTAGTTTTGATTATTTATGGACTACTCCTTGATATTTATCTTTGGCGATCAATAAATTAAGTTGCGACTTGAGCATATTAACAAGATAACCAAAATTTTACGGCCATTATTTTGTTAGTTTAGAATTTAAAAGTTAAATATCTAAATGAACTGGCATCTAACTATACAAATATACAATATTAACATATATTCATACTAGTTCTCATTATATTATTTTAATTTATTATAAACATAACATTTAATTATATTATATAATTGAATAATACTTTTAATATTTTATATATATATATATACATAGAAAAAATGAGAAACAGACCGTAACCTAGTTTTTAAAGATAAATTGTAGTAATTTCTTCTTATATTTTATAATGTTTTCACGAATCTAATTGTATGAATTCATAGAACATTCAAAAATATGAAAATATATAAAATTTTATGATTTTTCGTTATGCATAGAATAATTTTTATAATTATATAAAATTAAACAATTTTTTATTTAGGAAAAGTTGTTGAACTTACATTATTAAAATAAGTATGATGCACATCATATCAACTTATAAAAATTTGTATACTATATTATTTTTTAAGGTTGTTTTAATTTATACAGTTATATTTTCAAAAAACTTATGAAAATTACTACATCTCAAAATTGAAAAATAAGATGCAACCTATTTCTCGTAATCTCATATATATATATATATATATAATACTTACAAATTTTATATGTAATACTTACAATAAATGTATAATTATATTATACTATAGTACGCACTATATTTAAATCTTATAATCCATATATTATATAGTATATATATATATATATATTAATATTACATGTAAAAATTAAATAAAAAGTAATCAAATCCAAAACCACTCTTAAAAGTAATTTCAAATTCAAATAGAGATCAAAGACGAAAAGATCTAAAAGAGTTTTGGGCCAGAATCTAAATAAGTGAAAATACAGGGGTAAGATGGAAAAAATAGTTCAGCATCTTCCTACAGGATTCTTTTCGATCTTAGGGCTCAGAAACTCAGAAAAACAACAAAGAAGAAGGAGAAGAAATCAAAACGATTAGCGGCAAAACTGGTGATACTCTCTATGCAAGAAGACGGTAACTCCAAATCTTCCGACATTCATTTATTTTCCGTGGATATGTGAGTAAGTATTTCAAATTTCAACTTTCGTTCTTTATTTTTTCTGGATTAAAATCCTCAAAACCCATTACCATTCAGCCATTTCAGCGTGATTGATACTGTTTTTGCAATTGGATTCGAATTTACGTTTTGATCTTAGCGTTTTTAGTTGGTTGAATTAAGAAATTGATGAATCCAGGATTTATATTGTTGAATTTCTGTGGTATTTCAGGTTTGCTTGGTTCTTTGCATTTTGTTTATAGTTGATTGAAAATGGCGGAAGAGTCAGAGAGTTCAGTTGATGTTATTTTGGAGTTTCTGAAAAGGAACAAATTCTCTAGGGCTGAAGCTGCATTGCGCAGTGAGCTGGGGAACCGCTCTGATTTGAATGGTTTCTTGCAAAATCGAACCCGTAAAGAAGAAGAATTGGAAAAAGAAGAAGTGAAGGACTTTGAGAATGGGACGAATAAACAAGTGACTTCACGGGGAAGTGAAGAAGCTTCTTATAGAGAGCTTATTGTCAAAGAAATAGAATGTGGTAGTGCAAGAAATGAATCTAATGGTAGCAAGTGGAATAATTCAGGAGAACAAGTTAGTAAAGCGACTGCATTATCTATGGGTGTGAGAGACAAAAATATAGATTTACCTAACAATTCAGATGACGCCATGCTTGATATGTATACCTGGAAGTTCAATCCAACTAATGACAGCTTGGTTGCTGACCCTTGTCAGTACGATGGTGGGAGTAGCACAAGTTTGAAAATGGATGAAAGGGTGGGAGAAGATATTAAATTTTCTATCGGTAAGAATGTGAGGGAGGAAGACGAAAATAATTTATCCATTGGTGAGAAGAGAACAACGTCTTCGTGGCTTGGGAGTACCAGTAAATCCACCGCGGAATCCATGGGAAATAAAAGTAGTGGTGGTCCGAATCGCAAAGATGACGGCTTTGTGGATAATCCATGGTCTACCAATGACGAACCAGTCCCACATTCGGCACCAGAAGTGTGGAAAGATTGTTCAGTCAAAACTGTATTTCCATTTCCCACAAGTGACGTGTCGACCAGTTATGAAAGTGGGGTGATCATTGGTGATAAAAGGGAAGGAAAGAGAACATCTAATGAGATCAAGGATATTCGCGCCGCAATAAAAGAGCAAGTGGATGAGGTTGGAAGAGCTCTCTATCTTGGAAAAACACAGGAACCAAAAACTTTTGGTAATTTTGGAATTTTCCCGCCTGTGATATCAGATAATCATCACAAGGAAGAGTTCCCTAGGTTGCCACCTGTCAAACTGAAGTCAGAGGAAAAGCTATCAAGTCTAACTTGGGAGGAGAAGTTTGAGCGTGATGGACCTGAGTCAAAGATTATTAATGCTGACACTTACCTTATTGGGTCATTTCTAGACGTCCCAATCGGACAAGAGATCTCTGCAGGTTTGCCCAACTGATCCGTGGTTTATCTTTCTATCTTTACAAGTTATCTTACTCTTCATATCAGTGGAAAGCATAAACTTGAATTCCTAAGCAGTAGATTTCTTAACTATCATCATTGCAATTTGTTGATGGTTGTGATATTAATATTATAACTTTCATTCACTACTATCCTGGTGTCCTCTCTGCGCTTTACGTCTTTGTCATTACTAGGAGTGTCACGATTTTTGACCATCTTTCTTTAAAATCAATAAATGCATAGCATTTGTCAAATGGTAAGTTTTTATGAATTTCATGCAATAATTTGCTTATATATCTCAAATTGTTTTCCCCTGCTCTCCCTAATAGTTAAACTTTCTTTGTGGCAAGTACTAGAGATAGTATGGCATTTTTTAAGACATAAGTAATGTATCTGGCATGTATCTATTGCAGGGATGTCAGCATGATATTGAATTTTTCTATCTAGGAATTATTTTCTTGATTGTGACGCACGTAAAATTATTAGTTTATTATTAGATTTCTGAATTTATTAGTCAAATTCATCCTTGCATATATCCTTTTTAATCAACAATTGCCTTTCATGTTTTGTTTCCCTCTAAATTTATTGTGGGCAGCTGCACGTAATTAAGAATTTTGCCTATTCGCTTTTGGAAGACTCTTTTTTATTTTTATTTGTTTTTATGACATTTAGCATGAGGGCTGGATGGTTGTGAGATGGGTTAGGTTGATTTAGGCGTCTGGAAAAAAATTGCAGCTTATTGATAGTTTTTTTTTTTTTGTTTCAGCCTGTTGATAGATTTGCTTATGGAAGACTCTTTTTTATGTTTATTTGAATGTCTTTATTGTTTAGTTTTGGCTTATTGTAGATAAAAGTTTGTTCTAAAAAGTTGCTGCTTCTTTAGTTTTAGTTGTTTATTATTCTCCAAGTGAAGTGATCAAGGAAAAAGATGGTGAATAAGTATGGTAACATACAATCAGCTAGAATCTTGGCCCTTTGGGGCTCCTTAACTGGAATGGTTATTAATGCCCCCTCCTAAGAAGAATTCTGAAATCCTCCGACACTACATAATTAAATAATAAATCTAATAGGAAAACAAGTAGTACATGGAAGTATGGAAAGGATCTAAAGCATGTCAAGCAGGATCTCCTCATGTTTCTCCTTAAATGAAATCAGAAGCATTAATCGTACGTGCAATAGGTAATTATTTTTTTGGTCAACCAGCATTTAAAGATACAAGATGGTGATAAAGGATTTATGCTTTATATTTTCCAATGTCCTTAAAAGGTGAATTTCTTGTCCTTTATGGTAACTTTGAATGTGATCCCACCCAAAGTAACCTTCACTAAGAGGTAATGTGTTGGAATAGGCATACCATGTCCTACTTTGAGGAAGAGACGGTGGGCCATTTGATTATAAGCTGTAAGGAGCTTGTGGGCTCGTCTTTTCTTTGGGTGCTATGTAATGGTTGAAGAGGTTTCTTTTTAAGATTTTATAAAGCTCGTAGTAGGTGAAGATTAGGGAGGAACATAAAAGAGATGGAACTAAGTTCTCAATTGTATCTGATGGATTCCCAGGAACGAATGATACAATAGGTATTCTGAAGGTTTTTTGAGACCTTTTGTATATGTTTCTTATTTTTTGTTATACATTAAAGTTTCTCAGCATAATTTCCTTCTTGATTATAAAGGTGTTTCTATGCTCCTGTTCTGCATTTTGTGGAATTTTTGAAAAAGCTTTCGCCGGAGTCTAGGAAACCCTTTTTCTGAGGCTTGCTCAATAGGGTGGGATAGAGTTCGTATTGCAATTCTTTGGCATAGATCAGCCTTTTAGTTATCCTATGCTTTCTATATTATTTATTTATTTGTTGCTCACCTGCTTGTTGGTGTGTGTAGTTGATTATTTTTCAAAAGAATGAGAGGCAAGGAAAATTTTTATGTTTTCCTATCTTTAATTCCATTTATGCAAAATGTTAAACCCCAAGAGACCTTTTTGTTCTTCCTATATTTTTCATCTTATCAACTACTAATGGCAAGATTGCAATAGGAATGACCTCAAAGAATAAGTGACATGGATTTTGAACTACCTGGGCAAAAGAGAACTATTTAATGAAGCAGAAGATGACACAATAGGGCCTGGGAATTTATAAGTTCTTCTTGTTTGCAGTTTGATTTTTCGGATTTCTGGAAAGGGCCTGCAGCCCATTCCCTTTTTTTTTTTTTTAATAATTTGGGCTGTACTAGTTTTTCTTTTATTTTGCAATCTTTTTGAAAAATCCAACCATATGGATGAAAACTACATTAAAAAACAAGGGGACATGTGAATTTTCAAAACTTTTCAGGATGTGCATCATTTTAATCATGTAAGTTGAACATATTTTTGTTGAGAAAGATTTTTCATAGTTTTATGAGTTCTAAAATTTTTCGACATGTCATAAAAAACTATGAAAATTTGCAAGCCTTCATGTTTCTTGATGTCCTATGCATCGATAAGGTTGGATCTCTTAGAAACTTTGCAAAAATAAAAAAAGAATTTACTGCAGCCGACTTTTACAAAAATAGGTTGCAGACTGATTCCCTTTCTCTTGTATATATAGGGGAAAAGGAAATTGAGCTATGACTCATTTTTATAATCCTCTCCACTCGTGTGATGCTTCAATTTTCAAAATATTTGAGAAAAATCTAACCGTACAAATTGAAAGAGCATACCAAAACAATACAACATGTGAATTTTTTGAATTATTTCGAACTTATTTACATAGTTTTTGTAATCATTTTAAAATCGATATATTTTAGCCCTTGAAAATATAGTGGTTTTACATGGCTATAAAAATCATGTTACACACCACAAAAAGAGAAATTTATATATCCCTCTATTTTTTTTATGCTTTTTCAATCTGTATGGTTGGATTTTCTAAGTAAATTGTGAATTGGTACATATAAAACTAGTGTGTAGGATATGAGAAAAATATTTTGGTACATCCCATAAAAAATAAAATAGGCTGCAGAATAGAATAGAGAACAAAATAAATTAAATAACAAACAACATCACTGCATAATATATAATTTTGTCAACAAACAAACTTGGTTCAATGAAGCACTGAGCTAAACAAGATTAATAGCAATAGTTCAGAAGAATAGGGAAGAAAAGAAGAAAAAATAATTGTGCTACAGGGCCACTATACAACACTATGTCAGTATAATATAAATATATATTATTTATATTAGGTTTATGCTTTATATAAATTTGATAGGTAATATTGACACCTCAGATATTGGAGTCGGAGGTGTAGCTGCTTGAAATTCTTGCGATGGATCAGTTTTGTTATTTATTTTTTGGTTTTTGGTTTTTTTCTCCGGTTTGGGAATATTACAAAAATTATAATTGTATACTGAACTTAAATATACTTTTTTCTTTGGCAAAATTTCACTTTTGCCCCTTCATCTTTTTGTTAACTTTCAATGTGATCCTCTTTCTTTTAATTTTGTCACTTCAGTCCTCCATTTATTCATAAACCTTCAATTAAGTCCTTCCATCTCATTTTGCCCAAAAAATAGACATGTGCCCCTCATTGACTTTATCTTAACTGTAAACTTGTCTTTGTATATTATTTTTACTTGAAAAAAAAAAGAAAATGACATCAATCCAACACACATGGCTTAAAAAAATAAAATAACTCACTTCAGAACATTCTATTCCAGTACACGTGGTGATTCAATGTCATTTTCTTTTCATTTCTTTTTCCTTAAAATAAATCTAATATGAAAATTCAAGTTTGCCCTTAACAAAAAGTCACAAAGGTGCACATGTGTATTTTTTGGGACAAAATTGAATGGGAGGACTTAATTGAAGGCTTATGGATAGATGGAGGACTAAAGTGACGAAATTAAGAGAAAGAGGACTATATTGAAAGTTGACCAAAAGATGGAGGGACATGAGAGAAAACTTGCTCTTTTCTTTTCTTTTCTGGGTGCAGCTTGTGGTTAATCTGTCTTGTTCTCTAACTTCAATTTGTTTAATTACGTAATAGCTTTGATGAGTAATATCTTGAAGGTGAACTAACCTCCGTGAAAGCAATTTAAATAATAAATTTCTCCGCCACTACTTTTATGTTTGGCTTTCATTTTGTCATCCATTTGTAAAGTCATCTTTTTTGGAAAAGTTAATGGTTTTGGCCTCCTAACAGATTCTAGACATTTGGTATTTTGGTTGACACAGAACCGTTCTGCATCCTCTCCTCATACCCTTTTTGTGACACTTGTCTTTTGTAATTTTTTTTTTTGTGTGGGGGAGGGTCCCCTCCCCCCTCCCCCCTCCTCTCTCATATCTCTGTCTCTCCCCCCTCATTAAATTTTTGATGTTATGGTGATACTTTGTTGATATTTCAGGTGGGAAAAGACCTGGTGGAGGCAATTGGCTATCAGTTAGTCAGGGCATTGCTGAAGACACTTCTGATCTTGTTTCTGGTTTTGCCACTATAGGTGATGGATTGAGTGAATCTGTTGACTATCCCAATGAGTATTGGGACTCTGATGAATATGATGACGACGATGATGTTGGCTACATGCGACAACCAATTGAAGATGAGACCTGGTTTCTGGCTCATGAAATTGATTACCCAAGTGACAATGAAAAGGGAACAGGACATGGGAGTGTTCCAGACCCCCAAGAAAGAGGTCCACACAAAGACGAGGATGATGATCAGTCATTTGCTGAGGAAGATTCCTATTTATCTGGTGAGCATTATTTTCAGTCCAGAAATATCAATCCAGTTACACCGTCAGATGATCCTATAGGGTTATCGGCAACCGAAATTTATGGGAGAAATGATGAGACCAGTTTAATAGCTCAATACGATGGACAGCTGATGGATGAGGAAGAGTTGAATTTGATGCGTGCAGAACCTGTTTGGCAGGGTTTTGTCACCCAAAATAATGATCTCATTATGCTAGGAGATGGGAAAGTTCTGGATGAACGTGGAAGGCCTAGAATTGATGATATCTGTGTGGATGATGATCAACATGGTTCAGTCAGATCAATTGGTGTCGGGATCAACAGTGATGCTGCTGATTTTGGTAGTGAGGTACGTGATAGTTTGGTTGGAGGTAGTAGTGAGGGGGACATGGAGTACTTTAATGATCAAGATGTTGGAGTCGGTGGCTCCAGAATTTCACAGCATGAGTTGGACAAAAGATATCATGGTAAATCAAAGAGAGATAAAAAGAAAATGACCAAATATGATCCTGATAAGAATGTCACTGGAAACAGTAAAGGTGAAGGTAGTCAGACAAAAGATCACATAGAAGGAAGTTTTTCCTTTCCTCCTCCTAGAGATGGGCAAGTGGTGCCAACAGTATCTAGTAAATCTTTGTGGTCAAACAAAGGTAATGATACTATAAGAGAAGCAGATAATAGTTTAAATACCTTGATTGGAAGTGATAACATGCTTGCTTGGCGGAAAAGCAGTGATTCCTCGCCTGTCAGGAGTTCAAGGGATGAAGATGATACTAATGCAGTAGGATCTGCGAATTCATCCCCTTCCACGCTCTCAAATTATGCCTATGCTGAAAGAGATAGTGCCAATAAAGCTGAGGACGAAAAACACGTGGGTTCAGTAGAAGAAGATCCAGGGGCATCACTGGAGGATGAAGAGGCAGCTGCTGTGCAAGAGCAAGTAAAGCAAATAAAGGCTCAGGAAGAGGAGTTTGAAACCTTCAATCTGAAGATTGTCCACAGGAAGAACAGGTAGCCCTTCATCAAATTCAACTCATTATCTAAATATAAATGCTTGCTTATACAGCTTCTCTCATGCAATATTTTCTTTGAGGGATAACTTCTGTTAGATGTTTAATGAAAATACTAAATCTTGGACTTTCTATAGAATTCCTTGACAAGGTAATATGCTTAAAGGTTCATGGTAACATATTAGTCAACTATTACAAGAACAAAGAAGAAATACTTCCTGTTAGTTATTTTCTTTTCTTCCTCAGAGCGCTTAAGGCCGCCTATATTATACCCAAGGCCATAAAATGAACATTAAATGTTTCTCTATATATGGTGCCTAAGTTCTACTTCTCTGGCGCAATGTATAATAATTATTAAAGACTTGTTAAGCATAAAAATGCAATCATGAGGGCCGCTTCTCTTTATTCCATTCTTGTTTTTCTTTTACAGTTTCTGTGCTGATTTTGGCGCTACAAATTTAGTATATCTAACTACGCCTAAACTTCTGTTTGTTGCTCAGAACTGGCTTTGAGGAGGACAAAAATTTTCATGTTGTTTTAAATTCTGTCATAGCTGGGCGATATCATGTCACCGAGTATCTTGGATCTGCTGCATTCAGCAAAGCTATTCAAGCACATGACCTCCACACCGGCATGGATGTCTGCGTGAAGATTATAAAGAACAATAAAGATTTTTTTGACCAGAGCCTTGATGAGATAAAGCTTCTCAAGTTTGTCAACAAGCATGATCCTGCTGACAAATATCATATTCTACGATTGTATGATTACTTTTATTATCGTGTAAGTGGGATGCATTTCTTATCAGGTTATTCTTTTCTTGGCCTATTAATGCTTTATCCTCTACAGCTTTACATATTCTTTAGGCGCATGTAGTCTCATCATGTTTTGGTTGGTCTGGTATGAGAAGTTATGGGAAAGAGTATAATTACAGCATCTCTAATTTGTGAATTTCTAATGATCTTTGTTGCCTTGCCTTTTCCATTTCAAGCTGGCACTTAATTTCAAGGAGTCTCTTAATATTTTGCTGGGAAGCTAAGTCAGCCAAAGGCCTTGCTTAGTTAAGCTTCGACTGCATTACTCTTTCTCTCTCTCTCTCTCTCTCTCTCTCTTAATTGGGGGGGTCCTGCAACACCCCCTCAATCCCCCCGTGTGTGTGCGCACACGTGTATGGTTGATGGTAGGGTAGTTTTGGGTTTAAGCTGTTAGACTAGGAAGTAAAGTTGAGGCAGTTTGGTGCGGCATGATGCATGCGATGGGCCTTAGGTACTCTGTGGTACATATGGGCTGCGGTGTTGGCCGCATCCACATGTTTTTAAATTTTAACTGATCTCTGCCTGAAGGAAAAGTGAAAAGAGAAAATGAAAGGTATAAGAAAAAGAAACTAATATCAGTGGCCATGTACCACTGCAATCTCGCTTCAAAGTTGCTGCCTCTGGATGTTTTTGTGGGAGTGGCTGCCTCTGGATGTTTTTGTGGGAGTGGCTGCCTCTTCCACAACACTGCTGTAGCTGCCTCCATTTCTCCATGAAATAGTCCGGCTAGTGAATAGAAAAACCCTAATTTCACAAGATAACCTTGAACAATTACAGTTATGCCTATCATGATTCAGTACCTTCTCTTCAAACTCACGTCTATGAAATTCACTTATCCTTCATGTTAATGAATTAGAAATGGTCCTAGTCTAGAATACTTACGGTCTTCTTGAGAAGCACCCTTGTGCCTGTTTCCTGTTTCAACCAGCAGACGTTTAATGTGGTTTGATCATTCAGTTTGGCTTTATGAATTCCTATCCTTGCGACCTTCATAGTCATATGTACTACAAATTATGTGATAGTGATCATGTTAGTGAAGGACATTTTTCATGTCTTCATTTTAATGGGTTCTTGTAGACCATTTAAATCACGAACAGTTATCAACACATCTCAGCTCGGTAAAAGTTCACCTGCTAATTATGTTTTCAGGAGCATTTGCTAATCGTATGTGAACTTCTCAAGGCAAATTTGTACGAGTTTCATAAATTCAATAGAGAATCTGGAGGAGAGGTTTATTTCACAATGCCAAGACTGCAGGTCTGTAGCACATAGGCCTTTCTGATGGATTTTTATTTACATAACATTTTAACGGTATCCAAAACAATTTTAACTTTTATATAAATCTGGATTTATCTTTGTAGTCTATTACTATTCAGTGTTTGGAGTCCCTTCAATTCTTACATGGTCTTGGCCTCATACATTGTGATCTGAAACCGGAGAACATCTTGGTAAAAAGTTACAGTAGATGTGAAGTGAAGGTCATTGATCTTGGAAGTAGTTGTTTTGAGACGGATCATCTTTGCTCATATGTTCAATCTAGATCTTATCGAGCACCAGAGGTTATCTTGGGACTTCCATATGATAAGAAAATTGATATCTGGTCACTTGGCTGCATCTTGGCTGAACTTTGTACAGGCAATGTAAGTATCAACCACAGTAATGTGTTTTTTGTGTTCTGAGTTTTAATTAGTTAGATTAATTAATATGTTAATTACCTAAATTTGTGAAGTATTTTGGCAAGGAAATTTTATTTCCTTGAGTTTGTTTAAGCGATAGTTCAACCTTTTCCTCTTCCATTTATTTAGTAGAGGGAGAAAATGATAAACAGGATAAAATATAATAGATTTCAGTACACCCCTCCCCCTCACCCCAAAATTCATGCAGTTAAAATATGGCTTGTACCATGAGTTCTTTTATATATAAATTTGAAAGTTCTGTCCTTGCAAGAAAATGCAGAATCGCTTTCAAATTTTTATTCTTACAAGCTCTTCTTATAATTTCACTACAGTTGGGTCATCATTTTACTTGACGTTTGAGTAATAATGCATTCTAGCATTCTAGTAGTAATATGCTTAGGTCATCATTTTTCTTTGGGTTGGGGGAGGGGGTGGCAAGTTTCTACCGCGGAAACCCGTGCGAAGCACAAGTTGCTGCTAGCAGCGAGTCTTAGGTGTTTTCTGTTTTCCTCTGCCGTTTTTTTGCCTTTTCTTTTTAAGCGAAATATTACTCACTGCAGTACACAAGATAAATTATGAGTTTAGGGTACTGAATTATGAAGTGAATTGAATCCACTCACTAAAAAGTAGGATGATAGAGACTTCACATTTCTTGAGTTTGGATTTTCCAATCGTTGTGTGTGTGTTTGTGTGTATTCTAAGGATTAAATAGCATTTAACTGACAGTGGCGTCGAGACTTTATAATGTATATATATGTTAACAACTATTACGTTATATCGTTTGTAGTTTTGTCCTTACTATATGCTCTTGATAGCAAATTCAAGGGAAAAAGATAGATGGGTCAATTGATTATATACTGTGTCTAGAAAAATGTTATTGTAGTGTAGTATACATATGTGTCTTAACACCATAAACGCAACTGCCCATATATACTAACATTAATGATAATGAAATTTTTATGATATAATAAAATGTACTGCCTCCTGCTTCCGTCCCAAAAAGTAATCCTTTTTTACCCATCATAATAAGTCCAATACAAATTCAAAAAGTAATTTATGATTAACTTGTGGGTTCTCTTATATGATAAAATAGTGTACTTCCAATTATTATGTACTTCATTGGGACCGGTTTCTCTATACCAAACAATGTTTCATCTCCTATTCCAACCCACTAGGGTTGCTTCCTCCCAAATATGGTTTTAGATTCACTTATTAAAAAACTGAAAAATAGGCAGTTGTCAACTTTCTAATATATGTAACATGGGATGAATTATCAACGGAGGAGACAAGTTGGTCCTTGGGACAAAAACATGTATAATCATTTTTGGGCTGTAGGGAATATAGATAATAGTTTTGAATTATTATTTTACCAATATAAGAAGAACCACAAGGTAATAGTCTAACATTTTTAAAATTGTACAAGACCTATTTTAAATGGTATTAGCCACCCATGCATGCGCCTACGCACGTGCAAACATTCTTAATAATTAATAATAATTGAAAGAATATGCTATAGAGTAAAAATTCATTTAATAATTGTCAAAAACTTCATTTTAAAGTTCTTTAGTTTTTCAGTATTTATTTATTTATTTAATTTTTATTTCCTTTGGGTGGTAACGCATGTTGTAATCATATATACACATCCTCCTTACTGGACTGAACTCTGGTTTGTAAATGAGAAGCGTAATTAGGTTGAATACGCAAGTGCTACTTTTTAAATTTTTTTATAAATTTCTTCTTCTTAGAAAAGTAAGGGTTAGAGTTCCCAAAAGAGAAAAACGTGGGCTAGATGGATATTATATGTGGGCAATTCTCATCTAGTGCAATACTCTTCATAGACAAGAGAATATGAAATCTACTCTTCAAAAGTTGCTTACCTTATAGGTAATCTGTACTTGTTCTGGGAGACCTTTTTTATTTTTTTAACGTCTTTGTCTTTAAGACAGCAACATACAATGTGACTGGGCAAGGTCTTCCAGTAAGTGCCCACCGGCCACCACAATGACGTGAATCAATGATTTAGTTTAGACTTGTTTTCAACTTTTCAGTAACTAACAAATGAAAATTAGCATGTTTGATTTTGAATTTTGTCCATAATTTTTAACTGAGAGCTGTGATAGATGTGTACCGTAAAATTTATGTTGGCATGTACTACTTCCAGCAAATTATATGATGTTCTATTTGATGCACATCTTAATATATCTCTGGTTCTTTCTTGGGGGTGACATGTAATTGGCATAATAGAGCAATATATTCTGAACTTTTAATCACTTTATATATCTTCTAAAAATGAACTTATGCCAATTATTATTGGTGTTCTAGGTTCTCTTTCAAAATGATTCACCTGCTACATTGCTCGCCCGGGTTATTGGAATTATAGGACCAATTGACCAAGATATGCTGGCTAAAGGACGAGATACATACAAGTACTTCACCAAGAACCACATGTTGTATGAACGCAATCAGGTAATATCATCTTCATCATCATCATTTTTCCCACCGGGTTCCTATTTTCTCTTGTAGTCTTGTTATTTCCCATATTCTTTTGGGAAATTTTTCAGGTTTGTATAAATGTTCTTCATTTTAGTTTTTAAAAGTGAACTATTCCATTTATGTCTTAGTGAAGCTTTATAATGCTGAATATAATCCTTCCGTCCCATTTTGTTTACTTATATTGTCATTTAACATTTCTTAAGAGTAGATTCCACTATTTTGGGACTTCAAAGTTCCTCGCCTCCCTTTTCTAACACACTCATATACATAGTACAATGTCTTATCTGAATTAGGTTCGAGTCTCATGGCAATTGTAAATTTGTAACACCTTTGAATCACGTTGGGCTCATTAAAATGCATCCATCAGTTATCAGCTTAGTGATCTGCATTATTAAGATGCATCTGGCATTGTCACCTTGGGGCTTTGCTCCATTTGTTTTTTATTAAAAGCTCTGATCGGAAAACATAACCCACTCAGGTAGGTTTCTGATTCAGAAGTTTCTTATAAATTCTAAAAAGTGGATCCAACATGTTGACAAACTCTGCAATTGTTATAGAAATTTAATTATATTTATTAGTTACTTCAGTTTTTTTTTTCTTTTTCTCTTTCAGGAGTCCAACAGACTGGAATACCTAATTTCCAAAAAGACATCATTGAGGCATCGTTTGCCTATGGGTGACCAAGGTTTCATTGATTTCGTCAATCATCTACTAGAAATTAATCCAAAGAAACGCCCTTCAGCATCAGACGCCTTAAATCATCCATGGTTGTCATACCCTTATGAACCAATATCTTCGTAAACCTCCTGGAAATTTTTGTGGTGGATGTAAATCTGCTGAAAGCACCATTGTGCTTGCATACCGTGTGGTGGATGTAACCTGCCGAACGAAACCCCTGTTGCTGCCTGACTGAAATTGGCTTCTGTGGTTTGAGCTTGCCTGGGTTTTGCACATTTTAAGCTTTTGCAATCTATCGACTTGTGTTTGGCAATATCGGTGATTATCCGTAGATCCTTCCCCTTTACATAGTTGTGTTGCATTTACGATACCAAAGAGTGTAACCATGCATATTAGTTGTTTATTGAAGGTAATCTATTTATGCTTTGTGTGGGTGGAAGGGGAAGGGGTTGTACATGATCTGTGATAGTTAATTTAGGGGATATTAGCGATAGCTTCTTAAGCTTGTAACATAGCTCAGCTATATCAGTCTAGAGCAAGGTCCATTTAAGAAATTTCATTGGTGACGATTGGTTTTGTTGTACTAATTATTCCACTTATCAAGTTGGGATCGTTAATGTGGAAAATTTTAATTTTTGAGGAGAGTTCTTGCATGCTTTGAAGTAAAATGGTTCTGTTTTCCTTTTTCCTTTTTTTTTTTTAGGTTTTTTTTCCTGCTTCTCTTTCTTTCTTTTGTGATCTTTGTTATGTCAGTGGCAAATTTTTGTATAGTTGAAATTTGACAATTGTATAACATTTGTGTTCGTCATTATGTGTGCTTTCGTATATGTATTATAATTTCTTTAGTTCAATTTTCATAAAGTCTTGCTTTTATTATCGTTTCATCTATCTATTACTCTATATTAATTCACACAAAAAGAATACGTTCAATACGACTTGTTAGCATTCTTTTTTCAATTTGACTCTTTAGTATTTTTTCTTCAATTCTAATTATAATGACTATTCCACCACTTATATCTAAGTCTCCTTAATTATATTAAAAATAATTATTCCTATAAATAATAATCAAAGACTACTTTTAAATTTTGTAAAATAAATATTATAAATAATAATAATAATTATCTAATCAATTTGAAAAAAGAACAATCATGTAATTAAGTATAAATAATTCATAATGAAATAATTACAATCTTAGTCACTAACAAAACCTATTTAATTAAAATAATTATAATTAAATTAGTAATAAAACATAATCATGTAATCTACCATAATTGATCGATTAGGATTAAATCAAATTATAATAAAATCAGTCATTTGTTAAATCTACAATAATATAATAAATTTTTATAATACAAAATTATCTCCAATGTATATTGATTAAAAAAAATGTTTTGTCAGTTTAACAAGAGTACATAATATAAGTAAATAATAACTAATCACACGAATAATAATGTTAAAATTATCGAATTAATTGAAATGTGGAATAATAAATTTATCCAAATATTTGATATTAAAAAGAAAAGAGGAAACATGCAGGATAATTGTATGATAGTTACGTATAATATCATTATATATAACGCTACATACAAATTAAGAAAATTAGATCATGTACAAAACATTAACTAAGTGATAAAATTTTATTTTACTTTCTCTTATATAATAATATAATATATGAATGTATGAAATATGACATGTATATGTAAGATATAACTTTTGATAAATTATTTTTATGTTATTAATTATTTAACTTTAGTTCGAACAATGATAATGATAAAATAAAAAAAAAGATAAATATTTTATTTACTTAATTGAGAAATAAATATTTGTGTAAAATATTACATCAATTTATACTATTTTTACATTTCAATTGTAAAATAATAAATTAATATGCATAAAAATAATTTGTAAAATATGAAAATCTTAACAATAAAAGAAAATTTATATTAAAATATTAAAAATAAAATTAGTATCAAAATAGTAAAACATATTTTTTTTAAAAAAAAATTGTGTCGTGCTCGGTACGTGTCAATGGAGTGCCTTGAATGATGCAGATAACCGTTTGCCTCGTAAAATATCGAAACCTTGTAAAAGGTTACAAACCAACTCTGGATTTGCAGTAGCTTCCCTTAAATAGGGATTAAAGGATTTCAGTAGATTAATAGGGATTATCTGTATTTTAGGGAATGAAATAGAAGAATCAGAGAAAATTGTTATTCCAACAGAGTCTTTAAAATAGAAAATTTTGTATTTTAGTGAACAAAATTGAACATTAATTTTTTAAATCTAAGAAATATTATTCAGCATCCATATCCTTTAAAAATATTAAAATACGTTTTTGGACCAACACATTTCTTATTCCTCAATATTATTTAAATGTACATAGTATAAAATTATATTATATGTTTTATAAAATATAAAATATCTTATATTTTATGTTTAATAATATAGATTATGAAATATAATATAATATAGTACAATAATAAAGTAAATATAATAATATGTACTACATAATATAAAATTATGCGCACACACACACACTATTATATGTTAATACATATATAATATATATTTATAAATATATTATGTAATATTATATACAATATTTTTTATATTATATAAAATCTGATGAAAACAATATTAATTAATATAAACTAATTATATTATATAATTTAATATTATATTTTAATTACCTTATATAAATATAATTTTTTTGTATAATATATTCTATTCTATTCTATTATATTAGGTGATACGATATAATATACACCATATTTTATATTAAATTATATATTATGTTTTATAGTGTGCACATATATATATGTATGTATCTATGTATAGTATTTATAATATTAATTACATAATGTGATAATATTATATAAAATATATAGTATATTCAATACTATATATTGATATTTTAATATAAAAAAGTTTCTTCATTATCTTAATATATTATAACATAATCATAAAATACATTTTTAAAATAAATAAATAAATAAATATATATATATATATATATATATATATAATTTTATAAGTACTATTCAATTATATAATTTTAATGATAGATTAAAATAATATAATAAGACCTATTATGAATATATATTAATATTGTAATATTGTGAATTTGTATAATAAGAAATCCGTTGCATGTCATTAAGAGTTGATGTTAAAGGAATTCGTATACAGTGTATTGTTGACCGTAAAATAGAGAATTATTAATGAAAATTAGTGCAAATGCTCATGCCAAGTCCCTGAACTTTCTATACTTTCTGTAGTGTATTATCTAATTATTTACAAATTATTATTGAGGGAGGTATAATTTGCAAACTATGTTTCTTTCTTTTCTTTTGGGTGTTCTATGGGTGATGTTGATTTCCTTATTGTGGACATGGTGGTAGTGTAAATGATTATATTTTAGGGATTTTTTTTATTATTATGTTGTCTACAATTAGATTTTTCTTTCTTTTTTTTTTTGCTAAGTAATTAGATTTTTCTTTTTGGGATCAAAGAATAAAGAAAGATAATATCTTTTTAGATATGGGACGAATTAGAGTTCCAAAAGAAAAAAAAGAAGATATGGGTGGAATTTATTAATGAAATAATGAATGTGTTAAGCAATGTCACTAAAAAAAAAAATCTTATAACCAATTCATGGGAAGAAAATCCTTTATTTGCTACATGTTTGTATGTATATATACAGACAAATTAAAAAATAGTAGAGAAAAGACAGTTTAATAAGGTTCTTGTCTCTCTATAAAATTATAAGTGATTAAAACATGAATTTGCAATCTACTATCAAGCAAGTAGCTATTTTAACAATTTCATATTTAATTTGTTAGAGAGGAAAAAAAATGACAATATCATCAAAGGCTATAGCAAACTCAAGCTTGGTATTGAGGGTTTTCACTGTTTTGCTCTTAGCTGCTTCTCTTGTGGTTTTATCAGTATTAATGGTTCAACTACAGATTTTACCCATCTCAACACTTACGCGTATTTGAAAAGAGTAATATTTTGCTCTTGGGAATTTTTAATCGAAATTTATTTTTACGTATAAATTTTTGTATGTATGTTTTTGGTCAGACTGTCAGATATTTGAAATCATAGACTCAAATGTAAAATTAAGTTGATTTATCAATATATATTGCGTATACTAAAATAAATGAGCTACGTACAGATAGGTGGATCGTTTTCATATAAAATCTTAAGATTTACTTAACTATACCAGATTAATGAGAATAGTCATTAACTTCTATGATAAAATTAGGGATTTTAATTATATGTACAAGGCTTTATTTTTTTTTTAAACATAAATAGTGCTATTAGTTTTTGGGAGATAATATTGTTAAGGTAGAGATTATGCTGTTAGAACAATAATTTCCTTAAATATAATTATTCTAATATTAAAAGGTGTCACTAAAAGTAAAATTATTTTGCCCGTACAATATAATTTCTCTAGTTTTATTTACATTGTGTGCATCGATTTGTTTTCATTAGATTTTCTTGGCATAAGAAGATAGCATATAAATTGCAAGTTATATATATCCCATTTTTTCTCGAATCATGTAGTTTTAGTAAAATATTCGCCTGACAAATTAGACTTAGTTCAATAAATTATCTATTTTAAGTAATTAGTTAATACTTGACCACTTTATACTTTATCAACTTGTTACAGAGTTATACTATGCTAATTTTTTTTTCTCAACAGCAGGCCGTTGAGATTATCAAGCAGGAAAAATCAACGGTGCAAATAATTTTAATGGCTGTCTGTAATGTCGCCGTCGAGATAAATTATATTTTTTATTTTCCAAGAAATTATAAAAAGACAGGAAAAAAAAACTAAACCGTAATGTCGCCGTCGAGTTATATCAGTACACCAAATTATTTTAGTATTTTATCTCTACCATGCATTATTGGTAGACATGAATTGACAATCAACTATGGCCCGGTGTTTAACATTTGACAATTAAAGAGTAGAATTTAGCCAAGTAAGAGTGGTTTAATCGATAAAGATTTATGTTATGTTTGTTTTATTAAATGTTTAGATTTAAATAGATTTATTAAATATGAATCAATTAAATATTTATATTTGAATATAAAATTTATTGTTATTGATCTATTTTATTAAAAGAATAAAAGTTTTAACTCAATCAGTTTCATTTTAATAACTTATTGGATTCAAATAAAACTAAACTTATTAAAAGTTAAGTGATAATTTAAACAAATAGTCTGAATAATGTAATATACGAACACGCTAATCTTAAATATGTTAAGAGATATTAAGAGCTAAACAAAGTTGAGATAATATAACAAATGTTTCCATTAAGTTTTCTTGACAGTTTATTTGAGTGGATAATTTACAAGTACTACCATAATATCTCGTTGAGATTTGTAATATATCTTAATCTTGGACCGGATAATTACCTATCAATTTAAATTTTAATTTAACAAAAATAAAAATAGTGAAAGTGAAATCCTGTATTATATCTAACAACATGAAATCTAAAGTTGCAGGTGATGAGCATAGTGTTGGCGACGGCAGTTAGTGCACGATTTGCAGTGACATTGGAGTATAAGAAATTAATAGGTCCTCTCGGAAGTTTTGGGGTACAAGGACTAGATGAAACAAGCAATTTCCTTAATAAGGTTTATATTTCAGTTGGTTTCTTGTTTTTGGGATTTATTTGCATGGCTCTTCTCTCTTTATTTTCATCTATTTCTTGTTCTACAACAACTAAAGGTGGCTTCTTTTTTTTATTTATTTTGAATCCACGTGTACGTACACTACTAATGAATATGTGCAAATTTTCAATAAAAGTATGCATTAGACTCTTTTTCAATAAAAGTATGCAAATTTTCAATAAAATGTTGTGTAACAGTGACGGACGCAGAAATTATAGTTAGGAGGGATCAAAATATATAATATATAGGATAAAAAAAATATTTTTATTTTTTATACGATTGTATTAAATTTTTCTTTATTATTTTCAAAGAACATTACCATGCCAAGATTGTAGTTTGATATATTATAACTTTAAAAAGATTCAATTATAATTTATTACTCCATTCATATTTACATGGCTTTTTAAAGAGAAAAATATATTCTTTTTTATATATCACTTTCAAGTTTCAATGAAGTAGTAATGACATAATTTTTTATATTACCTTACATTTAGTATTAATTTGTTTGTTTGTCATCGTTTTTAACAAACTTTCAAAGGATAATATTGAACTTTTATATATTTTTTAGTCAATTAGACATAAAATTAATGTATCATTAATAAAATTAATAATAAAAATAGTTAGAACTAAATAAAAGTATTTGAGTTAAACTTTATTTCACTTAATAATATGGAATATTAGAGATAGATAATGAAGACGCCCCCTCCTCACAATGTGCGTCCGCGTGTAAGTAATTTCAATACAAGTATGCATTAGACTCTTTTTCTCTAGAAGTTCGTCTCGTCTTCTGTTGAGAATTCCAAAATTCATCAGCGTACGACCAAGACCTTAAATTCAAAGATATTGAAAAAGTTCAATATGGCAATTAATAATGGAAAAAGAAAAAAAAAACAATTCAAGTGGACATTATATATATATAAGCACTATTCATTCTAAAAATAAATGTACATTTTAATTTTTTAAATCAAATAATAACATATTTAACTTAAATATATATAATTTTAAAATTAATATTAATTTTAGTAATATTTGTTATAATATTATAATTCATAATAAAAACATTTAATGATCATATAAATTATATTTTAAATTCATATTAAATTTAAAATTAATGCATCGTCATCGGAATCAAAATATTAAAACGTGTAATGGAATTTGTAATCACAAGTTGAAACGCGTCGAAGCCGTGTGCAGACACCACCAAAGCATTATTATCCGTGGGAGGTGGCCACTTGCTCTTTTTTTTTTTATTCTTTTCTCTTCCCATTTAATTAAGGGTGTATAAAAATCGAGTTGAGCTGAACATATTTATGTAATTATTATTAATATTATTAATTATTATTATTTTTCTTTTATAATTATTTTTTCTTTTAATTATTAAAAATGTTAATATAATATTTTATTTACAATTAAAATTATTTACTTAATGTTGAAATAAAGTTATGTGAATTGCATAGTTGTTATTTTATATAAATTTAATATTTTTATGAGAATACTTATATAACGACAAAATTATTCTTTTACATGAATAACATGTGATTATTTTTTTTATCAAAATAAGATTAAATGATATAAGTGTTAGTCAAATAAAATATAGACGATAAAAAAAAATGAATATGACATTGAAAATATACCAAAAGATGGAGAGAAAGAAATAATGTTTTGCCTCAAATAAAATACTCCAACAATGACGTATTTGCCGACTATAGTTGGAAATTGGATTGGTGCATGGTTTCAATTTTCTATTTCATAGCATTCTCCCTTTCAAAAGGTATTGTTATTCAATTTGATTGGTAATCACATTTTAAATAATAAGTTTTTTATGAATTTGTTAAAAATGTTCAATTAATAACAAAATAAAACAAATTATAATGACAAAATTTTAAAAATATAATACTTTCTCTGGTTGTTCCAAACTTCTATATACATCATGACTTTTTGAATCAAAAGATGATATATTGAACTTTAAATTTAATGTAATTTATGAAAATTCTGAATACAAATAATGTTGTAATAATTTTTTATAATAGTTGTAACAACTAAAATCAACTAAATTGTTAGTGAATAAAACTTTAATTACTATTGTTTGAGTTGTAAAGTTAAAATATATCTTTAACCAAAAGATAGTATTATAATAAAAAATTTGTACAAATATAGCTCTTTTTTTAAAAAATAAATCTTATGAGATCACATGATTTCAGCGACTGTTGATAAAAATAATTACAAAAATCAACTTAACATAGAGGGTAGAAAGAAATTACGAGTCTCATATATAAGTATAAATAGATGACAAATAATAAAAACAATTACTTATTTGCAGTTTTTTCTACTTTTATTTTAAAATAAAACTCTTTTTTTCTTTAAGGCGATAATGGGTCGAGGGCACATGTTGATGATTTTGGAACAAATATTTCCAATCTTTATTACATGTTCTATCATGTTAGTTGATATGTAGTATTATATTTTATTCTAAAATTAGAAATATATTTTGATTTTTTAAGTTATGTAATATTTTAATTAATATAATTATTATAATTTTGTATTATATGACAAAGATTTTAAACATAATATAATTTGTAATTATAATTTTTATTAATTATTAATTTTGACATTTAATATAATGTCATTTACCTAAAAAATCAAATGGATATCTAATTTTAAAGTGAAAGGAAGATAAATTTTTGACAAAGTTTATTATATAAGTTTGACGGTGAAAGTTCAATTAAATTCGATTCAGTTGTTCGGCACGATTCGACATATTTATAGCCTTACTTTCTCCTATATTATTTCATTTTCTCCAAAACAAAATAGTGTGTCTATTATTCATAATTAATTAATACTATAAATATCTTATGTTTAATAAATGGAAACATTATGTATAGGATAAAAGGATTGAGGAAGTAAAAGTAAAATTTTCCTAATCCTCAAATTTGAGACTTGACCACATAACTTAATTCACACTTTTACAAACAATTGAAAATAAAATCAAATGCGTATAATATTTTATTCTTTTACATATCAATCAAAAAGAATATATTCCTTTTTCATAATTCAATGCATGTGCTAGCCTTTATTTTATTATTCTTTATATACCAATTTTAATTTCCTCTTTTATTACATTTTTTTATACCTTTCTAAAATTAGCCTCCTCTTCCTTTTATAGTTTATCTTTCCCAATCTTGCCCATATCGTTTTGTTGTTTCCCGCTCTCCTTCTATAAATTCACTCCAACTCCATCCTCCCCATCTCCACAATCTCATTTTCTGCACGCAAATCGAGAAATATGGCGGCTAACACTCGTTCAAACACTAACCCTAATTTTTACTTCCAAGACATGGCCGAGCTCAAGCGCGTCTTCAACCGCTTCGACGTCAACGGCGACGGAAAGATATCCGCCGACGAACTCGCGGACGTCATGCTCGCCCTCGGATCCACACACTCCGCCGACGAAGTCGCCCGCATGATGGTTGAGATCGACACCGACCGCGACGGCTTCATCAATCTCGAGGAGTTCGCCGGTTTCTGCCAGGGCGCCGACGGAGATCCAAACGACGACGGCGGTGTCAGGGAGCTCAAGGAGGCGTTCGAGTTGTACGACATCAACAAGAACGGACTCATCTCGTCGTCCGAGTTGCACCAGATATTGACTCGGTTGGGTGAGAGAGTCAGCGAGTCGGATTGCGTGAAGATGATCCACTCCGTTGATTCGGACGGTGATGGTTACGTGAATTTCGAGGAGTTCAAGACGATGATGGGCGGCAGCAACAACGGCTATAACCCCAATTAGGAGGCGGTATTGGTTTTTAACGGTAGATGTGAGCGCCCACACATGATGTTGATGGTGTGTGCTCGTATACAGGAGATTATTTCCCACTTTAATTTACTTTACAGGTGTTTTAAAATTTAAATTTTGAATAATTGTGTTATTATCATATTTATCACGGTATTATAGTAGTAGTTCAAATTTGGACATTTGTGAATTATTGAATGATGATTGACCTCTTTGCTGACTTCCTAATTTGGTGCTATTTTGAATGCCGTTACACATCAGCTCAATTGAATATATTGCTAAATTAGTCAAATTTCAAATCCTCAATAAACGAAAAATATTATTGTTTGTGAGTAGTTCATTTAATCATTTGAACAAGTTAGTTCGGCTGAACATAAACTGAATACAATTTAAATCAGTTAAA
This sequence comes from Centella asiatica, assembly GCA_014636745.2. Lineage (NCBI taxonomy): Eukaryota > Viridiplantae > Streptophyta > Magnoliopsida > Apiales > Apiaceae > Centella > Centella asiatica. The sequence goes on along the minus strand of CM025784.1, from coordinate 39,779,242 downwards.
TTTATTTGAACATTTTGAATTGAGTTAAACTTAAAATTCTTAATTAATCAAAATTGAGTTAAATTTAAAATTCTTAACTAATGAAAAACTATACTTCTTCCTCTAAAATAGGATCGTTTAAAAACGAATCGAGTTTTTTCGCATCATTTGTAACTCTGACTAACAATTTGAAAGTCATTTGACCATTAGGTATTTGAAAAGTACTAAAAAAGATTTGACGATAGTTTTCCTCTTTAAACTACACAGGTTGAAACGCACATGGTAATCTTTTCATTTATTGATAATAATAAATTAGTGCATTTGAACATATTATAATGTTTATGACTAGATATCAATTTCAAGGGACCAGCAGGTAAAACAAAAAAATATAAATAAATAAATTTGCACACCAACTTTGTGGGATCAAGATTCCAACCGAAAGATCATCTCCACATGGATCGTTACGTTTTTTTTATTTTTAACGATTTCCTTGCACTTTTATTTATTCTAATTTAATTTTAATTTTCATATTCTCAGATAAAGCATAATTAAATTCAAAATGTTTTATTAAATGAGTATTTAAATCCAAAAATAAAATTATTTTATAAGAAAGAACATTAAATATAGTATCATAATTAACTTTTGTAGTTTTAAAATTACTATCATTTATGTGAGTGGTTTTGGGAGAATTTTAAGTTGGTACCATTTGGAAGATTTTATTTCTTTCAAGTATTCCCTAAGATCTCATTTTCCATTTACGTATTGCTAAATAAAGGGTTGCGGTATTATGTCATAATACATGCTACTTCACTTCAAATAATCTGTTAAAATATGATACTCCTTCTATTTCAAAAAAATAAATAAAAATAAATACATTTTAAAAAATTATTTGATATACTTGTAAAAGATTATGATTAAAATGTAACTGATTTACATAGTAAAATGATTAGTATTACAAAAAAATCTTAAGCTTTTTATTATATAAAAACTTTGTTAAATTCTTGTTACAATCTGAAATTTAAGATTTTAAAATTTAGTACAAACAAAATAGAATATAGCTTTTTTATAGAACGGTGGATATATATGACAATTTTAATTTAATTATCTAGTCCAGTTAACAAAAAAATAGATTACACATACTACAGGTATCTAGTCCGGACAAATAGTACAAAGTCTTCAAAATATGATGCTCAACTATTTTACAAGATTTTTTTTATACCAATTATGTTAGAAATTTAATTATATGCAAACAATTATTTATATTTTGGAGTGGGGTGGAGTTCGAGATAAGATGATTAGTTCTATAAACAATATGAAAATCAATACATAATCGTTAAAAAATATTAGAGGTGGAGGATACCATGCGTCGGCATGAGTAGATTGAATAGTAGGGAATTGGATAACATTTATAAATATATGATTTATTTGTGAACGTATATAATAATAAAGACAATGTCTTCGTAATTATGTACAAGAGTAAGAATGATACTCTTTCCGTTTCAAAATTAAAGATATATTTCTAAAATGATGATTTTTAAAAATAATTTTTATGCTTCAATATATTCTTATTATCATGTTATTTAATAATAATGAGAGTTATCGTAAAAACCATTAAGTAGTGGAGTTAATTGAAATAGTGAAATTGTTGAATGATATTTAAGGAACTAAATTACTTTTTATAATGCAAAAATAAAAATATAACTCTAATTTTGTAAAATATATATATATATATATATATATATATATATATATATTCTTAATTTTGGAACAGAGGAAATTCTATTTTTTTTCTTCTTCAAATGATACTATTATTAAATAAAAAATTGTCTAGAAATGATACTAAATTGATTCATCATGTAATACAACATCCGTTTAACTTATTTTAGGAGTTTCATACTCAATTCGGCTCGATTTGACTTGAATTGTTAATGCAATCGTGTTTAAATATTTTTTATTGTTCGTTTAGTTTATCGAGTCGAGTAAAGTATTAAAACTATTTGACTCAACTCACTCAATATAAGTAGTATTCAACTCAATACTTAATATAATTTTTAACATTTGATAATTCTATTTATTAGAATTTGTTATATACTCAACTCGGATGACATCAATATAACATAAAAACTCAATTAATTATTCAATACTCAATAAAAAAAACTCGATTATGTTCGAATTTTTTTGAGTTATTTCTAAATTACTCGTGAGTAGTTTGATAGTCAAAGTCGAATTCGATCATAACATTTCATAATTAATATATACTCAAATAGACTCAAATTATATACTCGAAGGGACTCAAATGTGTCAAATTCCTTAATAAGTGAAGTTCAAACATAAATTACTCAACTAAATTTGTTTACAACTCTACTTAACACCTGTTAACTATAATTGCTAATAATTCAGAAAAATACAATACATCAAGTAAAAACACAAGAAATGGACCAGTCCAAGTTCAATCTCCAAGAGCATAACACTGGTCCAATGTCCAAATGACTACAACGTGAAATCGGAGCTATCCAATAATCCATTATAAATTGCAGTGGGCTGAATTATCGGTCAACGTAATTTTTTGAAAAATATTACTGTGTAATTTAAATATATTTAAATTATTTTTATGCAATTTTTGTTATCATATTACTATGTTACCATATAATACTTTATATTACTATTTTCGTTGTAATTTTGTTAAATAAATGATAATATTGCACATGATAACATAAATATAATAACATGATAATATAGATTTAATAGGAAAAGTTAAAAAATACTTATACCACACAAAAATATTTTTCATCAAGTAACGTCGACCGAAAAGAAGCCCACAACATATTGCCATACCCGACGTGAGTAGCATCATATCCAATATCTTATAAATTGAATAACTTTTGTAATTGATTGTAATTTTAAGAATGTAACAGGAAACTTCAAAATTTTTTGTTGAAAAATAAATAAAATTTTGTTAATTTTAATTGCATTAATTTAATACATCACAAAGTGACATTTAACTCAAGTCAATAAGTATCTTATATAAAATACATACACACGCTAATTGGATATTCCCTTTTTAAAATTGTAAATTAGATGTTTTAACAAATATGATTAACCTTGTTTTCGTATATGTCTTAATTAAAACAATTTATTCTAATTTTTCTCATCTGCATAATGATCGGTATTTCCCACAAATTTTATGAATGATCCAACTTCTAATGAAAATATAAACTAATTATGGTGTTACATTTCGACTAATTATTGTCTTTCCTTAACAAGGAAATTAGTCCATCAGCAAATAGATATGAAACTTTTGTAACGTTTGGACAGTTTTGTATTCTTTTCTTTTTTTTTTAAATTTTGTCAAAAAAAAGAGAGAAGAATATTAATCAACAAACACGTATGGACATGTGGTGGTGATTGACAAGTAGAAACAGATGTAATAGCTAAAAAATGGTCAAAATCTAAAATGATTTATTTCAAAAGTAGGTAAATTTGCAATGATTATTTCTCCTTACTTCATTTCTAAGCCAACAGTTTTTAAACATCTGAAGAACTTTATTCACCTTTGTCCCAACCCCACTAACTGTATACACAAGCATAGATTGCCATCAAGACATACACCAAAACATATTTCTGAAAAGCTAAATAAAAATATTTAGAAACATTGACACGCGAGGCAAATGTATTGGACCTTCCGGAGAAAAGATAAAAAAGATAAAATATATTGTACCATTTGCCATTTAAAAATTCCATATAGTTTCAAATTTTAAGTGGCTTACTACCTATTTATCATTAACTTTTTTATAAATTTATCGTTTATTATTATATATCAATAGACAAGTGACAAATTACGAATTTTTTGAAATCTCATACGATTATTTGAGAGTTTATAAAATACAAATTATACAATAAAAATCGGATCAAATCACGTGCGATGAAATACATTTTATCAAAAAAAAATAAAAAAGATAAAAAAGAATCACAATTACTCATAATTAATGTCACTAAAAGAGTAGGCTGTTTTTGTCACATCAATAATTATGAAAATATTAAAAAAACAGCAGGTCTTGACAACAACAAGAAACAACCAAAAACCATATAATTTGTTTTTCACATGCTACACATTTAATTTATTAAATCAATTCAAAAAGAGTCTTTACATTTAAACTTTTTTGTACTTTTCACAACATAGTATACTTATTAAGGTGCCCTTGTGACCACGCCATTGCTAAAACCATGTTCATAGTTTTTGAATTTTTCTTAGGGCTGAGGTAGCTAGCTAGGGTAAGATTATTATTGTTATTATTCTTAATTTTTGATCTTGATCATGGCTAATTCATTTGATGAAGATTGTGATTATCTGTTTAAGACAGTCTTAATCGGCGATTCAGCGGTCGGAAAATCGAATCTTTTGTCTAGATTTTCTCGTGATGAATTTCACTTAGATTCTAAGCCAACTATAGGAGTTGAATTTGCATACAGAAACATTAGAGTGGGAGATAAACTGATCAAAGCCCAGATATGGGACACTGCTGGACAAGAAAGGTAGGCATACTTTTGCTCTTCATTTTTTTATTTGGTTGTGTTTTGCGTTGTTTTTGGTTAAATTATCTAGTTCATTTGTATTTCGAGGAATCTAAATTCGAGTCGAGTCAGATTTCATAAATAAGGAAACTCTCTCTGTATTTATTTTTTCCGCTCACAATGTTCAAACTCAAAACCTTACGCTTGAGAAACAAACTTAAACTAACGAGTATTGGTAATTTTTTTTTAGGGAGTTGTTGAGGTGTTTTCTTATATATGTTATGTCAGGAAACTGGTCATCATTTGAAAGTGATTAATTTTTATCTGGATTTGCAAGATCTCAACAGCTTATATCGAAGAATTTAGAGAAAACTTAAAAAAAAATTGGCACTTAAATTCTTGAATTTTAGTATTAAAAAGAAGTTGTGTAATTGATTTGATCACCTTCAATGATGAACTATTAATGATCATTATATTCCAGATTTCGAGCCATAACAAGTTCTTATTACCGCGGTGCGTTGGGCGCGTTACTTGTTTACGACATAACGCGACGAGAGACGTTCGAAAGCTTGAAGAAATGGCTGTATGAATTAAGAGAATTTGGCAGTTCAGACATGGTTGTAGTTCTTGTTGGCAACAAATCTGATTTAAGTGACTCAAGACAAGTTGTAATGGAAGATGGACAAGGCCTTGCACAACTTGAAGGCTTATGTTTTATGGAAACATCTGCAAAAGAAAATGTTAATGTTGAAGAAGCTTTTCTTCATATGATCACTAAAATTCATGAAATTACAAGCCAAAAGAGCCTAGACACTAAATTGAATGACACTACTACTAGTACTACTAATTCAATAGTGATTCATGGGGCTAAAGAAATTATCAATGTTGAAGAAGTATCTGCCACTAAACATACTACTACTCTTTGTTGTACATAGTTGATAAGAGTCAATTTTGGATCCTTTTTTTCTTTTTTGTTGTAATATATTTTTTTTTAAATTTATTTGTAGCTTTTTTGAAGTTTTGATTTTTGCCCTCTAGCTACTAATTTTACATCTGTGTGTTGAACACTTTGAAAGGACACTTGTGACATGCAATTTGCCTCAATGTCGTTGATAATTGTTAATCTCATTTTTGGCAATGAATATTTTCTTTTTCTTTCTTTTGTTTTGTGAAATTTTGTAATAGATATTTGCTGATCAAACTTCATATATTGTATAAATAAATAAATAAACAGGCCATTATATAATCGTATGTTACATACAAGAATTTAAATAAGAGGCAGCTCCTTTGATTTTGTCTTCATAATTAATTAAATTCACGCGCTTACTACACACATCCACAATGAATTTTTGAAAGTATCGCACAAAAATAAATTCCCTAATTATTATTTTTTTTATTACATAAAAAGTTTAAGCGATGAAAAACTCCCCAATTCAAGTTTAAGACATGTCATATGCCTAGCTAATTACTAATTTACTATGGAGTTCTTCTATCCCAAAACAAGTTGTACTTGAATTTTTTTCCTACTACCTTTGTGATTCTCTAAATATTGAGTTTGATGTAAATCAAACATGCAAAGTTCATACCACAGATTTCTTTAGTTCTTTTGTACAACAAAATCTTTGTTTTTTTTTTCAAAATAAAATTCCAAAAAATTCGATTCACATTATGTACTACTTTAGGATCCCACAATTGTAATACAAGTAAACTTAGTTTTGAATTATTCTTATAAAATGGAGAAAGAAATAAGATTTGGTCGAACCTACTTATTGTAACATTACTCATAAATATTTATTTAAAAAGCAAAATTATTATCATATATATAGTTCGCCTATTTGTTTACTTGTAGAGGGTGATTGGGAAATTTTATCCAATTTTTGTTTGTATTTTGGTTTAAAATATTTGTGCAGTTTGTTTCGTATGTAGTTTTTTTTGAATTAGAATTTAAGAATTTCTAAATTAAATTTTCTTATAATTACAGACCGTTAGTATTTTATTCAAATAATCATTCCAAATAAAAATAAAATAAAAAAGGTATATAAAACCCCACTAATTGACCTCTTATTCCTATATAAAATAGGTCCAATTAAACGTGTCTATAATATATGCCAAAAGAATATCAATATGACTAATTCCAATTTAAAAGAATATAAGTATGACTAATTCCACTCTTACTCTTGTATAATATAAGTATAGATAGATTTTAATGTGTTCTTATTGGTAATATTTACAAATAGATGCTACTTAGAAATAATATTAATCAAACACTTTCACAATTCATTTTAATTTATATTTTAGTGGATATTTATTTATAAAGCAAGGTCAAAATAAGTTTACTTATAATCTTACTTACGAACAAGTTTAAATAAGCAACTGCCAAAGCTAATTATAATATATACTCCGTAATAATTAAGCTATAAACATGATTCAACTTATAATACATTGACTAGTAACGGTTAAGTGACCCCCATATGGTGTTACATACATACATACATACATACATACATGATACATGATACCCGTCACTTTAGCAGTTTCCCCTCTCTGTTTCCTCTTCTTCTTCTTCCCGGCAACTGACCTCATTCATTGATTAATTCATTCAATCAGAGCAGCTATTCGTAGTGTATCCTGCTAAAATCAGCGGTGATTGATGCGAATTTGCCATCGGAAAACATGTCGGGTTGGATCTCTTCCAAACTCAAAGTCGCCGAGAACCTCCTTCAACAGGCAAGCATCATTGCCCCCCCTTTCTCTCTTTATGTGTGTGTGTGTGTATGTATATATGCAGCAGAGAGAGAAAAAATTCACATGAATTTAACTCCGGATTGTATTATTTTCTTAGATCAAGAGAAAAAAGGCTTGCCTTATGTTTGTCGGCAACCTAACTGATTAATTAAATTTTAGGTTTCTGACAATTTTAAGAAGAGAAATTCAATCAATTTGAAATTCGTGTGTGCTTTAATTTTAGTTACGCTTGAATAGATTAGAGAATGTTCATAGGTTTTTAGAGAATAACCAATTTTGGGGGAAAAGGTATGGTTTTTTGGAATATGGGGGAAAGGTGTGATTGATTTAGTTATACTTGTCAACAGCTATATCATTTTTGTTGGTATGATGAAGTACATTATATATTGAGAAATTTTTTTTCTTGATCTGTTCTATGGTTCAGTTCGACCAACAAGCAGCGGAATCACTAGGCAAGAATGAAAAGCTTCAATCTGATGAGTTGAATTATGAAACCCCAACTAAAGCAGCTGAAATCCTGCCACTGAAGGACCAGCTGAAGAAGAAAACGCCGGAACCTAAAGATTTGATTGGTAAATTCCGCAGTGGTCACACTCCAAATGTAGCTAATAATAAGAACTTTGTTGGTGATCGAAAGAAGGACACGGAGACTGCTGCTTATGTGAATACCAAAACTAAGTCTAGTGTAACTGATAGTGATTGGACTGAACTGCTTGGTGTGCCAAGCAAAACAACAAATGGTAGTAATGGAGATTCTGGCCCAAGGGGCTTGCGAAAGGATGGCAGAAGGCATGGGAGTTCTGGTTCAAGTTTGTCAGGTCTGGTTGCTAAACAGAGCAAGAAGGCCCAAAATAATAGTGCTTCAAATAGTTTGAGAAAGTCAGACATGGTGCAAGATGGCAAAGTGAATGGTGGTAGCTCTGATGCGAGTCGCGGGGAATATTCACGGTTTTCAGATTCAACACGGTCTGCTTCAATGGTCAATTTGCAAATTGAAAATGAAAATAAGACAAGAGAAATGGTTAAAGAGGACGCGAATGGGAGCTTTGTGGCAGAGCATACGAGTGATGAAAAAGATAAAAGATATGCAGAGATGTCTGATTCTAAGGATGATTCGGTGGATAGAAATACGCACTTGATGTATGAGAATAAATCTTCGGTTATAATGTCACCTACCGCTGATGGAATATCTGATATGAAGATAAAAATGACCGATGATCACATCAAGTTGGAAAGTACCATGGGAGGGATTTGTGAATCTAATGCAGCTTTGAGGAAATCTGCCTTTACAAAAGGGGCATCTTCTTCCGGAAGTGATGGAGCGTCTGATTCGGACACAGATTCTGTTTCCTCTTCTGACTCAGAGGAAGAACGCAAGAGGGAGGAGAGGAGGAGGAGGAGAGAGCAGATATTGGCTGAGAAAGCTGCTGCTAAAGCCACTGAGACAATAAAAGAGCGTGAAAATAAAGTTGCTAGGTTGGAGGGGGAGAAACAGAGCTTAGAGAAAATACTTGAAGACCGAGCTAAACAACAAGCACAGGAGGTAAACTTTGCACCTATTTTAATTATTTTTGGTAAGCTTAAAAATTACTGTTTATAGAAAAGTTCCAATTGCAATCCAGTTATGGCTGGAATATCTTGCAACTATCATTTACTTTTATTTGGTACTCCTTATTGATAGTGTTGGTATTTTTCAGTTGTGTCATATAATGTAAGTAATAGCCAATGAAAAATCATTGATACAAAATAACAACAGAAGGAAGAACTAGATGAATTCCACGTCAAGTTCAACTTTTCATCTAAGATTTTATGTGAATATCTGTGCCTAATAACCAGCATCCCATGTTGACTTGTTCGGTGCTTATCTATCAATCTGGCAAAATTACTTTTGGCAAATATGGAAGTTTCCTTCTGTGATATGAATCCCCTTGGGTCTTTAGTTTCTAAACTAAGAATTGTGATGATAATATATTTACGTCAATGTAAAATTTGAAGCATCAATCTGGTCACAGTTGTAACTATTTGAGCATATGGACCAGTCAGTGGAGATGAAATGCTGTAATAGGTATGGGAGCATATAATACTGCTGGAGAGATCAAGCACAGATTTAAGATAGATTGCAAGAAGATATATCTGATCTAGGATAAGAGAGTAAGGGCAAAATCATCATACTACTTTCACTTAAAGAGCAACACGGTCCAATGAACATTATTTTGTCCAATCACTGAAGGCCAGAGAGAATAAGCAAACCTCCCTCTCGTAACAATAATTAAACCCTCCCTCCCTACCTAGAACCTTTTTGATTTCCATTGTTCTAAGAATTTTTGTTTAGTGGCCTAAGAAAACCGTTACCACACCTACATGTCCATGAAAGCAGAATGAGTCTTCTATCGACTTTCGTATTGTTTTAGTAAAGCGTCAAAAGCTCAACTCTGCTTGAACTGAATATGTTAGTGCTGGAACAATTTTTAATTTTTTTTAAATCATGCACAATTCGGAAGCTGTATATCTGTTTTCTGTTCTGTATGGATTGTAGTTTATGTTAATATATATACTATACAATGAGATAATAAATTAGATCTGATAAGAAAATTTCTAGGCGACTTAGTTATCTCGGTGTTAAGGGCTCCCTCCTCTGCCCAACTATTTGAGATACTGTTTTCTTTTTTCTTACACTCGATATTTAAGAAATTCAGGAATATTTAGATTTCATTCTAGCCCAGTATTTTGCGTCACAAAACTAACATACCATATCTTGTACCATTCCTCCAAATCTTTATATGGCCAAGTTATTTACTTAGTTTCAATGCTAACCAGTTTTTGCATTCAGGCTTCAGAGCTGCAAATGACTATGATGGAAACTATGGATGCTGTTGACTTAGAGAAGCAGAAGCATAAGAGTACTAGAATGGAAGCCCTCTCACGATTAGCTAAACTTGAGGTATTGTATTTATGATGGGTATCTGCTTTAAGACTTTAACCTTTAGTTAGATTGGTATACGTTGTATTCATTTACTTGATTTTCTGCAGTGCTCTTTCTTATCCTTACTTTTTTGTTTGATGATCTATTCCCCCCGAGCACCCCCATTTTTTCAACTTCTCAGCCCTTAAACTATGGAATCTCAGAGTTTTTATCTGTTTTCACTTTGCAGACTGAAAATGCTGATCTTGCAAAATCCCTTGCTGCATCACAATGGAATCTCGAAGTAGAGGTATATGAGATTTAGAGATAGAAATTTTGTACTCCATCTGCGTTTTATGTTATAGCATTGGATAGATAAAGAAATAATATTCGGCATAACTACATGCAGCAAAAACTTACATAAGTGACACTTGATATCTTTCCCTGTCTTCTTTTTTCTCTAATATAAAGGATTCAATATGCTTCGATCTCACAAGTCATAATGTAATGATAATGGTCTTGCTTTTACGCCAATTACGATAAACTTCAAATTTTCTCAATTAGGTTACTCGGGTTGCAGAACTTCGTCAGCAGATTGAGCTGAAAGAAGCAACCCATGAAGGTATGTTAATTTCTTTGCTGCAGAAGTTTATGGAATAATGGAACAGGTTCCTAAATTAACAGTTTAATTTCCTTGCTGCCTTGCCTCTTTCTTTGCTGCAGAAGTCTTAATTGCCTGTGTGGATCTGAAATATAGTCTTAATTGGAAACTTGTATAGGTTCTGCTTTGCCTGTGTTGAGATATAACTTCTCAGGATTTCTATGCAGTAGACCCGAAGGAATTTATTTATTAAGACATCAAGAACATACTCTGTGAAACTGCTGGGTCTATTTTCCCGTTCAACTCCACACCTCATATATGCACAATATTAATGCATAGGAGCGTAAGAACCCCATCTGCGACAGCTCACCACCACACCCATTCTCTTGATCACTTTCACTTTCTCATTGACCATTTTTCATAACTCTACCTCAACTTCTTATCTAGTAGGTGTTCTATCCCAACTTCTATCACCAATTATTCCCTAAATAACCACAATTGAGGTGAATTTCAAATTTAAAAAGAATATGCTTGATTCCCCCAACCCCCTTTTAGCACTTTTGTGTAAAACTAGAATGGAGGTCTTAAATTCATCGCTTATTATAAATTATAAACTATAGTAGCTGGTTTAAGATTTTTTAAAATCATCCTTATTGGCTTAATAAAAATATTTCTTTGATAAATTAAAATTAGATAGCTATTATTGGGTTTTAACATTGGTTCTATCAACTCGAAGGTGTTGTTGGTTTGTTGAAAATAATTTGGCTTTGTCCACTACATGTGGCAGACGATGGAAGAAAAATTGAACGAAATGGTACCCGTTCGCCACAAATTGTAGCAGACAATTGCTGAAAGTATCCACAAGTTGTAGCTGACGAATGCAGAAAAATATAAAATTTGGTCATCGTCCGCCAGATTTGTGGTGGTGGTGGACATTGGCAGAAAGTTTGAAAGTTTCATTATCCATGGATCATTCAGGGGCATTTTTGTCATTTCAAATTAATTTTTACGTTTGCTACAAATTGTAGTACACGTAAAAAAGCGCAAACGTCATTGAGCCATTGATTTTGTGTATGAACGGTCAAGATTGGACCTGATAAAACAATACCTTTATCCAGCCACCTATATGGGTCATTCCACACATAGATACACACACAAAAAAACACATGTAACACTATAGCCTCTCTTTCGCAAAGAGCTCTTAAAAAGAATAGAAGTATATTGCACCTTTTTGCAGTTTCTTTTATACGCAGTGCATATATTTTGAAATTATTTTTTTGAGTTCCTTAAGAAAGACCATAAAATTCAGCACAGCGAACCTCATCCTGTGTATATTACAAAAGAAAGCCGTGCAAATTCTTGTGGCATACTGTAATTTTTTTGCTGTAGCTTGGTATATGTTCTTTTTTTTTGGTTAAAATGTAATTACAAGATAGTATTGTATAAATGTATCAGTAAAAATGACAGAGTTATACCAACTATTGCTCTTTACAAATTAAGTTTATGATTGATTTACTAATGCACTTCTGCACACAGTTGATTTCAAGTTCAAATATTTTGTGATTGCAATGGTGAGCTTTTTTTAGCTCACTGTGAATCTCATGCTCTTCCCTGACATACTCTCTGTCTTTTGTAGAAATTAGAAGAAAGATCTCTAGTACTCATCAAAATGGTGAAAGGGTGAGTAAAGCAGCATATTATATATATAAAGCATAGTATTATTTTATTAGCAGTTGTAAACTTTATATGAAGATGTACTCATTTTTTAGGCTCTCTTGCTCATCTTACAAAAATAACCTCTTTGTTTTGTTTCTCATTTGTAGTTGGTGGCTTCAAAAGGAGTTGAATTTGAAAATGAGATTCTTGAAGCAGAGTACTCGTTCCTAACAGATAAAGTAGGACGATTGCAGGAGAAAGTGAGTAATTCTTATGAAGCTCAATTATTCCAATATGAAATTAATGCAGTTTTCTAACCCTTAGAATAGCAGCATGGTGCGGTATCAAGATGAATACCATTGCACCAGTAAACAGCCCATGTGCTACTTATTTGCTGAAGTTAATAATATGGGGAAGTTATAGACATCCTTCGTATTCTTGTGCATTTGACGTGTATATGTCATATAGAAGACATGTTTCAGACCAAGTGCTGATTAAGCTTTACTTTTGTAGTAAAAAAGAAAATCTTAAATCTAGTTGAACCCATGATGCATCTTTGCATGATGTAAAGCATTAATTTATGTTGTTATATTAAGATGCATGAAGTTCTCTCCCTCCCAAAATAAAATTAGATATTGATCGATGTTTGGACCTGGCAAAAGTAATTGGATATGGTATTCAAGCATTGGACTTGATTATTGACTATCGTTGAAATTGTTTGTTGTTTTGCTGCAAATGTCATTAGATACTTTGCCTCAAGACTTTGAACACTAAAACTTGTTCTTCATTTTCGAGTAAAATTTCAATTTGTATGAATCAGATGTCTCCCCCCAGAGAATATAATTGGCCCAATCGTCTTGGTTTTTATATTTTATTAATTGCACATGGCTCCAAACGTTATAGCAAGTTAAGAAGAGTCTAGAGAACATAGTTGATTTTTCTACGGTATTTTTGTTTCTTATAGATCCACTAAAAGTAGGTCTCTTGTTTTATGCAGGCAAGAACACTTGAAACAAGCATCAAAACAACCCGAAAGGAGATGGAAGATCCAACTGAAGTTGAAGTTGAGCTTAAAAAAAGGCTCAGTCAGATGACTGACCATCTGATCCAGAAGCAGTCCCAGGTTCGTTATATCAATGTTAACCTTAAATTAATTTTGTGGATGACTGGATTCTTGTTGTAGGGAAGTTTAACTTGGATATGGTTAAAAGCTAAAAGGATCTAATCATATATCAATGACAGAGTTGAGTCTTTGACATTTTGCCCGAACATAACTTAGTATAATCAGCTATCTACTAAACACCGTTCTGTGCCTCTGATTGGTTGGAATGAAATGGATTAATGGGAAGAAAAACATGGTGGTGTAAGGAAAGGATGAGGGAAAATGAGGGAACTGAGGATGCAAGGATGCTATCATGATAGAGTGTGTATAAAAGTCTGGGCTGTGTTGGAATTGGCTAGCCCATGTAGGAGGCAAGGATTGAAACTACGTTGAAATGTAATGAAGCAAGGAATGAATTTTATGCATGAACAATCAACTAAACAGTGTAAGTATCCATTTCATTCCAACCAACCACTTGACAGTCAGGATTGCAGGAGTTACAACAACCTTTGGCATGGTAAAGAGCATATTTTGCAATATTTTAGATATTAACTGCAGGCCCTTGTCTAAGACATTTTTCTTATTGTTTTGCTTGTATACAGATGAGCTTCGATTAATAGTATGAAACTATGGAGAAGGTAATAACTGTCTTTGGTCGTGTTTGTTATGGCTTAAATTTTGGAGATTGTTTATTATGATATTATAATTTACACTACCAGAATCTGAAATCTCCAGAATTTAAGCTGAAACAAACGGGATCTGTGTCCCACATATCCAAAATGGGTTGACTTAAAGTGAAAGTTAGTCTTTCAAATTAGTACTTTTAGGTATGCAAATCCTTTTAAGAGATGCAGAATAAGGTCACTAGGGGCAGCATGGATATGTATTTGACTGTTGCTGACAGATTAATGCAGGTGCTATAGTTATAATTAATAGATTTCATATAAAAACTTTGTGAAAAGAGATGTGGGGAAGAAAATGAGTGGCAGACTACCTGAAATATATGGAGGGAATTGTAGGCAACTACCTCATGACTGAGAGAAGCAAAAACGCAGAAAGACCCAGTAGAACTGCAAAAAACGTATATTGATATATCCTTTCTTATAGATACTCAAATTATTAGCCTTCCATAGTTCATGCATGGGAAAAGGAAATCTGCTTCAAGTCACAGTGAAGCCTGGGTACGTCTTTCACCCAAAATGAAATACAAATGTATTCTAAATAAAATGCTGAATTAAAAAGTATTCCATCATGGATTTGTTGAATTAAGATAACTGGTGTTATTAAAGCAAACTGAGGTACACATGGTCTCTATCAAGCTCGGAATATATTCCTTAACCCCTATATACATATACATATGTTTCACAATTTCAAAAGAAGAGCAAGCCAGCAGAGGATCAAATGGCTAAAACTAAGTGCCAGTTTGAGGGAAACGAGCTTTCTGCCTTTCTGTAACAATCTCACATTCATAATAAATGATGTGTTTTGAGGATCAAAATTACATTCAGGTAGCAAGTTTGCAGTAGGATCATTTTTCTAGGTTATTTCTTGTTGTAGTACACATTATTGGCATATAGACTTGACTATTATTTTATCTCGGAGAAAACAAAGTTTCTTTTATGTGCCACGTCAAACCAATCTTCCTCTACCCTGAATTATCCTTCTCTTTTGTGGATCTTAAAATATGAAACAGGCTCTATATCTGAACTGTTTGTTATGGAGTCAAGACTGAATCTGTTAGCTATGTAAGATGATAAATATTAATATGACGATGATGACAAACATTATTATAATACAACTGTGATAGGAAAATTAAAAAAAGAATTATTTGTAAGACGCGCATTACGACAAAGTAACTGTTCTGAAATTTGCTGGTTTTTAGTCATTTATATCTCACTGTGGATGCTTCATGTTTGAATTGTCCCTGTCCAGAAACCAAATTTTGGTTTGTGTAGTGCTAAGAATTGAATTGATTGTGAAGTGTGTATTGATATATGAATGGATTATGTTCTAAATTCCATATTTTTTTCAGGTTGAGGGGCTCTCCTCTGAGAAGGCTATGGTACAGTTCCGAATTGAGGTACATTGTCATCTTAGAAGCAAACCTGCCAACATTTAGTAACTTTGTATCAGTTTGATTTACCCTTGAATATGAATGAAGTCTTCATACTCTCTCCATTCTTAGATGAGAGATAATTTCCTTTTTGTTCCAATTCATGGATTGAGCACAATCAAATTAGCACTATTTCATTTCTATGCAATTCAATGTGCTTGAGAAACAAAATAATCCTCAGTCGTTTAGGGACATACATCTAAGTTAGAAACGAAGCAATTATATCAGTACGTGGTAACACAGTTGCTGTCTACATATGGTATCTTATCTTTTTTTTCTTGCAACAATTTCTGTAGGCAGTTTCAAGGATGCTGGACGAGAACAAATCAATGTTGGACGGAGCTGATTTTCCCAGTACCTCATCAAGGGATGATCTCAAGTCAGGATCATGGGATTTCTCTAATTCTAAACTGAGACCATTGTTTGAAAACAGAATCCGATCTGGTAAAAAACATCTCAGTTCATTGGTTTGGCAATTGGATTATATCTTCTCTGCTGGAGCAGTGTTCCTCAGAAGGAATTCAGCTGCAAAATCGTGGGCCACCGTTTATCTCGTATGCCTTCATATGTGGGTCCTGTATATTCTGATGTCACACTCCCCGGTATCAGAGGAAGCCGGATCTGGTGCCGTCTTTTCGTTGGAGAATATCAATAAAACAGGAGGCATCTGACACTATTGTCCTCTCACCGGGTGTTGTTTCTTATACTTATTCTTTTTGGGTCGCATTTGTTACTGCCTTTGTGTTCCCTTAGATTTTTTTGGGGCCTCTGTAGCCTGCCCTATGTGTCCATGAAACAACAGATTATGTGGAGTTTATTTATACTCCATGTATTGATGGAAAACAAGCATTTACAGGTATCAATCAGAAGCACATTGTACAGTCTCCAGTAACAAATCAAAAGCCTTTGCATGCTAAGGGGGATCCGAGTTATACAAAAAGAATTACAATTTGATGTTTTTAATTTTTTTTGCGACGGGACGTTACGTGGTGAATCTTGCTTAATAGTTTTTAAGTAATAAAAATTGTAGGGGAGTATTGTGAATGCGTACTTGAAGTACTAACTTTTTGTTAATGAACTTGTTTTTTAGTTTGATTGTATTAAATTTGAACTTTTTTAAAAAAACTTTGGTACCCCTTCCTATGTCCGCTACCCATTTGTTTATATTATTTAAATGATAAAAGAAATATAATATTCATTTTGGGCTGGGAAAGTAAATACTTATATAAATTCAGCTGAGAACTTAATTTTCAATAAAATTGATCCAGAATAGTAATTGATCTTTTACGTGTTTCAACTTTACCTTTTTATGTAGCCAAATATTCTGATGCGCATTTAAGAAATAAAGAACTAACCGCTGCTCTTGGAACATCATATTCATATTTACAAAAAATACAACACTACTTCTCGAAAACATTCAAGTCATGCCAATTCCAATTCCAGTAAGTGCAATTTCTTCATTAACAGTAAAACAAAGCCAAGAATAGTGAATTATCTCCAGAGAGGTATGTGCAAGAGATTAAAATGGTGCCAAGATGGGCAAAAGCCATAGTGTAGTACAATCTCCAACGTTGATCACCCGCTCAACCAAGCTTCATTCCTCGGCTACTTTCTCCGCCACTTGTTCTATACCTTGCATAACAATGCTGTAAATATACATGAACTGTTTTATAAAAACACACGCATAGCATTGATTTGCAATCTCATGATCACTACCACGAAAGGATGTGTTAAAAATTTTCTGTTTACTAAACTCTGGTTTTGAGTCTGAAACTCCATAGATGACTGTTTTGCTGTTGCAGTGCTGCTCGCACATGTACAGTGCAAACAAGGTCTGAGTTTACCAGAAAATGGAGCATTTACTAACAGTGCTGGGAGATAATGACAAACATGAGAAGGGAACTTCTATGCATCATAAGGGGTAAGCCTACAGAGAAGGAGTATATATAGATATATATATTTCCCTCGTTAGAGAGAGCTGGAAAGGTACGAAAAGCATTAGTTTCTAAATAGAATTTGGTTTAGCAGAAAACAAATCCTACACATAATGCGCAGCCAATAAGGGAAAATAACTGAAATTGAATTGTTAACAACAAACTCTCGCGTTAAGCTTAGTCCGTTTGGAACTCTCCCCTTCCCCTATAAAGCTTATTAGCAATAGTTTGGGACTATACGTAGAAGGGGCTATTTCTCCCAATAATAAAACAAATTAGGCAGTATATAGACAAATAAACAAAGGAAATAAAATGAAAGTTTGCTCGAGAGAAACATCAATGTAGAAAAAAAAAACCCATAAAAACTTTAATTGAACAAGACAATGAATCAAATAATGTCTATACTACTTGTAGAGACGTGATAGAGATCAGCGAACAAATAAACTGAAGCCTTAACGAAATATTTTAAGACAAAAAATGTACTATATTACCAGCTTAATTCATCTTGTGGAAGATTCTTATTATACAAAGGAAACTCAAAGAGGAAAGCTTTTTTGAACCATGAAGGCAACTCCCCGTATATTCCAGGAGGCAGCGGAATGAGAGGGCTGGAACATACAACACTGTCAGTGTTCTTATTTCTTTCATAAGTATACACAAAAGTAACATGATAAGAGACCAATAACCTTGTTGTTCTTTTATAGGTCCTGTATGTAGCTACATTGCCAAACTTCTTATCTGCTGATTCCTGTTTCCAATACAGGTTTGTGCTATGAATACATCCTAGAATCATAGTCTAGTTACCTACTATATGAAAAGCCAGGGAAAAGCAAACCTCAAGCAAAGGTATCCCACTAACAAAAAGAAGCAACAATGTAAGGAATATTGGTCCGAAGATGACTAGCCATTCAGCGCCTTCAAGAACAGGGGTAGAAGCCACAAAGATTCCCCACCAAAGCAGAATCTGAACAAAGATCATATCAGGGTTGCTTCTGTATTAACTGTAACATGAGATCAAGGAAATGATCTCTAGCTAAATAAACATTTAGAATGTTATTAATACGTGCGTGACTCAATGATGTCAAAGGGACTTCCAAAGAAAAGGACGATGAATGATCGGATCAGATAATTAATCTTCAGGATTGAAATACCAAATAAGGAACAGTAATTTGGAAAGATAATACCTTAATAATGAAACAGTGATAGCGGAAATATTTATATATAGAAGAAGTACTGTTTAGAATTCTATGAACTGTACCATCGATGAGAATATTTGGCTATTAGTAAAAATATCTCAATAATACTACCATTTACCTCTCCAAAATAGTTCGGGTGTCGAGAATATTTCCAGACGCCAATATTGCACCACTTCCCCCTATTTTCTGGGGAGTTCTTGAATGACAACTTCTGTTGGTCAGCTGTTGCTTCAGCAATCACACCCACGCACCACATAACCCAGCCAATTATATCCACAACTTGAAGTGATGGATCTCTGTCACTTGCATTAACAATTGTCACGGGTAAACTCACAGCCCACACCCAGATGGCCTGCCATAATTGGATTTGTTATTGATTAGAATAAAAAATATACTAACATCCAAATGCAATCAGTCCACTTTAATAATACAATAGTAATAGAGTGAGCTATATAATCCAGAGTATATGTAAACCTGAAACGTCCAGAAAACTGCCAATTTCCCCAAATTATCACGCATATTGTCAAATCTCCTATCTTCTCCCCACTGCAAAATCCTGATAGGAACAATGTAAAATCAACTATAAATGTAGACAATCTGATATTAATGTTTACTGCAGCATGTTTGTAAGTCAAGATGTCAATAAGTGCATCACTATATAGGGGTCAACAAGAATTATAACTTTTGACAGAGTATGATTTCGTATAACAGTTGAGCTAAGCCTTGACTAAGAGGAGTAGCTTGCAATATAGCATACAGACAAGCAGCTTTATCAATTCAGAAATAGCGCATTTATTTCTAAAAATAGTGTTATACTCTTCAGACTTGAGCCAATAAAGAAAAAACGAAGAAACCTTTAAGCAATTTTATTTGACTCTTACCTCATTAAGAGGAATAGTGCCAGCCGAATACCCCATATTACTGCAAGCGATGTCAAAACCACCTGAAAAACATATATGGGCATCACATTTGAATTCTAAAGCAGAATTGTGTTTTGAATAAATTAAATACTACTGTTCTTGGAGGGATAAAACAGAAAAGCTTCATCAGCAATAACATATCCTTGCGAGGTTGTCATAGAACTCAATTTGCAAACCAAAAATACATAAAACTCTAGCCTTGAAACTTTTCAACCAAGTATAGTATCGTCTCATACCTAATCAACAGATTGAGCAACAAACTATACCCTTCACTCTGGGCAAGATAATAGGGAATCTCTATGTAAGATTAGCTTGCCTGAATCCTTTTCCCTTTTAAAATATACAATGTAACAAATGCATAAAAGAGGATTCTTTTATATATGGATTAGATTGCCTATCCATATGGAAAATCTTTTCGCAGAAACAACCGTACCCACTTAACAAATGCATTCAATTGATTGGCCTAACAATGCACCAACCAGATGATAATAGCTACTAATGTCAGATGAAGAATATAAGCAGGTTCTTACTGCAATGTAACTGTACTTGGAATGAAACAGAAATCAAAATGTTCTGCTGACATTACTTGATGAGTATATTCTCATCAACCAAACAGCTACAAAGTCATTTTAATCAGATTTATATATGTACCTATAAAGACCATATTATCTTCCTATATGTCTGTGTGTTTGTGATCCAAAGTCTAGGTTGACTATAAAGCCTTATATGATCCCCCCGTCATGGACCGTCCAAATTAGAACTTGAGGGATTGGATTAAGGAATAATAATTAGGAAAAAATGAGAATAGTACCTATACTGACAATGATATAGGTGATGACTGATGATGATTGTGGTACTTCATTCTTGGAAGATCAACAGATGGAGAGAGTATGAAATAAACTCCCATTTGTACCATAGTGAACCACATTCAAGTACTAATGAGTAAGGAATGGTTTATTTTAAAAAATACTCATGTGGTTAAATTAATGACCATTCAAATACTAACAAAATTTCTATGCCCAACATCAGGACGCCAGTAGCAACATCTTTGATTCTAGCATCACTATTATGATCTAGCTTCTAATCTTGTATTAGAAATTGGACTCATATAGCAGCAGCAAAAAGTCTGTCATCTGCCAGACCACAACATTATAATGAGGGTGAGTTTCAAATCAAAGTGCAGGAGCCAATATTGTCATAAGCATGCTATCATACGGATCTTGCAAACTCTGCTGTTCAAAGTTTATATAGCAGATGTTCTTTATTTGGATGAACAGTGCAAAATTTCGGTCATTAAGCATACAACCACCAGCCTTACTATAAATCATTCCCCATATGCCCCATCGACCATGCCATTGATATTCTTACCTGTCTAAAATGCCACGTTCCCTTCACGACCAGAGTCAATATGGAAAGTATAATAAAATTTGTGCTTCCTGTACAAAACAACAAAAATTAGTACTAGTCAATAGTGAGCAAGTAGTACTACCTCCATTCAAGGAAAAGAGTTGGAGCTATAATTTTTAGTGTCAATTAGCAGAATGTAAATGTTTGGATAAAAAGGATTATTTAAGTATCCTAAAAACGAGGTTTAAGATTTTTTGTACTTCATCTATAGTTTATAATGCTTTAATTTGTTTATCTAAACTGAAAGGAATCCCTACTAATTTTTTTATTGGAAAAACCCTTTGGTGGAGTTACGATAATCTTTGTAGGCATATGCTGATCAGCGCATGACAATACTGGTTCAGAGAATAAGAAGTCCAAATTGCTACAGACTGTAGGCACAAGAGAAATCCTAGGACCAAGTTCCCACAAAGACCCTCCCCCCTTAAAGCCATTTTAATTTCATTCAACACCAAAAACACTTCTGTTGTGTTTGCGTACCATCATAATTGCATAATATTCATTCTTTCCCATTTCTTTCAACAAAATTTGCTAACATTTCAATCCTTCTTCCCCAGTGGATTAGCCAATCCAATAAAACCAAGGCTTCTACATACTATATCATATTCTCCATTCCAAGCTCCCCCGTTTTCTCTCATCGCTTCGACCTCCATTTTTCCTTCTCACATTCATTCCTTTATTTCCTTCTGGGAAAGGAATTGTGACCAAACACAACATCATTATGCACACAATCCATCCTGTATGGTACACGCAGTATGTAGATTACGATGCTAAATTGACCATTGAAAGATGATTTATCAAATCATAAGTACAAAATATAGATATAGTTGAATATTAAATTTAATTTCTAATGAATATGATAATTTTTACCTATGCTACTTAAAAATAGTTCAAAAATTACACTTAAAATGACCGATGACCATAAAAGGTCAAAACATGATATTCTGCAAGACATGAGGGGAGTATGCATTTTCCATAAAGTAATCCAAAATTGAGTATTTCTAAAGAACCCCACATAAGAACTAACTGAGTAAAGATAGAAATGATAATCGCAGTAGACAAAAGAATGGAAGGAAGAGTGTGATACCAGCAAAGTCAGTGACTTTATCGAATTTAAGTAGTGCTGTTATTATAAAGAACAACAATTGATACCCCACCTGCAAAATTATCATAACCAACACAATAATCATTTCAACTGCAAGATGTAATACACCCACAAAGAGAGATAAGGGAGTACATACAGTGATAATGGCTGTGAGAGCTAAGAAGTGGGAGTCAATAACAGTGCCCATGATCTTGAATTGCAGCCCAGAATCAGAATGAATGGGGCACTTGTAAGTTGGTTTTTGGGGTCTCTGTTTATATATATACTAATCGGAGAAAGGGATATGTTTGTGCGGCTGTGAAGTGAACAACAGACAGGGCCAATGAGAAGACAGATTTTCCCAACACTTCCAAATTCTTTTTTAACTAACAAGCGTGTTCGTTTTGTGGGACCGATTTCTTGGTACAAATTAAAATACATCTTTTTTATCCGATCATCTCTCTTTTAAATATTGTGTATTGTGTATGATTTTAAATTTCTCTTTTAAAAAAATTAAATAAAGATATTTCTTAATTTTTCACTGCTCATGTTAATAATAGGAGATGAATTATATAAATGAATAAGGGTTGCTTTTTATGTTGTCAAACTTCAAGATTCGGACATTCAACTGTCCTCTTAATCCCAAGTGAACTTAAGTTTTATTCTTCAATGGTAAAATTGATTTTATAAGGTGAGTTATTTATCCCTATTTTTGTTCAGGATATTAGTCACTTTAATAATTTATTAAGCTTATTTTAAATAATATATTATAATAATTTAGATAAATTAAAAAAAAAATACCATATTACTCTTATTTTTTATCAATCAATTTAATTTCTTCCAACGTAACTAATTATTACAAATGTAATATTATAATTTAAAATTATGTTTAAACATTAATTTAACTTATCAATATACTCTTTGATACTCGTAAATTCCAAACAATTAAAATTATCAATAGGAAACTGCTCCGTATATCTCTTACTACCATGGCATGAATGTTTATAACTCTTCAGGATAAATTTATTTAACACTTTTGTATCTGGTAAAGTTTTGCAAAAATAAAACTATTTTTACTTCACCAACTTTTAAGTTGGGAAAGAGTTTATGATTGCTTATTACTCCTGTCCTTTCATTTCCTAAATATAAGTTATTTGATTTTTTTATATTTAATTTAAGGTATTTTTATTTTAGTCAAAAAAAATTTTTGTGAGTTTTGTACTATATAGAGTTGGTTATAACTATCACAAATCGCAGTAACGTTTGCATTTATTATTGGGTATAGGCTTCGTTTATTAAAATGGGTGGTGCAATCTATTGTCAAATTTAATTTATAATATTCTGTTGTAAAATTTCATTTAATTTATAAAGAAACAAACTATTTATCATAACAGGAAACGAAAGGAAATTGGGGTAGTATGGTCCTTTTCAGATTCATGGTAGAATATTAATAATCGGGTCGGACTCTCATCCAAACATCATTATATCCAGACTATCCAATATCACATTACGGCCGTTAAAATGGGAAACCTTTAAAGAGCAATTTGAAAACAAAACCTATTACTGGTTTATTTCTCATTTATCTTTACTCCCTTAATTTCTAATTTCATTTATCTTATTAATAAATCCAATATAATTTGTTTTCTTGTTCCAATAATTTGTACCCATTAATATCAATCCCTTATTTTTATACGTAAAACTGTAAAAATTAAAAAGGAAATATTGAAATTTGTTCATTTCGTTTGAAAATTGGAGATACGTTTTAGTTTACATAAAATAACTTTACAAAATTGAAATAATACAAAATTGAAATAAATTTTTTACTTTTGATATTTGCTAGTCAGCTTAAATAAAAATATGATTTATACTATTTAGATATTTACGAGTTCAATAAGTATGCGTGCTACTCATAACGTATATTGTAAATTTATAACATATAAAACCTTAAGAATAACAAATACTTTAAATTTATATTTTACTCTGTATCTTGCAATAACTTTTGAACATAAACAAAATATTCATTTGCATGCTTAATGAAAAAATTAAATTGCAAGTTTTTTTTAATAATTTAAATGCAATATAATGTTTGAATAAATAGTTATTTTTCATTAATGAAATTTCTATTCATATTAAATTTTACTTTTGTCATCTGTTTAAATAAATTAAAAACTCATTTTAGTGACATAATTTGAAACAAAGAGAGTATAATCTTGTTTGTTTCTACTTAAATTATAGAAATTATAAATTTTTATAATGTAAATTATACTATTAAAATCTAAAATTTAAGCTCAAATAAAAGGGAACCTATATTATTTATGACCGACGGAACGATGGAATGGATAATGACTTGGCATAGTGTACACCCTGATCTGACATGTCTTATTTTAATTCCTTTTGGTTTCATAGGCCAATTTCTTTGATTGTTACTCATCGTAACAAAAAATAATAATAATAAAAATAAAAATAAATTGTCTTACATCATTATATATGTGTATATATATATATATATATATATATATATATATATAT